>JALMGJ010000001.1:24925000-25207500 GCA_023362775.1 Charina bottae
ACATTTTGCAAATGTCATGAAACAGTGCATAATATTTAACTTCCTTAGAATTCTTCATCAGGCAAAATGATAAACAGGTCAAATGGAATAAAGGTAAAGCTGAAGGAAAAAAGTCTGATGCTGAAGCCATGAAGCCTGTATTTAGTCTACATCAAGATGAAATGTGGAAAGAGGTGGTAGAAGGACCAATCTATTATTAGACAGAATGAAGCAAGAGTCTCAGATGACAAATACTAGAGGGAAGCAGTGAGAGTTTCCCAGCTCTTCCTTCTGAACCGCTAGCTCATTATTTCTCTTTTTATAGATACAACTTCTTTACATTATCTAACCAAGCCTGCTGGCTCCTGGTACTCATAGTTCTTGTTCATATAATATTCAACTGTCGACCTAGATGACTTCTATGCATTATGTTTCACCTGATGTGATGGTTTAAGGCTATACCTCAGATTCTCCCTAAGAGTTCTGCAGTGAAGAAGCCACTAAATAGTAGTTCTCCAACTTTTAATAATGTGAAATCCAGTTGTTACACTGAATTTGTAATAATTTACTTTTATTATGGAATATTAATAATGCTTTAATTAATGAAACCACACATTTGGCTTTTCTGTAGTCAGGGCAGCTAAGTGTTAATTTCTACTAATCAGCTGTGAAGACTATTCCCATTATAACAGTGCAACAATGTTGCATGCATTTATTAGCACAGTAATGTCTGATGTAAGATCATGAGTGAGACCCCTATATACAATCACCTAGAACATAGCTTTCCAAACTGTGTGTCGCGACAGATTAGTGTGTCGCGACAAAACCCGGAAGTGCTGATGGTGCGTTACTGCCGCCTGTGCGGCGTCACGCTCGGCGTCACCGCGTGCGGTGGCAGCAGTGCGTGCGGCGGCGGCAGTGGTGTGTGTGGCGGCGGCAGTGGCGCACCATCAGCACTTCTGGGTTTTAGCGCAAAACATGAGGCTGCCGCACACACCTTCGCCGCCACGCACGCTCCTGCGCGCGCCACCACCACCATTGGTGTGTCGCCAACGGTGGGAGTTTGGAAAGCACTGACCTAGAAGTAAGCCCCATTTACATGATTCCTGCAATATAATTGTGAAAAGTGTTACCATCTCAACTGTTAGCCTGAAACTGGGATCTCTCCAGTTAAGATGGCTGTGTTCCTAACAACATACTTAGCTAGATCAGTTTAAGACCAATCTATATTTGGTTGTCTTGCTTACCTTGGTTAGTATTACCCTTGGTTAATTTTTTGTGGATTAGTGGGTTAATTCAATAATTGGGTAGAAAATGTTCTGTGAACATAGCCACCAATAGGCTAACAGAACTCTTCGTTCTTAAATGAGACCCTTCCCCAACCTGGGGTCCTCCAGATATTTTATCGTACAACTTCCATCACCATGAACATTGGCCATGCTAGCTATGGATGAAGGGAGTTGTCATTCAAGAATCCAGAGCAAAAACAAAATAAGGGAAGGCATCAGCAAAGAAGGCAGGCAAGAGAAATCAAGTTTAATAGAATGCAAAAACAGGACATTTCTTTGAAGAAATGCTGGATACTCAGTGCATTTCAAAACATTCTCTTTGTTCCGGGTAATTTTTGTTGAGGTTACATAATAGTTTCTCTCAGGCATACTGCAGAATGAATTCCTCTCAGCAAAGTTTCCTAATTGTCTGGCTCTATTTCTTCCCAGGTGCTTGGCAATATTTTCACACAAGCCATAGAAAATATGCCTTAAGGGAAGAAATTGTATTTGCCATGATATTTCTCTTTTAACAAAACAACAATAAGGGAAACCACAAATATTACATTTGAAAAATGCAAATGGATGTAAAAATTGGTTACATTTGTCACAATGATACTTCCACAGAGAAGTGCATGTTTCTCCATTTAAAGAGAAATACTAATGGAAACTCTATTTGAGAGCAGACCTAATGCCCCCCCATGACATCAACATTTTCTGAATTCTAACATTTTCCAATATAATAAACAAACATTTTAAGTTATGACAAATTGGGTTCTGAAGTTCATTTTTTAAAAAAAAAAAAAATAGTACTATAGTATGTTAGAAAATACTTGCAGGTTTCTAGGAGGGAAAGAACATATAACTCATCTGATTTTCTCTACCTTAAGTATTCAATTCCAAAATCCACAAGTCCCTTCACATTGTTCATCCTTATCTGTACACATTACTTACAGTGTGAATCAGCACAAATTGTGCAACAGGCTAGTGTTGGGATAGTTGGCTTACCTTACTAATACAAAGCAGCTGAGGAACTTCCTCCATTTTAAAAGAACTTTAGCTACTGAAACTTCCTATGATGGCCTGGAGCTCAAATATACTCTGCCAGCTCTAGTTGTAGCTAGTGTCAGGGGAAGAGGAATCCTTTACAATCCTTACCATATATGTGATGTCATTTTGGTGCATTGTAGGAAAGGACAATGGTGGCCTCCAGCTGGATTCTAGAAGTTGTTTTTCAAAGAGGCCACAATACTCTAGTTGTCACATTGCTGTGGGACATTATGGCAGTGACATAGTCCCACTAGAAAGTGGGACAGTCTGAGGGCAGCTTCTCACCATGAACTTAGGTGAAATTCTTCAATACTTCTATAACATTTAATATGATCAACAGATATAATGTCCAGCAGTCTCCCAATATGGCCAGGTGTACACTGTAATCCTGGGCAACCTATGCTGGCCTATGACTCTAATAAAGATTTGATTTATCCTGGCCAACCTCCAACAGAGAGAATTCAATGTCAGATGGCATTTCTAACCGATCTAACACATGGTCAGAGTTCATTGTTTCTGTCAGAAAATGAGGTGGGATGGGATTGTTGACTGCCTTATCAGTAAGGTCAGTCAAACCCCATATCTCAAAAATGTGGATGAATGTTGTCCCTTCCCATCAAAGAAAGCAATTAATTCAATGAAAAAAAATGCCCAGAAGTAGGAGAGGGGATTTCAGCTTAGCACTTACGTAACTAACCTTTCCTCTCCAAGAAATCCTCTTTCAATATTTAAATAAGGTGGAACATCCCCTGCTTTGATATGATGACTAAATTAAAATTTGTCAGTGATGCCCAGACTGTTGATATGTATCAGGAAAGCAACTTAAAAATTGTATTCTCTGGTTACTGTGATCATATCAATACAAGGGCTTAGTACTTTATTCTGCACTCTGATTCATGAAGGAACAAAGAATAAATACACTCATCTGTAATATAGTAGTGTTATGAAAAAGAAGTTCAGGCTTTGACTCAGTTTTACACATTTTTGTTTATCAAGGCAAAATAGATATCCATATATCTTGAAACTGATGAAATGAAAAAAAAAATGTATAGATAGATTTGTATAGATAGATTTTCACAAGGAGGCTGTCTCCAACCTGGTTCTTCAGGTCTTCCAACAGTGCACCCATTGCTGCTGTAATTGAGTCTCTCCAGCTTGCTGCTGGTCATCCTCTTCTTCTTTTTCCTTCCACTTTTCCCAGAATTATAGACTTCCACAGGGAGCTAAGTCTTTGTATCCAAAGTATGATAATTTGAGCCTGGTCGTTTGTGCCTCAAGTGAGAACTATGGGTTGATTTGTTTGATGATCCATTTATTGGCTTTCTTCCATGGTATTCTCAGGACCCTTCCCCAACACCAAAGTTTGAAAGTTCTATCCTGCTTCTTCCAACTTTCACTTCCATAGCATGTCACAGGGAAAACTATTTGCACTAATCTGATCTTTGTAGGCAATAGACACATCACAGCATCTGAATATCTTTTCCAAGACTTTCACAGCTACTCTTCCAAGTGCTAGACTGCAGTGTATTTCTTGACAGTGGATTCCTTTACTGTTGATAGTTGATCCTGAAGGGCAGAAGCTATCTACCACTTCAATATCTTCATTGTGAGTTCTAAGGCTGGTTGCTGTAGGTGTTGTCATTAGTTTGGTCTTCTTTATATTAAGTCTTAGACCCACTTTTTCAGTGTGCTCCTTGACTTTCATCACTAGATCCTGCAGGTTATTTGTATTTTCATCTATCACATGGATTAGGGGGTTCCCCTAAAATGCTATTATGCATCAAGCTTTAATAGGCTACCATAAAATTATAATTTATCAAATAACTTGGAAACTGCTTACAATACATCAGCCTTCGTCATTATTCTATTACTTAAGATAACAGTTATGGAAACAATTTTAAACTAGGAGTTCAATTCTAGATTAAGTTGATAAAACGTAGGGCAGGACACATATACTTAATATTATAGATTTACAGTATGGACATCCACAGGAATGGAGCAAGGGAGGGCAAATGACAAAATAATGAATTGTGATGTGACACAAACTCCATACCTTATGTACCTGTGTGAAACTTTGCAGCACACATATGAAAGGGCAAAGCTTGCATTATGACATCATGACACATGTTGGTGTCATCATGGCCAGCTGCATTTTACAGCAAAAAAACAAGTTTACTTTCAAGCCAGAGAACATGAATTCAGGATTACAGCTTTGCACAGTAATCCTAACATTTAACAGGAAATACATCTCATAGGCCCTGGTGGAAATTCTGTATAAACATGGTTAGGACATTTAGTTCTTTACTTAAGAGTTGTCCGGAACTGGGTATTTTTAAATCCATGTAAATAAATAATTACTATTTCAAAATATTGCAATTAATTGATGCTTTAAATCATTTTTCCTTATAAAATAATCTTAAAGCAGGATACTGTATAAACCAGGATAAAATACCACACATATTTCACTTGAAAATCCAGGAAGTACATACTGTAGCTTTTTGTTTATTTAAAGCTATTTCATATTGCATTTGCTTACAATAATTTATGTATACAGTACTTACTATTTTTCTCCACAGACTTCCCATCTGCACAACAATAAAATGGCAAAAAATATGGGTGCCATTAGTTTATCCCCTGAGTACTGCGATTTTCATTGCACCAATGTTCATTTACCTCCAGTTTTTTTCAACTTAATTTTTCTCTTCCCTCCCTTTCAAAAGCCAGAGCAAAAACTCAACTGACTGAAAGAGAAACAAATGAGAGACGCAAGAGCCATTTTCTCCTCTGCCTGAAAAAAAAAAGTCCTGTTTCCTTATATTCTATGCCATTTTTGTTCGCACATTATCTTTTTCAGGCCGCCAATCAAATTCTATAGCTATTTTAAATATTTTACTTTCAAGGGTTAGAACAAAGATAGATTAGAAAAGACAAGTGCAGCTCAGCCATCACTGCTCACATTGTCAGAAGCCAAAAGTTATTATAAGCCTGACTTTATGCATACATTCAGGGTGTTTTTTTGGCAACAAATGAACATGGTGTGCCATTGCCTTTGTCCTGGATGTTATTCAGGATTTTGCTCTTTGCTCAGCATTTTGCCTAGTATTTTGCTACAATTTCCTATTGGAAATAGATGCTCAAATATAAACTGAGACAAACAAAAAGACTGTTCAAATTTGCTTATGTTGGGATAGGGTGAGGTGGAGCCCAGTGATTTTTTTTTTAATGTACTTGGGACTGTTGTTTTAGGGCAAGAGGAGGTGGGTTTTTTTGGGGGGGATGTTGGTTTTTACTGTTTCTTTATGTTCTTATCACTGTTGCTGTGAGCCGCCCAGAGTTATGGCACGTAAGATTGGCGGCCAGATAAGTCTCTAAACAAATAAGTATTTTTTAAATAATTTTAAAAAATACAATAATTGTGTAATAGGCTAGAGTGTTTGGTTACAATAAACTCTACTTATGAAATATATGGATTTTTGCCACTCTTTTTAAATACAAATATTTAGGGTTAAAAATATTTTTTTCAGGACCATGGTCACAATTATTTGTATTCAGGATGAAGACCACACATTCAAAGCTTCTTACTGCACAGACTAATTGGACAAAGAAAATAGGAAAAAGCTTTGTGATTTCATTCAACACTGTGAGCATAGGATAGCCTGGGTTTGGCACATGGCATTATTTGAAATAAAAAGAAGGTAAAACCTACCTGAAATCTAGCTAATTCTGAGCTAGAGGAACTTCTGGGACAGTATTAGGTATGCATGCAGAGGGCTGCAGCAGGTAGCAGATTTGGCAAAAATTGGGTACCTATTCTTGCAGGAGCAGAACTGTTTTCCATTAGTACAACTCACTGTTGTGTATAGGCAGTATTTTACTCCCAATTATTTTAGCTCTTGCATTGTCTCTAAAAGTGTCTTAGAGAGTAATGTTTCATAAAACCAAGTCCTGAGATGACAAATATGATCATGTGAGTGAGGCTACCTATTTAACAAACAGAAGAAATTATTTAATAGGGCAGAGTTTCTCAACCTCAGGAACTTTAAGATGTGTGGACTTCAACTCCCAGAATTCCCCAGCCAGCATGGGGAATTCTGGGAGTTGAAGTCCACACATCTTAAAGTTCCTGAGGTTGAGAAACACTGTAATAGGGTGTTGTTTTCCTATATTTTCAGCCTATACATACATACTGTATGTATGTGTATGATTTTCAGTACCTGTTCTGAAAGTGTTCAAAATTATAATCAAGCAGACAGCTATGGTATTGGGGTCTCATCTATTCACTCCGTGAGTCTTGATAGAGTTAAATAATCTATGCTGTCAGTCCCACAGGGACGAACCATCAGCAACTAGGAAGAAATGACAACCACTGTTGAAAAAAAAGATAAATATTTCCATAAACAAGCTTCTAGTTTATAACCATGGTTTAAGCCAAGATCACAAATATCTGTTATTTCATTACATTGCAACTGACTAGTGCTGAGTTTAAAAGATAGGGAGCGATCTCTGGCCATGTTACGGGATGGAGCTAGGCCGATTTTCAGAGCCTGACAGAATCTAATGGGAAGATATCATCAATAGTAGTGGGATTGAGAGAAGGGAAAAACAGCCTACACTGATAGGCAACAGTTTTCTCAGAATTATGGGCATATCCTACACGCTTCGGTAGTTTTTATTACCATTCATATTTATAAAAGATTTACATTGCAGAATGCTTCACAATTTTTCTTCTGTTCAATCTCAAAATGGCCCAGTGAGATAGGCTGCTAAATTAATCAGTTTTGCAAATACTATTCTCATTTCTCAATTATCAAAACAGAGTTACCCAAAGTACAATAAGAAAATGACACAGATGGAATGCAATCCCCAGGCTCAACTCGAGTTCTTTATTCGTTGGCTTCTAAGGCTGCTAAAGGGCTTTCACCATTCCTCTATTTAGCATCCATCCAACCTGCCCATGACTGGCACCAGACCACTCTTCTGCCATTGTACCGTCAGCTGGCTGGCAGTCCTCTAGCAAGGATCAACCAACCCATCACATGAACATCACTCTTGTAAAACAAAGACACTTCAGAAACACAGCACTACAAACTCTTTAAACTAACAGCTCTTTAAAGAGCTTCATAAATTGTTAAGGCATAAAATATTGCAACTGGCATTTGCAGCCACCCACAGTATTGTCTGCCATAACCAGCCTGCTCCTGAACAGAAAAGGGAAGCTAAATGCCTTGAAATACTTTCAACCCATCAAGAGTTGGTTTAAAAAGCTGCTTCTCCTTCCTTCTCCTGATTGTTACAAAGCTCTTTGGAAAAGCATGGTCAATAGTTAACAAATGTTAATAAGCAACAATTAACTGACATTCTTACAGCTACAAGCACTGTTGGGAAACATTGTTCATTCATACCAGAAGAGATTAAGAGGCAACTCACCTTTCTGGATGTTGGCTATGTTACCAAACTTTTCATTGCTTTGCTGTTATGCCAACACGTCATTAGCGGTTTGGCTACAGATGGTAAACAGTCTGGCATTTGGATAAAGGTAGGAATATACAAAACATTCTGACCTCCAATCATTCTAACTTTAAAACTGATAAACCGAGGGGCTTTTTTTTTTTTTTTTTGAGATTGCTTTATTTCAAGCCTGATAGAAACTTAGCTGTTCTGAGCAGTTTCAATTTCAATATTCTGAATATTTCAGGCACTGAGATGGGGTCGTAGCTTTGTGTTTTCTGGTTGTGATGTTTCTGTTCAAACTGTTCTCAGTAAAGCCAGTATAGGAGAAGGAATCGGTTATATAGCTGCTGGTTTAGCCTGGATGCTGGACTGAAGGGAGAGTGAGGTATTGAGAGGAGTTAAGCAATTAAGCACAGAGGAGGAGGAGGAGGAGGAGGCATCTTTGTACTGGCATGCCAGCCAGCCAGATACACTTCTGCTACATTTTTTAAAATTCCTCAGGGGTGGGTGGCTTGTTTATTGTGCTCTGCTTTATTATATATGCAAAGGGGTGTGTCTACATGCACTACTGTGCTTCCTACACATAGAACTAATGATGCTGAAGTTGGCTAATTTGTTAAGCTGTGGTGTGCATGTCCGTCCCCCCCCCCCCCCGCATGCCTTTGTGTCCAGTTGATGTTGAGCTTCAGGGAGCATTTAAAAATGCAGTGATTCTGTGTTGGTTTGGTTGATTTGTTGAGCTTTGGAATGTATGTGTGTGTTTTGTGAATTCTCTTGTGTCTTGTTTTTGGTAATGTCAATATTATTCATGCAGCTGCAAAGTACCAGCAGTCTCCCCATTTTTGTAGACAGCAGCTACCGAACAGCAAAAAGGAACAGAAAGCAGGCTTCAACACAAACCATGCCAAATCTGTGCCTTCATCTTGCTAAGCAGGTAGGGTATCGGTGTGTGGGGTTTATTAAAGAAACCGAAAAGACCGCTATCTGAGAAGAAGGCAATGCTTTTTAAATAACAGATTCTAAATTAATCTACTCAGCACGAACTCCTATCCCACCCTCTCTTATAGGGAGTAGCTATTGGTTTTCAGTTCCCATTGTTTCCTGTGGCTGAAATACTCGAGCCATTTAAAGGTTGCAGTCTCAAGACAAAATATTTTTCTCTGCAAAGCTAGACAGTAAAGAAAGTCACTTAGATATAAGTAGTTGTAGTGTATATTAACTTATAGTGGGGGCTTATCAGTAGTTTTAATTAGTGACATGATCAAAGTAAACCAACAAAACCCACCATGGTACAGGTGTCACTAGGTGACAGACACTACTGGGTGTAACTTGTTACCCAATTCTATCAGGAAAGGCTGCTTGCCAACCCTAAAAATAATGATTAAGATTACTTGATTGTATTGACCTCAGGTAACTAGTGCTAGGACACGTAACCAGTGCCCCCTTTACAAGTGACAGGCATTTCATTTACCTCTGCAGAATATGGTCTGGGGATGCCTAGAATAGTTACTCTGGGCCTGCCCAGATACGTAACTGATCTCCTCTTGCAGGACATGCTTTGTCCCTACAGTAATTGTAAAAGTGTTTCTCTCCACAGTTGCAGAGCAGGAAGTTAAGTGCTGTGCTCTTTAGCCAAATACGAGAGAGAGAGAGAGAGAGAGAGAGAGAGAGAGAGAGAGAGAAAGCCAACTAGTCAGTCTGGGTATTTCTACATAAAAGATGGCTGACTTTTCACAGACATGCCTTTTAAAAACATAGGTAGGGAGTAGAGGTGATTTTGTCACAGGTAGGCTTCAATATGAAAAAAAAAAAAAACCCTGATGATAATAATTGCTACAGGATCAAAAACATCAAGGGCATCCTGGGTGAACTCTATTTCTGTGAATTCTGTCATACCACCTATCACCATAAATTTATCCATGGCTGCAAATACCATTGTTTTGCATGTCTGAAGCAAGAGTGTCACAAAGTGGTTGTGGAGAAGACAAAATGTGGTAAGTGCAAATTATTTTGCTGTTCTAAGTCCCGTCTCCAAAGTCACACATTATTGGCCTTGGAAGGGAAAATTGCTTATAAGGGTAACTATGGTGCGACATCTGTGAGGTCTATCTCTTAGGCCCATAAAAAATATCTAAAAGAAAAAAATATTTTTTATTTATTTATTTATATTTCAAATTTCGTCACGGCCCATGTCACTCGAGAGTGACTAAATGTTGACAGTGCTAAAAGATGTAATGGTGGAAGGGCATTTGTGTTTTCTGAATCTGTTGCCTCAACCAGAAGTAGTTGTGAGTTACATAATTTATGATTTTGAAACGTTGCCAAGAAAGAGGAGTACACATACCAAATTACGTCTATGCTGGAGAAAGAGGACAACTGCAGTATGAGGAGATGGGAATATTACAGTGTTGTCTGCCTGGCTCAGTTTGTGGAAAAAAAAGTATATATCCATGTATGGATGTGTTTTCATTGCTCATTTCAATAAGATTTTCAAAGACTGCATAGAAAATCATGTTGACTGTATTGGGGAGGGGCTGGGCAAACCTAATCTCAACTCTAAGTCACTGTTCCTGATCGGCAAATTGACAACAACCTGTCCTTTATATCTTTACTTGACATTTGCACCATCTGCATGTATTCTCTCACAAAAAGGCGTTGCTCATAGTCAGGTTGAAGAGGCTTGCAGGGATTTGTTTGCCGTCACAGTACAGCACACAAAAATTGACACTGCAGTGCTGGAAATTGAAAGGGTTTCTCCCATAACAGCCATGAAATGTTGCATTCCCCATAAACCTGATCCCTAGTTGTTTACGCAGCTGTCCTAGAAATAACTTTTTCTGATCACTCAAACTTAAATAAGTTTTCTTGATTACACACAAGATTGCCTGCCAGACAGCTGTAAATCTTCAATTCCCATTCAATCAGTTGGATATCTGGCATTGGATATCAGCAAGGTTTCTACATGGCCCAAATGCTGTAATGGTTTGTGGGAATGACCTTGGGAGAAGGAAGAATCGCTGCAACCCAGACAACGGTCTGATGAACGAAATCTGAGTCCAGAGGAGTGGGGGTGGAAAAAGTGCTTCAGTAGGGACCCTCCCTAGTTTTCGGGAGAGTAAAAGTAAGGGACGGCAGAGGTACTTTCAGACTTGCAAGATTCTGTTACTGTAACCTTACAATAAAGGTGGTATTAGTACTCATGGTTGGTGCTTCTTGTCTGGACTACAAGCAGTCCAATTAGATCTCTGACTATATTCTTGGTTTAATGATTTCTAGGCCTTTCCCTCCAGCAAAGGAGATCGTTACCTTGTCGTGGTGCTGGAGCTTGAGCACCTCAATGAAACCATGAGCTAAACTGTGAAGGGACAGCCAAGACGGGAAGGTCGTGGCAGAGAGGTCAGACTAAATACGAATATGGCAACCCACCCCAGTATTCTTGACGTGAAAACTAAATGGATCAGTACAACCAGAGATAGGTCAGTATACCATCGGAAGATGGGACTCCCAGGTCGGAAGATGGTCAAAATGCTACTGGGGAGGAACAGAGGATACGTTCAACTAGCCCCAGACGTGATGACGCAGCTAGCTCAAAGCCGAAAGGACGGCTAGCGGCCGACGGTGCTGGTGGTGAACGACGAATCCGATGTTCTAAAGATCAACATACCATAGGAACCTGGAATGTAAGATCTATGAGCCAGGGCAAATTGGATGTGGTTATTGGTGAGATGTCAAGATTAAATATAGACATTTTAGGTGTCAGTGAACTGAAATGGACTGGAATGGGCCACTTCACATCAGATGACCACCAGATCTAGTACTGTGGACAAGAGGACCACAGAAGAAATGGAGTAGCCTTCATAATTAATAATAAAGTGGCTAAAGCAGTGCTTGGATACAATCCAAAAAACGATAGAGTGATCTCAATTCGAATTCAGGGTAAGCCATTTAACATCACAGTGATCCAAATATACGCCCCAACCACAGATGCTGAAGAAGCAGAAGTAGATCAGTTCTATGAGGATCTGCAGCACCTACTGGATAATACGCCAAAAAGAGATGTTATTTTCATTACAGGAGACTGGAATGCTAAGGTGGGTAGTCAGACGACACCTGGAATTACAGGCAAGCATGGTCTGGGAGAACAAAATGAAGCAGGACATAGGCTGATAGAATTTTGCCAAGACAACTCACTGTGCATAACAAACACTCTCTTCCAACAATCTAAAAGACAACTTTATACATCAGAGGTATCCAAACTGTTTGTGGCGACACAAAAGTGTGTTGCCACACACAACGTGGTGTGTTGGCATACCACCCGGAAGCGGCGGCGCGCACGTGCATGGCAGCAGCGGCAGCGGCGCAGCATCAGTGCTTCCGCGTTTTAGTGGAGGCTGCCGCCGCTGCTGCCGCCGTGCACACACGTGCTGCCACACGCCCCCCGCGCCGCCACCGTGCATGCGCCGCCGCACGCCCCCCGCACCACCGCTGTGCACGTGCGCCCCTCCGCACCACCGCCATTCGCACGCGTGCCGCCCCGCTGCCGCCGCCACTGGTGTGTCGCCAGCGGCGGCACTTTGGAAAGCCCTGTTATACATGGACTTCACCAGATGGTCGACACCGAAATCAGATTGACTACATCCTTTGCAGCCAAAGGTGGCGGACATCTATACAGTCGGTAAAAACAAGACCTAGAGCTGACTGTAGTTCAGATCACGAACTTCTTATTGCAAAATTTAGAATCAGACTAAAGAGAATAGGGAAGATCCACAGATCAGTTAGATATGAGCTCACTAACATTCCTAATGAATATGCAGTGGAGGCGAAAAATAGATTTAACGGATTAGATATAGTAGATAGGGTCCCAGAAGAACTATGGACAGAAGTTCGCAACATTGTTCAGGAGGCGGCAACAAAAAACGTCCCAGAGAAAAAGAAAACCAAGAAGGCAAGATGGCTGTCTGCTGAGACACTGGAAGTAGCCCAAGAAAGAAGGAAAGCAAAAGGCAACAGTGATAGGGGGAGATATGCCCAATTAAATGCAAAATTCCAGAGGTTAGCCAGAAGAGATAAGGAATTATTTTTAAACAAGCAATGTGCGGAAGTCGAAGAAGACAATAGAATAGGAAGGACAAGAGACCTCTTCCAGAAAATTAGAAACATGGGAGGTAAATTCCAGGCAAAAATGGGTATGATCAAAAACAAAGATGGTAAGGACCTAACAGAAGCAGAAGAGATCAAGAAAAGGTGGCAAGAATATACGGAAGATCTGTATAGGAAGGATAATAATATTGGAGATAGCTTTGCCGGTGTGTTCAGTGAGTTAGAGCCAGACATCCTGAAGAGTGAGGTTGAATGGGCCTTAAGAAGCATTGCTAATAACAAGGCAGCAGGAGACGACGGTATCCCAGCTGAACTGTTTAAAATCTTGCAAGATGATGCTGTCAAGGTGATGCATGCCATATGCCAGCAAATTTGGGAAACACAAGAATGGCCATCAGATTGGAAAAAATCAACTTATATCCCCATACCAAAAAAGGGAAGCACTAAAGAATGTTCAAACTATCGAACAGTGGCACTTATTTCACATGCCAGCAATTCATGGAGCGAGAATTGCCAGATGTACAAGCTGGGTTTAGAAAAGGCAGAGGAACTAGAGACCAAATTGCCAATATCCGCTGGATAATGGAGAAAGCCAGGGAATTTCAGAAAAACATCTATTTCTGTTTTATTGACTATTCTAAAGCCTTTGACTGTGTGGATCATAACAAATTGTGGCAAGTTCTTGGTGGTATGGGGATACCAAGTCATCTTGTCTGCCTCCTGAGGAATCTGTATAACGACCAAGTAGCAACGGTAAGAACAGAGCACGGAACAACGGACTGGTTTAAGATTGGGAAAGGAGTACGGCAGGGTTGTATACTCTCACCCTACCTATTCAACCTGTACGCAGAACACATCATGCGACGTGCTGGGCTTGAGGAATCCAAGGCTGGAGTTAAAATCGCTGGAAGAAACATTAACAATCTCAGATATGCAGATGATACCACTTTGATGGCTGAAAGCGAGGAGGAGTTGAGGAGCCTTATGACGAAGGTGAAAGAAGAAAGTGCAAAAGCTGAGTTGCAGTTAAACCTCAAAAAAACCAAGCTTATGGCAACCAGCTTGATTGATAACTGGCAAATAGAGGGAGAAAAAGTGGAGGCAGTGACAGACTTTGTATTTCTAGGCGCAAAGATTACTGCAGATGCTGACTGCAGCCAGGAAATCAGAAGATGTCTACTTCTTGGGAGGAGAGCAATGGCAAATCTTGATAAAATAGTTAAGAGCAGAGACATCACACTGACAACAAAGGTCCGCATAGTCAAAGTAATGGTATTCCCCATAGTAACCTATGGCTGCAAGAGCTGGACCATAAGGAAGGCTGAGCGAAGGAAGGTAGATCCTTTTGAACTGTGGTGTTGGTGGAAAATTCTGAGAGTGCCTTGGACTGCAAGAAGATCAAACCAGTCCATACTCCAGGAAATAAAGCCAGACTGCTCACTTGAGGGAATGATATTAAAGGCAAAACTGAAGTACTTTGGCCACATAATGAGAAGACAGGATACCCTGGAGAAGAAGCTGATGCTAGGGAAAGTGGAAGGCAAAAGGAAGAGGGGCCGACCAAGGGCAAGATGGATGGATGGTATTCTGGAGGTGACGGACTCAACCATTGGGGAGCTGAGGATGGTGACGGCCGACAGGAAGCTCTGGCGTGGGCTGGTCCATGAAGTCACGAAGAGTCGGAAGTGACTGAACGAATAAACAACAGCTATTGTATTCAAGCTGTCTGATCACATATTTAGTTACTTATTACTTGTATATACTGCCAAGTCCATGCAGGCCTCCTCCTGGTGGTGAGAGCCTATCCTCCTGTTTGAGTAAGATAGGAATTCCCAAGTGAATTACTGAAAAGATACTGGCAACCTTAACATGACTGGTGCCTGTGCTACACTGAGTCAGCTCTATGTATTTATCCTAGCAGTTGGGTGGCCTTTCAGACCTAATGGACAGAGCAAGTTATTGAGATGATTATGCATAGTATGGCTCAAAGATAAATGATAAAAAAGACAAATGACAGCCTTATAACTCTCAGATATCACTGAAGTGACAAAAATCTCATTATTCTTTTCAAAGCTGACTTATCTTTTAACTTATCGGAAAGGCTTACTTTCTACAACTAACTACTGTCAGCAGACAGTCAAGGCAGCATCTAAGAAATAATTTAATGGTCTACACTGTGTTGTGCCTAAATTGGAAAAAGAATAACATCTATTTATCTTCAAAGTTCATATACTGTATACCTTTTTGGAAATCCCCTTTTCTTTCCCCCATAAACAAACTGTCTCTTCCTAGATTTATCAATAGCCCTCTTATTATGAAAAATAAAAATATTTTTATTTGACATATTTTTAATCTTGTAAAATGTAAGCCAGGTGACACTACAATAAATATTTATAGAGGGCTCTCAAGCAGTTTATCAGATATGAGTTATGTCACCCTAACCTCTTTCTTGCATCAATAGCAAACGAAAATATTAGGAAAAGAGTGCTGAAAAACAGTAGACTAAAAAGCTTCTCGATGGAAAGATAACAAATGTTTGGGGAAAAGAATGGAAAAGAACGTACATTTTGGAAATGGCTGTGACTATTATATCGTAATTCCATTTTCACTTATTTTGATGAGTAACAACAAGAAGGGGGGAAATGCCTGTTTCAACATATTCACCATTTTCTCAAATTGTCACAGTGCTATTTCTCATGAGTTCAGTATCACAAGCATTTGTAAACTACCTATGTCAAATGCCACAGCTGGCTGGATGAAATAGCAATTGTGGGCAAAGGCAGTTTAGGACAGGAGGGCAATGAAAAAGAAAGTTGTTGAATATTATGACCAATCAGAACATGTAGAGAAGAAAAGCACAGTAAGAAATAAGAGGAAAAAATTGTCACCTCTCCAGCAATTTGTTGTGCTGCATTTTATGAGCTGGTTTGGAGGTGAATATTGCAACTAAGGAACAGTTAACATCATCTCACTTTTTAAATAGATCTCTTGAGTGCCTACATGGGAAAATGTTACAGAGAGTTTTATTATCCATGTAATTTTATTCCTGACAAATTTATGAACTTCATTAGACAGAAATCTAGGATCTTCCATCCGCATTTTTATAGGAACAATTACTACTAGGATATTATTTCCCCATGAACTGTTTTCAGGTATTGTTTTGAAAGACGATGATGTATACTTTGTTCCTATCTCGTTCATTTCAATCACATCTTTCCAGGTTGATGAGGAAAGTTTGAAATGAAGATTTACCTGTGATTCACTGAGAGTGTTCTACTGCTCCACCAACTGGGAATATTGATAGTGATAAAGGTAAAGTGCCTTTGAGTTGAGCTTGACTCCTGGTGACCCCAGGAACACATCCACACAGTTTTCCTTGCAACAGTATATAAGTATTGCAAACCACTTACGAATACCACTTGTTTCCAGTAGAATGGAAAATTTTATAAACATAACTCTGGAACAACTATGGGATCACCACTGTCACTGGTCTTTGCGGAAGACTTCAAGAAGGCAGTTTTAGAATCCAGTTATCTACAGTCCTCTAAGGATTGGCTTATATATATTGATACTTTCATTGTTTGGCAGTATGGAAAGGAAGAGCTTATGAAATTTCTCTATGATGTAAACAAATGACACAAGACTACAAAATTCACCATGCAAATTGAAAACAAGGGCAGTTTCCCATTCTTTGATGTTCTAGTGAATTGAGGTAAGAATGGACATCTAAACTATGAAGTATATAGAAAGAAGACCCATAGACTGCTATTTCAATATCACCACCACCCTCATCAAAAAAGATCAGGCTGATAAAGTGAGTGATTCAACTAATAAATTAAAAGAAATATAATTCTGTATAACCCCCTTCTAAGTAATAGATACACTATTAAAAATATAACTACAGCAAGAAAAGTATCAGAATGACCAAAGAAATATTAGGAAGAATATGCAGACCATCTATACATTCAGGTGTGAGTGATAGAATGAGCAAAATACTTTACAAAGAATTTATTTATTTATTAAATTTTACCACCATCCATCTGCCCCCAAAAGAGGGACTCTGGGCGGTCTACAATAGAGCTAAAAAATTAAAATACAATAAAACCACAATTAATACATAAAACATAAATATAAATACAAACTATAAGATAAAATCCAGATGGCAGTAAAAAGTTCTCATTCAATTCATGTGTACATGAGGACCACTTTAAGGCGCCAGCCATCCCCAAGAATGACTACTCCCCTTCCCGCCCCAAGTGAGATGGAAGAGCCAGGTCTTCAACTTTTTCTGGAAGGTCAGGAAAGAGGGGGCTTGCCTCACCTCTGGGGGAAGAATGTTCCAGAGGGTGCGGGCCACTGCAGAGAAGGCCCGTTTCCTGGACCCCACCAGATGGCATTCTCTTGTAGACGGGGTCCGTAACATGCCCTCTCTGCATGACCAGGTGGGGTGGGTCGATGTAATGGGGATGAGACGGTCCCTCAGGTAACCTGGACCCATGCCATTAAAGTAACATTTGGGTCAGTGGACTAAGTAAATAACTGTTGCCCTCTAATAAGGATAAACTCCCAAGAACCAAGAAAGAAGTATATAAAATAAATAGTGTGGGAACAAATCAAAAATTATTAGGGAGACAATAGAGATTTATAAATATCCAAATAATTAAAATTGGGAAAAGGCTCTCAATTGTCATCTGCGTGGTGGATAGCAATTAGCTATGGGCATTCTGCAGTATATAAGGACATGTTATCCGTTTCCAAGTTCAGGTCCAGATCTGCTCTGAAGTTGCTAGTAGCATGGCCAATGAAATGTCAGCACATATTCACTGTCTCACAATGCATTGCCCAGAATTCATTTCACCAATAAATAGTAGCCATGAAAATCATCTTCCTATGAGTATAGAAGTAGCTACCAATGATACAAGAATGGTTGTTAAAATTAATGGACATGGCAGAAAATGATAAACTCACTTGTTTATTAAAAGAAAGCTCAAGTTGTCGTTATCTCAAAGAGTGGAAACCACTGGTTGACTATTTGCGAAATGCAGGAGGGGCGAAGCTTACATGGGGATTTGAAGATTAGGCTATAAATATAATAGGGTATATTAGACAAAGAATTATTCTTATATACTGCATGAAAAACTAGCACTTAGGATGGATTTTTTTGTTTTTATGACCAGGGATAGATTGGAAGTTACCTATGTTTCATACTTTTCTTTTTCTTTTTCTTTTATTTTACTACACTTTTTCTTTTCTTTTCTTTTCTTTTCTTTCCTTTTCTTTTGTATTTCTATTTCTTTTTCTATTTCTAACTTTTAACTATGTATTGTAAAATACTAATAAAAATTTATCAAAAAAAGAAAAAGAAGTAGCTTGCCACTGCCTTCTTCTGGAACGCTTTTTGACTTCTCCCCCTAAAACAGGATATATTTAGCTCTCTCCAGGCAAAAGGTAAATATAACGTTCACAAATATTGCAAAGAAAATGTATTTATTGAGCCCAACCACACTGCAATCTTTTGGCACTCTCTGGCCTGGTCATCCTAAGTGTAATTTTTAATCTGTGGACCTGAAAGGCAGAGGAGATACTGAGGAGACATCCTCCCAATGCAAAGGTTTTCCTCCGAATAGGAAAACAAATGGTGGAAGAGAAAGTCCATGGATGTGTGTGCTTCCTTCCCTGAGGGGAAAAATCACTCTCTTAATGTAGAGCAAGTGGAGTTCTTGGATCTCTGCAAGCAGTTGTGGTTGGATCAGTGCCTGAGATTACTGAAGCTGTCTCCAAATCAGGTGTGCAGTTTTCCCGTGTGTGATAGCTACTATTCATATGTGTGCTTAAAATGTACCTGTTCACTATGGAGATATTTTCAATTTGATTTCAGTTGTAAATCACATGTATAAGTTGGTATTATTAATCATCATGGATGGCTTTTATGTTAACATCATTTCCTATAGATTTATCTCAGTAGAGCCATGTAAGTAGACAGACTGACTTGGACTGAAAAGCAAGGTAGAATGGTTTTATAAATATATTTAAAGCTCATAAGATGATATTATCCCCATATTGTAGATAGTGGAATGAGGCTGAAAGTTAACAGATGCTTAGGACTCCATCAATAAAATGGTCACTTATATATTTTAAAAAACAAAACATTACACACATATGCACATGCAAAGAATGAGCCAACATTACATAACATGTGCTTGCTAATGCAAATGTTGAACAATTCAAATAGAATTGCTATAATTTAAATGTGGAAATATAATCAGTTTCAACATAGTGGTAAAGACTGTGACCAAGTAACTTCTGTGCTTGTTCTATGTGCTGCTCAGGTGTCAAATGCCGATGAATAATTTCAAGATTCTTGGAGTTCTTTATCTTGAGATCAAACTTGGACTTCAAACAGCAACATAATCAAATAAAGAATTTTTTTTTGGTAAAGAGCTTTGCAAAATAGGAAAGGTGGCCACCTTACTACATAGAGATTTGATAAATTTGTTAAGATTTGAACCAATGATTTTAGTTATTTATGTTACTTGTTTATTTGCTTATACTGTAGGCTGCTCCAACAACCAACTCTGAGTGGCATACAACTCCCCAAATCCATAATTTGGGTTCAAAACAATTTATAATAGTCAAAATTAAAACCAAAAACATACAGTATACAAACATAAAATTATGTATAACAAGACATCCTGAGAAAGACAATTAAAATGATAGCTCATCCAAAAAGACAGTCAGAAGAGCCCAGCCTCCAAGGTTTGATAGAAAATCTCTTTTCACGGACATTTAAAGATTGGGGGGGGGGATTCCATTAGACAAGGGAGCAGCAATTGAAAAGGCATGTTTCCATGGCCCCTGTAGTTCACAGTCTCTGTTTGAGGAGATACGTAAAGAGTCTACCGCACTACATCTTATTGGATAGGTACTAGATGCCATAGGGAGAAGGTGGTCCCCCAGATATCCAGCTATTACTAGGCTCACAGCTCAGTGGCTATGGTGGTAGAGGGCATCACCTCTCCACACGCAGCAAATCACAATCCACTCGTTCAAGTGACACTTCCTTTATACATAACATTTTGTATCAAAACATGTGCTCAGATGGTAGAAAAAATTGGGCAAATAATGTGAACAATCGAGAAATATAGAGCTTATTCTAATAGGAATTCTGGTTTATTGCTGCCAAACCCATCAAGGTGCATAAGACAACAATAATTCTGGACTTATTGCTGTCCTGCAATCCTTGCGTTTGAACATCAAAGTAAGCTATATGTAGGCTGACCATATTTCCTTCAGACAAAAACGGGACTTTTGGGATGGCAAAACGGGACAGGGTCTTATGCCACCATGCCGGCCTCCAAACCCCGCCCCCCAGTCCACGCAATTGGCTCCCACCTGCAAACCCCGCCCCCACCCCACACGATTGGCTCCCGCCTGCAAGCCCCGCCCCCATCAGCGTGATTGGCTCGGATTTTAATTTTTTTTTCCCGATTTTTAAAGGTTTTTTTTTTCTTCTAGCAGTAAATGGTGCGGCAGAGCTGGTGTGTTTGGGGGAGGCCGGAGTACACACACTGTGCACACAGCACCATCATCGGCCGGGGAACAAGGGGCGGGGATGGAGGGGATGAAGGCCCACCACTGCCCCATCCCCCTCGGGCTTGGCCGAGGGAGGGAGGAGAGTCGCTGCTGCTGCCACCGCCGCAGAGCAGGAGAAGCAGGAGGAGCCGGCTGCGCTCAGCTGCTTCAGCCACACCACTCCGCCCCTTGCTGCCCGCTGAAGCTCCCCAGGGTGGCCAGCTCCTGCTTCTCCTGCTCGGCAGCCCGACAACTCTCCTCCCTCGGCCAAGCCCGATCAGATGCACACACACACACTCACACACTCACAGGACAGACTGCCCTCGGCAGGAGCCAGCTGTGCTGGGAGGCTTCAGCCACACCATTCCGCCCCTTGCCACCCGCTGAAGCCCCCCAGCGCGGCTGGCTCCTGCTAGGCGGCCCGACAACTCTCCTCCCTCAGCCAAGCCTGATCAGATGCACACACACACACACACACACACACACTCACAGGACAGACTGCCCTGGCAGGAGCTGGCCATGCTGGGGGGCTTCAGCGGGTGGCGAGGGGCAGAGTGGTGTGGCTGAAGCCCCCCAGCGTAGCCGGCTCCTGCTTCTCCTGCTTGGCGGCGGCAGCGGCAACAACTCTCCTCCCTCGTCCAAGCCCAATCAGATGCACACACACACACTCACACACTCACAGGACAGACTGCCCTCGGCAGGAGCTGGCCACGCTGAGGTGCTTCAGCCACACCACTCTGCCCCTCGCCACCCGCTGAAGCCCCCCAGCATGGCCAGCTCCTGCCAGGGCAGTCTGTCCTGTGAGTGTGTGTGTGTGTGTGCATCTGATCGGGCTTGGACGAGGGAGGAGAGTTGTCGGGCCGCCGAGCAGGAGAAGCAGGAGCGGCCACCCTGGGGAGCTTCAGCGGGCAGCAAGGGGCGGAGTGGTGTGGCTGAAGCAGCTGAGCGCAGCCGGCTTCTCCTGCTCGGCAGCCCAACAACTCTTCTCCCTCGGCCAAGCCCGATCAGATGCACACACATACACATACACACACACATACCCCACACCCTCTTTCTCCAGCCTCCCCATGACCAAATGCACCCATACCTGTTGCAGGGAGGCTGGAGAAAGAGGGTGTGGGGTGTGTGTGTGTGTGTGTGCGTGCACGCAATTACGCTGAGCAAGTAATCTGCGCATGCGCACACACACACGCACACACACACCCACTTTCCACAACCTTCCCGTGCCTGCTTTCCCTGGCCTCACCACTGCTGGGCAAACAATCTCAGGATCAGGTAAGGAGGCAGGAACCTGGACTGTGGTGCTGCTTCTGCTGCTGGGCTCGCACGTGGCAACTGGGCTTCCAGTTGCCGCGCTGATAGGGCCTCTTCCGGGCTGCCTCCAATGGCAAGTCCGGCTCCAGTCCTCCTTCCTGTCTTCCTGTCCTCCTTCCCGCCGGGTTTAAAAAAGGGACAAAATTGAGATTTTGATCAAAACGACGGGACGGTTGAAAAATGCTAAAATAACGGGACTGTCCCGTTCAAAACGGGACGTATGGTCACCCTAGCTATATGCATTTCTGTCTTGCTCATTCACTCTTATGAGCAAGAAGACCAAAAAAGCTGTGTTCAATGGCAGGATAATTCACAGTAAGAAAGAGCACGGCAATAACTGTAGCAAATCATTACACACAAATAGGTGATGTGGAAAATACAAAAAAAGCTATTTTCTTCCTGAAAGAAAGTCGACAAAATAATTCCCATATATGCACTATACGGGCACATACCCTAAGCAGCTGAATAGGAAAGCAATGTGAAACAGTTTGTTCATCCATTCAGTTTTAGAAACAACATTGTAATGTCTATTATGAAAACTAAGGAGTTAATTGGGGGAAATCTAACATCCATTTCAGCAGAATGATAAAGTAAAACATACTATGGAAGGAGAAGAAGACAAGGCACAAAATCTGGTTCCTGTATTGCCAAGACTACTTATCAGCATTCTTCAAGCTGACTTACCTAACATCTGTACAGGTTATACACGAGATGTACCGACTATTTGTTGTAATGAGGTTCAGTGGCACAGATGTCTCACTGTCAGAGGTTGGGTGTGCTCCACATTTAAAGTAGAATTCCTGCAATATTGAAGAAGAGATAAAAGGAGGATTACATACCTGCACTTCATGTCCTCTCTTTATCTAAGTGTAGGTGAAGTTTGAGGCAGTAGATAAATCACTAATGTCAGTAGAAAAGAGGATACTCATTAAGAGTGGTTTAGAAAGAATGCCTCACAGTACTTTTGTACAAGATGTATATGTAGCTCTTTGGATATCAGCTGAGGGAAAGAAACACATTTACACTTCCATTCATTCTGTGCAATTATCTTTTCTTCATTAAAGGAGAAAAATGAATAAACACAGACAGAAACAGGTTCTTGGAACTTCCATAATTCATACAGTGAGCATCTGCCTGGAGTGGGTATTTGCTAACATCCAGGTGTTCCTCAAAATAACAATATGGTAAAGAGAACAAAGTCAGAACCACACATGGCTTTATCCAAATCTACTGTACACTAGACATTTTTAGCCTGTGCTTGCCAAACATGTTGGCATTGCCAAAGGCCCTGTTGGCTGGGAATTCTGCAAACTGCAGCCTTAACATCATTAACATCAGGCTGGGGAAAACCTATCTAGACCTTCTAGTTCAAGGCCTCTGAAGTCACTAAGAAGCTGGAAACCAAATATGTACAGTATGTTACACATTGCTCGTGAAACATAGCATGTAATCATTAAAATAAACTTCTTTAAATTGCTACTCTTTAATTGTGTGCTGCACTACTTAAAAAAACACCAGCAGCAAGAGCTTCTATGCAAACATAGATTGAAACACTGCATGCCAATAGGAAGACATTTGTATGGCAGTTTTGTAATGGCTGTAATCAAGTGCGTGGACAGAGAAAAACATTTTTCCCCATGACAATGTTCTGAAATTCCCAAAGAAGCAATGCAACAGAAGAAAACTGAGTTAAGAAGTATAACACTAGAGAGCTAAATTCAGAGTACAAAACAATCTACAATGTTGTAAACCAACACCTTTGACTACCTCTGGGTCTGACAAATTGTGAACTGTGAACGTAAATAGTCCAGTAACAGCAGATAAGTACAAAACACATTGCACGGCGTGTTGCATTTAATAAGGAATATAATTTTCTTGATGAAAGGATTCAATTTTATTTTCTGAGTATACATTTTATAGTCCCTGTTTTGCTGACTTATTCAGATAATGTACAGTATAATTAGTGAAGTACAGATGCAGCTGCAAGGCAAAATTAAATCCTGTTATTTAAACGGTATTTTCAAAATTTGTCAAAACCTTTAAAGAGAAAGGACAATTTTCAGTAGAACATTGGCTGGTTGTTGTTCTTGGTATGCTCAAGATGCTGAGTGCATTAATGGTCATTGCAAACAGTGGATGGGCCCCTACATTCAGATTAGGTCGACCCACAGCCTTCATCAGGATAATTCTCTGAAAACAGACTGGGACCAAATTTGGTAAGATGAAAGTTTTACTTGGGAAATGGGTAAGATCCAGCTACGGGCTGTGGAGAAAAGTATTCCAAAAATATTGCCCCCATGCATCCCCGCTGGGAGAGGCAGATGGGTAGTAGTTCAATTGCTGCATCCTAAAGCCCCTCCTTTCTGGTCATGTGACCCAGAGCAATGCACCTAGTCCCTGTGCTTCCTAGCATACACCTACACACAAACACCCAGAGACACAACACAGGGGGAGAGCAGAACTACACACATGCAGATACAACACATTTATTACCCAGAAAAAAACATACAGATGCCTTCAAATAGCCACTGCTGGTAAAGAGGTTGGACAGAATTTCAAGAACAATGTTCTACATACTTTCCAGACCTTGCTAAAATATCAGTGGTGTCACTCTCTTTATTTACACTCTCTTTATTTATCTCTCAAATAAAATCGCTGCATTAAAGAACATATTTAATGCTTAGATTATTGTAATGTGTCTTTATTTACTTATTTCTAGTATTTCTAAACTACCAGAATTACACATCTTTAGGCAATTCACAAATCAAATCATAAAAACAACAAAAACCATAAACATAATAACCATAATAAAAAATCAGTAAAATTGTACCATTCAGATAAGAAGTTAAGGGTAGATACTAGTCTCCAAAATTCTCTCAAAAAAGCCATGTTTTAACCACTCACCAAAAGATGATTAAAAGCTAGTCAGATTTTGGGGGAAGCATATTCTAAAGGATTGAGGTACCAGTGTTTAGAGGTTCTTGCTCCCTTCATTTCCTGAACTGAAGAAACCTGGAGCATCTGCTCTCAAGCAAAATGGATGAGCTGGCCAGGCTCAACTTATAAGCTATCAAATTCAACCCTTCTCCCTCTCTAAATACCCACAAATAAGTATTTCAGTTTGGCACACTTAACATGAAACTACTGAAGTCTACTACTTTGAAAACTGAATTCAGGAAACATTTAACTCCATATGTGTGAAAATTTGCACAGAAGACCTTTAGCATTCAGGATGGCTCCAAATCTTGTAGCATGTGCAAATATATTGGGGTTCCCTCAACTTTAAGCAGTGAACAGTCCTTTGTATGACAGTACAAGAGCTTTGAGGATGGTGTGCACGTGGACACTCATGCACAGTTATCTCCCCGTGCATATGCTCTTTTAATCCAAACTCTTTATCTTCTACATTTCCTGAATGTTTCCTGAAACAAATGTGTGGTGCATGACAATAACTTCTGACTTCTGCACAGGTTTCTGGAAAATTCAATCCAGGTAGGATTCCTTGGCTGACAGGTATGTTGTTCACGCTGATTCAGACATCATGCCAAACCATTATGTGGTTTATTTGTTTGGGTTAGCATGAGGTGTAAGTCCTCCCATAACATTCCAACTTAACTTCTGTTTGGGTTTACTGCAGGAAACAGTGGTTGACCTTCAGCAGTTATGTAAAGCCTGGGTGTGTCCTCAGAAATAACCATTTTATTCATATACATTAACATTGGCAATGGTGATCTTGTTTTGACTACAGATCTTGTGATGATCTGAAGGATCTGAAGGATGCCTCCAGCCCTGTTAGGTAAGGCAGGCTGCCAGGCTTCCTTTAATATTTTCCAAGATAGATACACTGCCACCATTTCTATGATTGATAGTAATTACTAAACAACAGCCTGAACACATAACAATCAAAGCCTAAAGGACACACTTCTAGGAAGGAACATGTTGTCTTTTCTGTGTATTGCTACTTACTATCAACAAAGCAGAATAATGTGAAAACACATTTGTCATATTTCAAATCCCATCCTTTAAGAAATATAAAGGCTTTAATTAACTGAACAAATATTGACAACTTTATCTAGAACAATAATTTTGGCTCTGAATTGGATTATCAGTGTAAGCTCCCCATCTCATGAGTTTTCAAGTCTACTGAGGGGACATTGATCTTATTTTGAAAGAAGCCAGAGAAAACTTCAAACAGAGTCCAAGGTTGATACAGAGCTAGAAAATAAGGTGTTCTCTCCTGTGTTTTCTTCTTGGTCATAATTGTCCTGTGGAAGGCAGTTACAGAGCACCAGCAAATGTTATGTATTTATTTACTAGGCTTGGAGGCCACTCCAGTCCGCCACATACAACTCCCTAATTTGTAATGGGGATTAAAATCGTATGTACAATCAGTAAAAAAGCAGCAATGATAAACCACCAACTGGTTTCATCCAATCAAACACTTATTATAAACAAATAAAAAAAAATTCATCTGAAAGCAGGGTCACACATAAAACACTAACAATAATTTAAAAACCCAATCTCATAACTGAAAGACAATTATAACAGACCAGCCTCCCTGGCTTGATAGAACACCAAGGTTTTCACGGGCTTCCTAAGAGCCAGAAGGAAAGGGGCCATACCCTGAGTTCAGAAGGACCCCCAGAATTGCAAACTGACTCTGGTTAGGGAAATGTAATCCCATGCAGAACAATGGAATTTCATTGGAAACAACCAGCTTTCAAACCCACAGCCACTCCATCTTGCTCAGATTGAGACTCAATTTTTTTCCTCCCCATCTAGGCACCTGGATAGCACATCAACAGTTTCCTTTATTTGTCCAGGAGTTGAAATGTACCACTAGCTATCATCAGTGCATTGATGACCCCATGACAGTGAATGGTCCTGCGTATTGATCAGCGTATTGATGCTATCGAATGTGGCTCTGAAGGGGGAGGTGATGTGGTGGATTTTGGCAGTGCCGCTGGTTCTCAGGAAGGAGGGAGCACATTCCAAGAAGGTGGAAGAGATAAGAGGAAACAGAGTCTAGGGGGCAGTTGTGGGAAAACCAAGATATTCCTAATAGCCCTGCCCTAGAGCTTTCCCAGGTTATTTCCCCTTAGTTTAGGTAGAGTTGCTTTAGTCTGGCAAGATTCTGTCTACACGGTGTTAGCAAATAAAGAACTGAAGTTTGGCTGGACTGGTTCTTGGTTGTTCTTGGGCTGGGCCTGACAATTGATGACCCCATGACAGTGAATGATCATGCCTAGCGGTTTCATGTAGATGATTAATAGAAATGGAGAGAATACATAATGTATAGAAGTGGAGAGAGTCCTGGGGTACCCCCATTTGAGGGGTCTAAGGCTCAATCTCCCCACCACCACCAGTTGGAACAATCCATTCAGGAAGAAAGAAAAACACTGTAATTCAATAGTCCCCCAGTCTTATCAGTTGGAGGCAGCTCAGAAGGATACTGTGATCAATGGTATCAAAAGCCCCCGAGAGATCAAGCAGGACCCGAGAGGGCTTCATTACCCCTATTCTGGTCTTGCCAAAGATGATCAATCAATGCAATCAATGCCATCTCCATTCTGACCCCAGGCCTAAAACTGGCCTGGAGCAGGTCCATATAATATAATTCTCCCAAGACCCTCTAAGTTGCAGCCCAGCCACTTTCTCCACAACCCTGCCCAAGAAGGGGAGGTTGGAGAACATTGATAATTGTCTAGTATATCTGGGTTGAGTGATGGCTTCTTGAGCAGGGGACCACCACCACTGCTTTCAAAGAAGTGGTAATGCTTCCTCGGTCAAGGATGGATTTACCACCATCCTGACTCAGCTCCCCATCACATCCCTGGAGGTTTTCACCAATCAGGGGTCCAGACTATCACAGATGGCTGGGCTGATACTGTAAAGGACCCTATATCCATACCTCGGGGCTTACAAGATCAAACTCATCCCCAATAAGCAAAGCCTTAGTCATCTTCTCTGGATCTGCCCAGCTGATGTCAAGCTCCAAGCAAATCCAAGTTTCTTTGTCCTCCAGATGCTTAGAAAATGCCTTACAGCTGCTCCTTAGGAGTCCTTTTTGCCTGTCCTTACTCAGTAGGAAATGGATCACTTTGAAAAGGGCTGCTGGGATGCAATCTGTGGAAGCAGTAAGAGCAGAGGAGTACTGATGTTTCACTACTCTTATACCCTCTGGGTAGGTCTGGATTATGGTCAAATATGCTTTAATGGGAAATGGGAATGGGAGTTGGGTAGTATGCTGTGCCAGCAAATATACAAAAAGGGAAGTCATTATGCTTCAGGGACCTAGGCAAGAAGCAAAGCAAATCAGAACAAACTTTCTAAGAAACTGGAAAGAATAGCAACCACATACTTTAATACTGAACTGAGAAGATTTGGCTCCCGCTATGCAGTTCTACAGGTAGAAAAATGCCTGGAGGCAGTAGCATAAAAACAAAACCTCTCACCTTTGGCTGCTGCATTTTTCACCTCTTTTCACCTTTAAGCATCTCTCAGTTGGTGCAGCTGATGATCACTGCTGAGAACCTAAAGTTCCAGCAGCAAAAATGTTCTCCAACTTTCCAAGCAGAAGGGGGCACTGGCAGCTGTCTGATCTCAGGAGCTTCTATCTTGTCTCCTCTTTCTGGTTGCCTGTCATTTTGGAGTTAGGCACTCTTCTAACCCTTAAAATCTTCCTTCATTCTAAACATGATAGATTGTTTTTTTGTTGTTGTTGTTCAGTCGTTTAGTCATGTCCGACTCTTCGTGACCTCATGGACCATAGCACACCAGGCCTTCCTGTCCTCCACTGTCACCTGGAGTTTACTCAAATTCATGTTCATTACATCGGTGATGCTGTCTAACCATCTCATCCTTTAGGCGCCTGCTGTATAGCATGTATGTCCACTGGTCCATGTACCTACTGTGGTTTACACTGACCAATAGCAGTTTTTCAAGGATTCAGGCAAAAGTCTTTCCTAGATCTGCCTGGAGATGCTAGGACTTGAACCTGGGACCTTTTACATGCCAAGTTTATACACTGTCACTGTGCTGTGGATCCACCTCCTCCAGAGCATCCATCAGCATCTCAAACACATCCCTGCCCAAACAAATATACCTTAAAACATCCAAAGGATTCAGATTGTCTGAAGGAGAATGTACAACACACACAAAAACATTTGCAAGAAGCCATGAAGGGAATTGATTCAAAGAGAGAAGATACTCACTAAATAAACGAATGCTTAGTCAGATGGTTTGGTCACTTATTTTCACAGCAATTAACCAGAGTTTCAGCATAAGGGTTTAATGTTCAAGAACATGTGCACATGAACTTACACAGCAGCTGGCTGTGATGGCCTGCTGATGCTGACTTTGAAGACAGAGATTCTCACTTTTACATTCTAATCAAGAGGGGAAATTTTGAGGAAAATGCTGCTGTATTTATGATATAAGCAAGCATTATAAATCAAGTCATTGGAACTTCAACACTGTTATTCATTTGTGTGGGGTTTGTCGTTATTCCTAACTGTAAATGTTTTTCAGTTATACCAAATATGCATTTTAACATCTCCAACATTTTATTCAGGGGTGATAGCCCATCTTCGTTACTCTTGCTCCAGCATAAAAGCATTGGCAATGGTTTTTTTATAAAGGCTTTATTCTATTACTGTATTTCCAAAATAAATTGTTCCCTCTCCTTCTTCCATATGTATTTCAGTCAATGTTGCATCTGTAAATGATTATCCCATTTCTCTTGGATATATAATCCAGAGATACTGATTCAGCAAATGTATTAAAAAATTTTGGAAGAAGGCATTTAAATGGTATTAATGAGAACAGCTGTTCAAAATTAGTCACCTTCTATTGTCATATTGTCATCCTTCTGCAGTTTGAAAATAAGATTCCCAATCTGTAAATATTGAAAATTAGAAGAATGTGAGCCAAGATGGTGTGGCTGCACTCTGCATTATTTGACTAACCTTCTGCAAAATCTTCAGCCAACTAACTGTATTAAAAAACTGGACAATTTCAAATTCAAAAGGTTTGCCTTTTGGGGGTTGGGGGAGGGACCAAATCTGAAATCAGTCACACATCTGTTAGAAGTATACTGTTTTAAATAAAGTGAAAGCTATATGCATTGGATGGAGTGCCTGACTTCAGGTTCCTTAATGATTTTGCACCACTATAACAGAAGAACATAATATAATTACAGAAATGTGCTTAGCTTTTAATAAAATATAAAATAATAAAATAAGATCAAATTGATAAAGAGTAGGTGGTTGTTGTGGGTTTTCCGGGCTATGTGGCCGTGTTCTGGCAGTTTTGGTTCCTAACATTTCGCCAGTCGCTGTGGCTGGCATCTTCAGAGGACAGGAGCACAGCTAGAAGATTCTCTCTGTGCCCAAGTGGAGGGTGTGTCTTCCTGCTGGTGTTTATATCTGCTGAGAGGGTGTGTGTCTTCTGTGGGTCATTTACAAGAGATTAGGAGAGGGTTTATTGTGGTGATTAGGAGATGTGGTGCTGTCGTGTGTGGGATTAGCACATCTATTGTGTGAGTTGTTTGCATATTTCTGTGGTTCAGTAGAGTTCATTGACCTTTTGCAAGCTGTGTTTTTCAGGACTGGCAGCCAGGTTTTGCTGATCTTTAAGCTTTCTTCTTTTTTATTGAAACTGTGTTGGTGTTTATGTATTTCAATGGCTTCCATGTATAGCCTAACATAGTGGCTGTTGGTGTTGTCCAGTATTTCTGTGTTTTCAAATAAGATTTGGTGACCAGTTTGTTTGAGAACATGTTCAGCTATTGCAGATTTTTCAGGTTGCTGTAGTCTGCAGTGTCTTTCATGTTCTTTTATCCTGGTGTGGATGCTGCGTTTTGTGGTCCCAATGTATACTTGTCCACAGCTGCAGGGTATGCGGTAAGCTCCTGCAGTGGTGAGGGGGTCCCTTTTGTCTTTTGCTGATTTTAACATTTGTTGTATTTTTCTGGTGGGTTTGAAGACTGTTTGGAGGTTATGTTTTTTCATTAGTTTTTCCATGCGGTCCGTGACTCCTTTAATGTAGGGCAGAAATATTTTGCTTGTGGGGGGCTGTTTTTCTTCAGTTGAGTGCTGTTTTTTCAGTTTGATAGCTCTCCTGATTTCATTCTTGGAGTAGCCATTCGCCTGTAGGGACCAATCCAAATGGTTGAGTTCAGAATAAAGAGTAGGCTTTGATTCTGAGGACTTAGATACTAGGCATGAAGTAATACCTAGATTTTTGTTTGTTTCCAGCAAAGCTCTTCATCACTGGAAAAGAAAATAACAGGTGTGGCAAGGTAGCACATTTCTAGAGCTTTATTTGTAATCAATCTATCTTTCTGTCTATCCTCCCACCCATTTTTCCATCTATCCTATCTGCTCTCCCTTTAGAAGGCTGAATACATTATTAAATTATTAGCAGAAACAAAAATATTTTTGTAAGCAGCCAATAGATATGTACTTTCTGTTTCCATGTAGATTTTTTTATTTTTGTTTTTAATGGGCAGTTACTATAAATACCTGACTACTACCTATAGGATTAACATTTTCCTAGTAAATTAATCTATTATTATGATTATTATTATTTTATATCCCACCTTTATTATTTTTATAAATAACTCAAGGTGGCGAACATACCTAATACTCCTCCTTCTCCTATTTTCCCCACAACAACCACCCTGTGAGGTGAGTTGGGCTGAGAGAGAGTGACTGGCCCAAGGTCACCCAGCCGGCTTTCATGCCTCAGGTGGGACTAGAACTCACAGTCTCCTGGTTTCTAGTCCGTTGCGTTAACCACTAGACCAAACTGGCTCCACTAGACCAAACTGATTAACCAAACTGATTAACCACTAGACCAAACTGATTAAGATGCCAGCAGCAAACGTGAAAGAATTTACTGTAGGACATTCCAGTTGATGTGGCCTCTACATAGACTGTTACCAGTGGGCTTAATTAAAATAAGACTCTTTTTTCATGTGACACTAAATTTAATTAATTAATTAATTTATTTATTTATTTTTATCCCGCCTTTATTATTTTTATAAATAACTCAAGGCAGTGAACATACCTAATACTCCTTCCTCCTCTTCTTTTCCCCACCACAACAACCCTGTGAGGTGAGTTGGGCTGAGAGAGAGTGACTGGCCCAAGGTCACCCAGCCGGCTTTCATGCCTAAGGCGGGACTAGAACGCTCAGTCTCCTGGTTTGCTATTGGCTCCTTCCTAGGGCTGAGAGAGAGAGCGACTGGCCCAAAGTCACCCAGCCGGCTTTCATGCCTAAGGCGGGACTAGAACTCTCAGTCTCCTGGTTTCTAGCCCAGCACGTAACCACTACACCAATACTGAATGGAAAACGTCCGTATCCAAGCTAGATTCAAAATATGGTATGTGAACACAGTTAATTTTCAAATTAAATTGAATCTGATTGTTTTTATTACCTAGCCAGTTCCAAAGCTCTGTCCCACTATGTTCCCAACATGGTCATTAGAGGCATTAATAAGCTTACATATAGCCTCTCTCGCACGATTGTGGACCTAGGTAGCAAAGGCTCACCGTAGGATCTGTACTGAACTGTGTGGCAGCATCTTTGGTAAAAAAAATCCATGGGAGCCAGCCCCTCCCTTCACTGATAATTAAGTATTTTAATTATAATTTGAAACATTAATAAAGCTTTAAATATATATTTAAAAAAGTAAATTTGGAGGGGGAAGGGCACCTGCACCAGAAAATAGTGCTAAGAAGCCAAGCCAAGCTTTAAGTTCAGGGAAGATCAGAGCATTTTATATACCTACCTTATACTGAGTCAGACTACAGTATTGCCCATCAAGGATGAGTCTCTCAGGAAGAAGTTTTCTAGAGTACCTACCCTCCAAGATTATTTAAGTTCTAATGCCACAGATAAATGTACGAAGTAGGTGTTCTCCCACTGAGCTATACTTTTAAAACTAAGAACGCAAAATGGCCTCTTATGGATTAGCATTCAACCAAACTGTCTAACGTTGTCCTAGGAGGGAAATGGAAATGTGGCAGAACAGCACAACTTTTCTGCTAGAACCTAACACCTCCTTCAGAAAATACCTTTAAATGTGCTTTAATAAATTTGGTTTCTCTGCCTCTCTCCCTGAGAAAGGTCAGAGTTGATAAAGAAACTGGGACCAAGCGTACCGTAGCTGGACAACCTTGATGAAGAATTAGCAAAGGAGAGTGAATCTAAAGAGTTTTTTTTTATCATGAATAGCAAATCTTTCTTCTTCTTTGCCAGAGGCATTCTGAAAAGGGCAGTGGGTTCAGTCAGTCAGTGCACAGGCATAAAGTCCATATTGGAGAAAGGCACTTGCATTTCTTTTATGCTTTCATATCTTTTTGCCTGTGGTCACATGGATTTTTTTTTGTACTTTAGAAGCTTTATACTGAGCAACCTGTGTGTATCGTGAAAAGATTTTGAATAAGCTAAGATATAGTATAAGATTTTGAGTAAGCGAAGATAAAGCATGTAATATTTTGTCCTGCCAGACAAAGTTTTATTTCAGCCTATGTTTTAGAAAAAATGACAGGCTCAAATAGTCATCCGAACATTGTCTGCCCTTCAGTTTTTTGCAAAGGTTACCTGAGTTTTAAAAACTAAATGAGGAATAATTATTTTTTTAATTAAAATCAGAAGAGCATTTCACCAATTACATTTGGTCAAATAACTTAATTGCATTTCAATAATTAGTGGGGAGCTGTGTAATCCAAGATTTTCAATCAAAATGTATAAATAAATGGAATCTACTTACACAGACATGAAAGTTCAATATGAAATCATGGAAAGCTGATCACTTGGATATAGTTACATATCTGTGTGTGCGTGTGTGTATGTGTATGTATATAGATGCTTGCTGTGTGAGCTGCATTGGGAGCTAATCAGGACAGAAATATTGGATATGTTATCAATCAACTGTCACCTAGCTCCAAGGTTGAGAAGTACAAAGTAAATATCCATTAAACCATGGAAAAAACTAAATATGCATTATTAAAATTATCCAGAGGTCTTTCACTTCATGTTAACAGAGGGCAAATAATATTTCAAAGTGGCTTCAATAAATATTTTTCACTACCTCTGTATCTCTGCTGCCCATCCTGGTGAATTGGTTGATGTGATGGTAGTGAAGAATTATGTAACATGCTTACAGCTACTGGGACACAGTTCTAGATATGACCTGAATATATGCTTCAGTTTCTACCTGGATCAGAAAGTACAAGAAAAGCGGGACTTAGAAACAGAAATAAATGCTAACTCAAATTAAATGGAATTTCAGTCTGAATTGTTGCCTCTCAGTTTGAAACACCAAAGGAGTCTTCACCAAAGAAGGAAAAATGAATAAAATGCATGAAAAATCTTTTAGAAGAGAAAAAACTTTATTCTAAAATGTGTGTTTCGGGTTTCCGGTGGGAATGGCGGACTGAACGGCTGTGCCCACTGGTTCAGCGGGCGGAGCTGACAACACGGTAATTTTTTTTGGGCTCAGGCAGGTTTTCCTTAAGCCCAGAAACGTTCTCCGGATCAAGGAGAATACCTGGAATCATCCCATCTGTCCTCCGGACGGCTGCTTGCTGCCAGAAGATCCCAAAAGCATTTTACTTTCGACTGGTAAGAGCCAGCTGGGAGGCGGGGATTTCATCACTTTCCAAGCCGCGCTGTAGCCTTAAAGGGACACTAAGACCGACTACCCCATTTCTAAATCACCAATTTGTATTTTTTTTAAGTACTGCATATGTATCACAAGATGAGGGGCGTGGTGGCTCAGTGGGTAAGACGCCAGGCTTTTCGATCGGAAGATCGCAAGTTCGGAGGTTCGAATCCCTAGCCCTGCGTGCGGAGTGAGCTCCCGCATTAGCTCCAGCTCTTACCAACCTAGCAATTCGAAAGCATGCAAATGCAAGTAGATGAATAGGTACCACTTCGGTGGGATGGTAACAGCATTCCACGCGCGTCATGCGGCCACATGACCGTGGAAGCGTCTTCGGACAACGCTGGCTCTTCGGCTAACAAACAGCACCAGCCCCTAGAGTTGGACACGACTGCACAAATGTGCGGGGGGAACCTTTACCTTTACCTTTTATCCCAAGAGAGGCTTTCTACAGTGAGGAGAAGCTGGTTCTCTTGGTGCTTACATTTTTTTTAAAAAAAACTAATCCCAAAAATAATTCTTTTAACTTTTGGATTTTGTTTTCCTTCCAAAGGAAATTCCGAAGATTGAGAGTAAACAATTGTCTTCCTGTTATTATTTTTGTAGTAAATTTGAAGATATTAGCATTTTCCTACATGTTGAATCGGGTGTTTCGAACGTTCAGTTTTCTGCTTCTACTTTCCCTGGGGAATTGTCTGCATATCTCACTTTCGCTTATGTAAACACATTCTGTAATCCTTTCATATCTTCAACTTTCACTGGTTAAGCTCCTAGGGGGCGCCATAATCTACTGCGTGAGACATGGAGGATTTTAAACAGACTTTCTCTGACTTCCACCGAGATTTTAAACAGTTTCTTTCTGATTCCTACCAAGTTTTTATGCAAGGCATTCAGGACATTGTAGAAAATATGAGATCTAAAATGTGCCATCAGGTTGGGGATGTGGTGGATGAAACTGAGGAATTTAAGAGCGATAGAAAGGTATTTTTTAAGACTGAGATTGGGATTTTTATCGAGATGCTGGATGAAGTTTGGATAATGGAGTTGGAGAAATCTAAGGGAGAGAGTTGTTAGGATCTGAGAAACCGTGGGCCACAGACCTTGGCCTGGAAAACACCCTGCTCTAGTGTTTCCCATAGTGCAACGCTGCTAGAACTCCACTGAACCAAAGATTATGCTTGAACCAAAGAGTGTTAACCCAGGGATGACCCTGAGAGGGGCTTTGCCTCAGCAAAGCCCCAAAGAATTCTGCATAGCAATAATAGGTGCTACAAAGTAATTCTACCTCTCTTTAGAATGCATACCAGCTTGGGGCTCTCCCTACCTGGTCAATGTCTTCCTCCTGACAAGCTAACATGTTTACCTGACTTCCTTGTAATAAATCCTTTGTTCTATCCTCCCCAAGATGTGAATATCCAAAGACTTGACTTTATGACTCTGACCTCTGTAATTTAGTATGCTTGTATAACCCAATGTTCCTGTAAGTGTTACTGTTATCTCTGAAAGATGCAAGTGCCCCCGGACAGTGCCCATAGAACAATGGTGTGAATGTTCACAAGATTCCATCCCTTGTAACTATGTTGATGACCCACGTCACCCCCTTGACCTGGTGAATCCCAGAATCCTTCAGCTCTGGGAGGGACCCTGATCCCCAAGAGCTAGCCAATCCCAGGGAATGGTCAGAGGACACCTCACCCACATATGGGCATACCATCATCATCATCACTTCCTGCTTGTAATCTCTGTATAAAAGTTTGTGCACTCTTGTACTCGGGATGGCTGCTCCACTCAGAGGTCACCTGCACGTGACACCTGTAGGACTGCCATTTTTATCGAGATGCTGGATGAAGTTTGGATAATGGAGTTGGAGAAATCTAAGGGAGAGAGTGATCTGCAAGCCATAAGTTAAATCGATCTCCTGGTGGAATGTCATGAAAAGAACCTGGAATCTTTGAGGGGGGCAGTTGGCCATTTGATTCTTTCAAGAGGAAAGCTCTGTGCACATTGTGGGGATATGTAACTGCTTTGGTTTATTTTGAAGTGGGATAAGGGTTGAAGAATGTTCATCTGGTTTGCTTTAAGGATTTGACTGATGTTATTCCCTTTTAAAGATATGGAATTACTGTTTTGAATTGTCTTTGTTTTTTGGGTTTATTAAGATTGGGATTATTAAAACTGTTGTATTAGTGTTAAAGAATGTTTATCTGGTTTGCTTTAAGGATTTTTGGGTTTATTAAGATTGGGATTATTAAAACTGTTGTACTATTAAGTATAATAGCAGACAACTTATGTGCTTTTTAATTTGATTCTTATTATAGTAGACAGAAATGTATAGAATAGTGTCAGGAAGGGAATAATTAAATATGTTTTATCTTTTGGAGGGGAGAAAGATGTTTAGGAGGTTTATATGAACTTTTTTTCTTTATTTTAATTTAAGGGGGAGGAGTAACTGTACTTAATGACTTTTACTATGTGTTTAAGTGGAATGACTTAAAGAAATAATGTGGTGTTTTGGTTTAATATAGAGTAAGAGATTGATTATGGAAAATTTTTGTATATCCTTGCTGTTAAAAGTCGGAAGCTTTTTGTAAATTTGAAAAATTTTTCTCTTGTGTTTCCATACTTTTTAAGGTTTTTTTTCTTTCTTTGTATTTTTCTTTGTTTTTTTGTAGTTTTTATTCTTTTTCTTGAAACTTAATAAAAATTTAATATATAAAAAAGATATAGTATACCCTACAACAATAAAATAGAATTCCTGTCATCTTTGCAGTGTGTGTTTCCTGACCTGTGTTACCTTGAAAAGCTGTCACACACCCCTCCCTGCCACCGTCCCTGTTATGACTCACTTTAGCTTACACAAAGCTATTTCTCTCACATTCCATGCCGCTAGCAAAATGAAGACATCCTAATTCTATTTCAGAGATAGAATCAGGTGGAACTCTAAAATACAGGGAAAAGTTTAGATGTAGACTTTTTAGAAAACATCTCTACAGAACAGTACCATTAAATCATTCTTAAATTATATTATACTGCTCTGTTTAAAAACAGCTGTGCCATTTACATTAGCAAATGTATTAGAGATACAATTCAACTTCATATAAAGAACTTCACATTGTAAATACAGCCAGCTGCTTAGGTTTTCAAGAGGATTTTCTTGCAGCAGATAAGCTCATTGTTCCATAGTGACTCATGATATTAACTTCTTTTATAATTGCATGAGAAATTTTCTCCATCATACTTTTTACAATCCTCTTGTGGAAACAAAATCTTGTTTTCAAGCTCCGACAGTAAATGTCTTGCCCTTTTATAACAGACAACACTTTAGGCACTACATTCAACTTTTATCAAATTCAAATTAATGTACCGTTTTCTGACTTACAAAGATTGCTGTCTATCACAAGTTAGATCCACATGCTACTTCCCTTTTTGAAACAATATTTTTATTTGTAGATAAATGCATTCTACAACAAATATGAGTATAGTTTTGCTTATGCCAATGCATTATGATGCCTAAACTCCCAGAGCATTCATTCACATACTGTATTTTAAATGCTAGAAGATTAATTGCAGATTGATATAATAGGCCCCCTAAACTCTGAAATCATAAGTTATAGATCATTGCTATAACAACTGGATAACAGACTTTGCAGGGCATATTTTCTTGCCCCAGTATAAAATTTCAAGCCACCACAAATCACCTAAAGAAAGTGTTGAGGTAAAATACACTCCAATGCACTTCCATGCATCTTTTCAAGCTCCACAGCCAGAGATGTCAGTGGTCTCAGTAACACTGTAGCAACCAGGACAAGTTATTTTTCCTTATTTATCAGACTCTTGTTGACCAGGTTTTCTAAAGGTTTTCCTTGAAACATTGATACAGAACTGCTCTCCTATTTTGACATTCTGCGCATACCACTTACTCCAATTCTTTGCCATGCCACTCCTACGCATGCCTTTCAGCAGCAAAGAAAAAAGAAGAGGGAATCTCTTTTCTAGCTATTTTCCACTCTCACTACACTGGTGAACCATGTCCCCTAATACACTAAGGTCTTGTGATTACAGAACGGGCCACCACTTTGAGCTCAGAGATTTCAAATTAACACATGAAACGAGGAATGTCGCTGGCCTTGCTCTTACTAAGCAATACGTCTCCTTCTGCTGACAGCACAGAGTCCTGTGCACAAATGCCTCATTGCAGCAATGCTCATGCATGTCCTTGTTCTCCTTCGCAAAGAAAAGAAAGAAATTACATGGGCAACGGATCAGATCAGTAGTTCTTCTAAGATGTATTACATGGTCCATATGAGAGAGGTGAAGGTACAGGCTGCTTTTCTACCAGTTGCTGCTGTGGTCCCCAGCTCCTGATTTTTGCTTTAGTACCAGCTCTGGCTCTGTTTCATTTGGGGCTGAATGAAAATGGCTAAGGGTGGCTGAAGTTTAAAGTGCTACACAGCTGAAACTATTAGAGACAACCTTCTCCATTATATAACATGACTTTTTTTTAAAAAAAAATGGGCTTTGTTAGAGACCTCTTAAATCAGAAACATCTGGGAAATTCTGGGATTACTGAAGCACTTCCAATGTACCTAGTTAAACAACAGGATCAAGAGTATGTTTGGATAATAATGCCATCCGCATGAGTCTTGAAATCCAGAGTGTAACATTTTCTGACTTATCTGAACCCCATGTCTAATATTTTACTGCTGCAAGTGGATAAATCTCTTAGCTAGACATATTCTCTGGTGCATCCCAGTGGGTTGATGAGTCCCCTGCGGTTGAATTACTTCAGAGTGATTCTCAGCAAGGTCATGGTTCTGTCTTTTTGCTCACCTTCTCAAAGGCTTGATTCTGTTAGACTCTCAATGATCCTTTCATGATCACAACTTGGCTAAGGAAAAGAGACTGCTTAATTGCCTGCTACTTAAAAAATGAAATAGGGAACATTCACTTCACAATCATTCACTTCGCAAAGCCTAAGACACTGCTGTCTTACACGACAATGCTTTTTAATAATAATTTTACATTACAAGCTTTAGAGATTTAAAATTAGAACAGGTATATTTTCCCCCAGTGAGAAATATTCTCAGTAATATTAAAGAGTAAGAAAAAAAGAATATATCCATGAATTTCTGGTAGAAATAAAACTGGCTGTAGAAAATTTACTTTGGAAGATACATGTATTTTAGCTATACAGTAAGACACATCACTGTACCTATTATTGCCAAAGAGGGAAAAGTAGTTTGATTCTACTTAAGTTCTCACAGAGTCTTGTGGCCCAAATCGTATCTCAATCCCAAATCATGCTTACTCAGAAGTACATCCTGCTAATTTAGATAGAACATACATGCACAGGACTGCATTCTTAATCAGAATTACAGATAGTTTCACATGAGGTATCGTATCTGTGACTTCATACAGTCATATTCAATTACACAAGCCACCTTATTTTTAAATTATTAACATTCCTGCATAGCCATGCCACTGTTATGAGTAGAGTCTGCTCAACCCTGGATTAAAATGAGAAGAACCATTCTCCAGCTTCTCCACATGGAACACGTGAATAATCTGTGCATGTGTAGGCATGTTTTGTCTGTGTGTGATATATAGTGATGCCATTATATGTAAAGACAGGTAAAAATTTAAACAGAAAGCTAGGAATGTGTCAAGAGAATAATGCTTATGTACCTGATGAAGGATCTACTCGCCTTAATGGCATAATGTCAATATAGTTCACTAGGTTTCTGCAACACTGGATTCCAATTCACAGTTTAATGTACTATGCCTCTGCTTTGGTATATTACCTATAGTTTGCCCATTTTCCTGCCTTGTTAATTCCAGGGTAGCATCTTCCTGTTTTGTGAATTCCAGATCTGAATATCCCCACTACTACTTTTTTGGGACCACTTGCATCCCACACCGAGGTAGCAGCATTTCTTTGTTGTTGTTGCCTTTGGGTGCAGAGGGGCAACATTTCCCCAAGCTTATGACAGGTTCTATGTAAACAAAAGCAAGGACACAGTTAAGGTTTCAGAGGACCTAAGACAAAGAACCAGTCCCTGTAGTTGTTATTCAGAGGAAATATATGATTCAGACTGACAGTCCAGCTAGAGGTCCAAGCTTTTATAGGTTCAAAGGAGTAAAGATGGGTATAGGGGCATCAGCTGATGGCTACCACAAGCAGTCAAAGGGATGCAGAGCCATTTCTAACTGGTTGTCTGTCTGTCAAAGAGGTCACTGGTAGGATTTCAGTCTTTTAAAATAGAGAACACAGAGATGATCCCAGGATGCACAAATATATTTAAGTATGGCAAGAAAAATGATCAACAGATCATAATTTGTCACAACTGGCAGCCTTGCATAAGTGCTCCCACAATTCTATACCAAACCAATGTCAGAACATTGTATCTTGAGACACATACTTCTTATAAATAGCAGATGCCTTTTGTGGAACTTTGTAAAGAGAGAGAGAAATTCTTTTTGTCTAAAAGCAGTAGCATCTGTGGGAGGAGAGGGTCAAAATTGGGTGGCTGGAGCACTGCAATGCAAGCCCCACCCCCTTTGTACATGCATTGACTAGGCATATTCACAAGGGGCGGGGCTTGCTTTGTGATGCTCCATACTCCATCTTGCTGATTTTGACCTCACCCACCCCCATGGATGCCACTGCCTAAAAGGCATTTCAAAATCTTTATCAGAACAAGACTTTAGATGAAGATTTACCCTGCTATGGTGATGCTGCAGAAAACTTCTCTTAGAATGAATATTCTGTATATAAACAAAAATTCTTGCTAGATTCAAACACTTCACACAGCTAAAATGTCTGGATTCACACATCACACTAAACCAGGGCTTTCCAAACTGTGTGTCGCGACACAGTACTGTGTCGCCTGGGGGCTCCAGGTGTGTCGCGCGACAACCCAGAAGTGCTGATGGTGCACCGCCGCCGTGCACGCAGCAGCGCCGGGACATCAGCGCTTCCGGGTTGTCGTACAACAAACTAGGACGCCGCTGCCACCATGGCGTGCAAAAACCCGAAAGTGCGGTGGCAACCTGGAAGCCCCGCCGCCGCTTCCGGGATTTTGCGTGACGTGGCAGCGGCGCTTCCGGGGTTTTGTGCGCCGCAGCGGTGGCGCTTCCGGGGTTTTGCGCACCGGCCATTGGTGTGTCGCCAACGGCAATAGTTTGGAAAGCCCTGCATTTAACCATTACATGTGTTGTTGATTCTGATTAAAATGATCTTAAAACCCTATCATTATAACTTGGCTTATGGCTTACGGCTTAGCATTATGTGAAAACTCAGCCATTGTGGCTTATTCAATAAAACACAACTAAAACAAACTATTGTTAAGTGTGAGATGCGAACTCAGTTAATGCATGGGTAAAATGGGCTCCGCATGCATTGCACAGCAAGAAACATACAGCCTGAAGTGTTTCTGAATGACTGATATTAATTCAAATGGCAAGTTGAGTTGTGCTGCCACTCAAAAGAAAATTGAAAAAAAAGTGCTTTAGGAAAAGCATGATAGCATCTGTAATGGCTAAATCTATATAATTTAATGGGAAAGCCAAATCCTGAAGTCAAGCTCTAATCACGTTTTCTATTTTAAGATTGCAATCTAAATATTTACCAGTGTCCTCATTGACATTTTACATTACTGCACAAGCAGATTTTATAAAGTATACTACCATTATAGTCAAAATCCTAAAGGATAAAAGTATCACATGTTCAGGAGATTATGGCAATTGGATTCTGGTTATCAGAACATTGTAAGGTTATTCCCAGGACAGAGAAATATCCAGATGAATTTGTACTTCTAATCACAGATTAGATTTAGGATTACATGACATAATCAAGGATTATCTTGAGCAGGTTTTCCTCCAAGAAAACCTGAAAAGCTATGGGGAAAGATGCTGGCAAATTAAGTAGCCTTTCCCACAATATCAGCTAGGACTCAGATTGTGTTCTGGGAGAGAGTAAAGAAGAAAAGTATTTAACCCTCAATCACAGACTGGATGCTGTTTTTATACCCTGTCAGAGTACTACAAATTCTACCAACCATCGTGATGCTTTCAAGATTGGTTTTCCAAAAATTCTATAGCTGGAATTGATTTTGTTCACTTTAATAATGAATAGTGCTGTACATTATGTAAAACAATCAAGTGAAATAATTAGTGCACACATAATTAGGGATGGGCATTGCATCATTGTAAGGGTTATCTTAGCTTACCTAACACCATCTTGCTTTTGGAAACTGCTTGCTGTTAGAAACTAGGTGAGAGGAGACGCAGAGACCTTGCTGCTGTCTCTAGGGAGATAACGCTCTCCAAGGATTGTCTGAAATACCAGGAGACATGCAGACTGCCCCTGGAGGTTTCTGGAATGCTTCCTGCTAGCAATGCAGATTTAGGAACCTTGCCCTCTGACTAGGAGGAGAGTTCATTATGCTTTCTTACTGAGCTTTGTAATCCCTATATAAGTACTGTGCTTGCGATGTGTGTGTATGGATCTTCCCAGGCATTTCACTGTCATGATGTCTGTGGAGACCTCCACCCTGCTTTGTCTTGGCCAAAATAAATGCTGTTACTTTAAATCTCCAAGCCTCGACTCAAGACTGTTATTGGTAACTTCAGGAACTTGGGTAAATCAGTGTAAGCAGGGGCCTTACATCATAATATCTGAAAGTCTTTGTTGCCCATCCATTTTTTGGTGTGGTGCCTTGAAGAAGTTTCTTGGTTCTCTATTATCTTTATGTAAAATATATTCTGAAAGTGAGATAAACATAACTGAAATAGACTAGCATCTTGAAAGAATATTGAAAAACGTCTTGAAACCCAAATGAGGTCCAGTATGGGAGGCAGAGATTATTAATTGTATTTTGGCAAATATAGGACTGATCTGGCTATGAGATGTGAGTATCTAATACTTTACAACACTCTGAGAACTGATCTGGAGCAATATTAAAATACGACTACTTTTCAAGTTATCTTAAATGTTACTTCTCCCAACTTGAGTGTTAATATCCATTCAGGGAATCAAGTTCACAAATACAGGGGCTTCATATTTATTTCAGCTTTTCACAGGTGGCAAATCCCAGGATACTGTCTGAAGGCACATGAAGTGGTCATTTTGTTGAAACTGAGCAGGTCCAAGTTTGATAAGTATATGGATGTGGATTTTCTTAAGTTCCATAGTGGAAAAAAGCAGAGGTGGATATGTAGTAAATACAATCACAGTCTAATACAGTTTATTGCACAATGACTCTTGAAAATCATTTGAAAGAGTGCTTAATTCTGTAACTGATTCTGTCAAGATCCATGAAAATCAACAAGAATGGCATACATACGAATCCTGGAAAATGAAATTTTGCTTAGACATTCTGCTTACCAATGAGGGCTGTGTGTATGCGTGTGTGTGTGTGAACTTTCCTTTTGCCTCTGGCCTCATCAGTAGCAAGATGTCTTTTTCCCTTAAATTCAGACACATTGTAAGTACCAGTGGTACTCATACTTGTTCTTCCCATGTAGCATTTAGGATCCCTTTTGACCTGGGAGGCTTATTTTTCAAGATTATGTCCATTTAAGGGGGGGGAGGGGTTGGTGAAATACTGAAGCAGGTTGCCATCTCCTTCAGTGGACTGTCTTTAGTCTGACCCCTCATCTATGATCTCTTGTTTCCACTACAAGGTAATGATCCATGAATATTCCTACTGCAACATATTTCCCTTAATCAGTAACCATTATGGAAAAACAGATAATTTAGTCCTTCTGATTCATACTGCTTTTTGATAGCTACTATATGTTAATAGTCTCTTACCGCTATTTCTCCACTGCAGTTTTGGTAATGACAAACACCACTGATGCTGTTTGGAATCAAAACATCTTCCCAGCAAGACGGATCCTTTGAAAAAAAGAAAGGGGGGAAAAATCAAAATTCAAGGGAAAGAAAATAATTGATTTATTTTCTTTTAGAACTTACTGAAAGAGGCAGAAAGGAAAACAAGGAGAAACCAGATGCTTTACACAAATAATAAAAAAGGAAAAGAAGAAACTGTATAGTAGGAATGTACAAGCTGGTTTATATCTGTCTGATCAGCAGAAAGTATATTTAATCACCAGCCCATTCAAGGTTTTGTATTGTTCTACAATAAAAAAATATTTTTCATTGTAATGTTTTATAAATTTATAAATATAAATTTTATTTTATATAAATTTTGGGACACTTCTTCCAAATATGCATTCTTGTATGCAATTTTTGAGCTCAGATATACAGTATTTTAAGACTAATGCTAGAGGATTTCATGAATTGCATCCTCATTTATAATACAGTGGATTTCATACTTGTGTTTCACACTTTGCCTGAAAAGAAATCTGTGATAAATTTCTTCAACAGCATTACCTTGGATAGTTGCAAATATAATGAATGTAGAACATACAGCAAAGTGTACATTAAATGTATTGCACACATAAACAAAACAACAGAAATGTAAAATAAAAACATGTTCTTGTCAAAATAGCTCTTACTGTTATGTATCAAATTCATTGGTGCAGCAAGTGCCATTATCACATACTTAGTCAGTGATAAAAGATAATAACTAGCTTTTGATTCATTTCCAGGCGCAATCCAAGTCCTATATTTGACCTTAGGCTCTAAATACCTGGGGTACAACATATCCAAAGGGCAGTTTTCTTCCACAAAAAACTACCTTTTTATTAAGATCTTCATCAGAAACCTTGTCCCTATGCCCTATTTCTGCAAGTTAGGCAGATGAAAATCAGGAGCAGAGCCTCCATTGAGATTCCCAGATTGTAGAATGCCTTCCAGCTTCATTGTAGCCATTTATTTAATGTTTTATAGGAGAAACACAAAATATTGGTTTGCTTTGACTTTTTCTTTAAAAGAAAAACATTGGGTTGTCTTATTTCTGCTCTTACTGTTCTAATTGTTGCTTTTCTGAAATTTTATAATGAACAAGCTTCATGTCTGTATGCTATCTCAAGGGCTTGTTTCAATGGGAAACTGAGTTATTGCCTACATAACCTGTAAAATCCACCACTTGGTTATTTGAAAACTGAATTGTGAACATATCCAGGCCTTAAGATCCTCAAAAGGTTTTTTTCCCCTCTCCCACCAATATTCAGAACATAGTTGGTGGGAACTTGAAAGAACAATCTTCTATGCAGCTGCCCAATGCTTGAGAAACATTGATTTTTATTCAGACAAGCATTTGGTCAAGAAGAATGGTAAATTTGTTCTTGTTGACTTCAAATTAATTTTTTTTCCACTTTATTTTTATTGTGATTTATTATATTTTACTGCAGTCTCTTACATTGTATTTTTAACTGTCTTGAGATGGAATAACATTTAATAAATAATTAAAAAATAGTTATATATAAAATGTGCGAAGTAGCCAGTTACTATATAAGAAAAGTTGTATATCAATGCTGTGATAGTTAAGAATGATAGGATTTGTAGTTCAACATATTGAAGGGGTCTTAGGAGAGGCTGTTATGCTCCCATGCAGCTAGACTTTCAAACCCAGTTGAAATCCATGCTAGGGAGTAATGTCTGCTGTTACCAACTGGGCTGAATAAGTCAATTATACAAAATAAAAAGGTTATACAGTATCTGAAATGAATTATAGATACAGGTAAGGCTTAAAATTATGTCCTCACACTTAAACAACAACTGGGGAACTTTTTGAAGGCTGAAGGACACATAACCTCAAAATTGGGACTAAAAGGGGAAGGAGACATCTCAGAAGGAAACAAAAAGACTAGAACACATCCTCTCCAGCAGCCTACACCCAGATAAGCAGGGATTAACACCAGACAAACAATCAAGCAGAAAACAATACCTTAATCAAGGAACTACCAAGGAGAAAACCACACCCCCACCAACACTGGCAAGGCAAGCTACTGTATATAAACAGGGAGCAAGCCCCACACTCACTAGCACTGATGATGTTACCTAGTTGGGTAATGAAACATCGGCAGGCAAACAACCAAGCTCAGAGAGCACCAAGGACTCCACAGTTAAAATCTTATTTTAGTTGTTTTCTCCTTCATCTGAGGTTTTAAAGATGAAGTCTTGAGGACCTTTTTTTTAAGGAATGGGTGAGAATTTTTTCCCATATAGATAACGGAACAGCAGTTACCAAAACAAGGAACAGATGCAGAATTCCCCATCTTTCTAAGCTTCTGGAAGGAAGGAATCAGTGAGGAAATGGACAAAGGTATTAGCAACGGTAAGAACAGAGCACGGAACAACAGACTGGTTTAAGATTGGGAAAGGAGTACGGCAGGGCTGTATACTCTCACCCTACCTATTCAACCTGTACGCAGAACACATCATGTGACGTGCTGGGCTTGAGGAATCCAAGGCTGGAGTTAAAATCGCTGGAAGAAACATTAACAATCTTAGATATGCAGATGATACCACTTTGATGGCTGAAAGCGAGGAGGAGTTGAGGAGCCTTATGACGAAGGTGAAAGAAGAAAGTGCAAAAGCTGGGTTGCAGTTAAACCTCAAAAAAACCAAGAATATGGCAACCAGCTTGATTGATAACTGGCAAATAGAGGGAGAAAAAGTGGAGGCAGTGACAGACTTTGTATTTCTAGGCGCAAAGATTACTGCAGACGCTGACTGCAGCCAGGAAATCAGAAGACGTCTACAACTGTGGTGTTGGAGGAAAATTCTGAGAGTGCCTTGGACTGCAAGAAGATCAAACCAGTCCATACTCCAGGAAATAAAGCCAGACTGCTCACTTGAGGGAATGATATTAAAGCAAAACTGAAGTACTTTGGCCACATCATGAGAAGACAGGATACCCTGGAGAAGAAGCTGATGCTAGGGAAAGTGGAAGGCCAAAGGAAGAGGGGCCGACCAAGGGCAAGATGGATGGATGATATTCTGGAGGTGGCGGACTTGACCGTGGGGGAGCTGGGGATGGTGACGGCCAACAGGAAGCTCTGGCGTGGGCTGGTCCATGAAGTCACGAAGAGTCGGAAGCGACTGAACGAATAAACAACAAATTGCCACTATAGACTGTTAACATTCAGGTGTTTCATTTAAATGGATACCCCTGGGTGCAATTTTTTATTTTTATTTTTCCTTTTCCTTCTTCAATTAGATCTTGTTGCTCTATTATTTTTTTCTTTTCTTTTTTTCTTTTCTTTTGTTTATTTAAAACAAAGATATATTTCCAGAAAAGATAGTGTCAAAAAGTGGACAGAAGTACAATTAATACTCAATATAACTTTAATAAAAGATAAACCGTGCCAAACAAAGTACACTGAGGGGTTTTTACAATATAAAAAAGAAGTATACATTTCTGAGCTTAGTTCCAAAGTCTCCAATGTATTATTTATAAAAAACAAAAAAAGGAAAACACTAAAACTATAGATAAATATTTGATTTCCTCGCTGCAATTTTTGTGTTATAACCTTATCCTTCCCTCTGATAAATACACTCTTTCGTACTTGTTCCTGGGATAAATTGTTTCTAGTCCAAACCTCAAGGAAGGAGCTCTATAGACTCCTGCAGACCACATCATCCAGGCTTAATGAAACCTGAAACATCCTTCTCAGTATTTGACTATTTTTTTAAAAAAAATAATTCTACAAGACTACATTCAGATTTGAAAACTCCAGCTATTGCTCTACTTGCTTCTAATCTAGCCACACTAATCATTACTGAATTTTAGAAATATTGTATTAGGCAATATTAAATATTAAATTTAATAAATATTGTATTAGGTAAGGGGGCACGATGGCTCAGCGGTTAAGATGCCAGGCTTGTTGATCGGAAGGTCGGGGGTTCGAATCCCTAGCCCCGCGTGACGGAGTGAGCTCCCGCACTAGCTCCAGCTCTTGCCAACCTAGCAATTCGAAAGCATGCAAATACAAGTAGATAAATAGGTACCACTTCGGTGGTTATTTTCGGTGGGATGGTAACAGTGTTCTGCGCGCATCATGCCAGCCACATGACCGCAGAAGCGTCTTCGGATAGCGCTGGCTCTTGGGCTAACAAACAGAGATGAGTACCGCCCCCTAGAGTCAGACACGACTGTGCAGGGGAAAACCTTTACCCTTTTTATTGTATTAGGCCCTGCACGTGTCAATTTGTCATTCTCTTTAGATGTAGATGTAAACTACATTTTTATGTTGCACTGCCCCATATGAATACCATAAGCTAACACAAAGATGCACACACACAGATTTGAACACTATCAACACAAAGATTAAAATGCCTATTTGTACTATGTATACCAAAATAGAATAATACAAAAGATAAACATTTTAATTATTGTGTTTTTCTCTGTAAACAAAGTCTATTGATCTGTAATCAGCCAATCAACTAAACTCCTGAAACCTACAGCAAAGCAAATTATAAACACTAGTTTACAATAATCAAAAGGAAAAAAAACTGCATGATGTACTAACAAACAACTACTACTGCTGCAATATCCTTAACCTTGCTGTTGGGGTATAATGAAAATTATAATGTTATAGTATACAGTTTTAGTATTACAGTTATAATGACAGCATAAGAACAGTATTACAGTTATAATGAAAATGTTATCTTAAAAAAAAAACCAGGAGAACAAAAGCAGACTAGTATAACCAAACATTGCAAATTGAATTGAATACAGTATAACCCAAATCCAATACCAAACCCAATACCTCTCTAAGACTTAGAGAGTCTAAGTACACTGCATTTGATACTGTTGGCTGCATCTGTAGTGGATTTGAACAGACATCAGATTTCTGTGAAATTTTGATCAATATAACTATTTTATATAGGACCATCAATGCACACTTAATTGACAGATTTATTATTATTACACATAACTTTTTTTGCAATGTATTTGGTACAAATGTGAATTTTCAATCAATCAAAATGTATTTACAGTCCAATACCAAACACAATAAAAGACCAGCATACAATAAAATAGCTATAAAAAGAAAATTTCAAATTTCAAAAAAAATCCTAAAGCAACTAGCAACTAACAATTAATCACATGAGGGTAGAACCAGATGATTTTTTGCAAGCTTCTTAGAGGTTTCTGAAGAGTGGTCACCCAGGAGAAAGGTAACAGCCTCCTGGTCTCAATGACAATTAGAGTTATTAACAATTGGAAGTACTTGGCAAATTCCCTTGCAGTCTGAGAGGTAGGGAGCTGGTTCATGAGTAACAGCAAACAAACACTGGACCCCAAAGTTGTAGAAAACCTGCTAGAGTTTAATTCTTCCCAGACCCTTAAGCATTCCAGGTCAGGGATTGAAAACAAAACAGTCTCTTTGGAGTGTCAGCAGCCCAAACCAGGCATACAAAAGAAAAATTCTCAAACATAAAATATTCAAATCTAGGGAGAAAAATGGGGCAGGCAGTAGTTTGAGGCTTGATATCCTGCTTCACACCAGCAGACTCAATGGGCACCCCAGCCTCAGCATACAGGCAATGCCTTCTTGTGAAGACTCTGGCCCCTGCCTTTCCTCACCGAGGGGATTCCAAGAGAGGAACCAGCTCTATTTAGTGCCTGACAAATGAGCCAGGTCCCACCCAGGCAGCATAGCCAGGTGGGGGCATCTGTTCATACTAGGCTGACCATACATCCCGTTTTGAACAGGACAGTCCCGTTTTTTTACCTTTTCCGGACCGGACCGTCATTTCCTTAAAAAACTCAATTTCATCCTGTTTTTTAAGGTGCTGCGCGTGCTGGCGTGCATGCATGCTGGTGTGCCGGCGCACGTATGTATGCACGTTAGGGTCCCATTTCCATCTCAGGGAAATATGGTCAGACTAGTTCATACAGGCCTTGATAAGGGTAATTTCCAGTGCTTCATCTGCAGGCTCCTCTTTGACATCTGTTATCTACCTTCTTCTCCAACCCCCACACCTGCCCTTTTGGCAGAGAAGCCTTTAAGCTTAGCCAGCCTTGAGCCTGCAGGCACTTACAGCTAGGAGCTGTGGCTTACTTACGAGGAGGATGGTGTTTTCCCTCACCACAAGTATTAAACTTGATTGCCATTGGGTGGACAATAGCGCATGTGAGACAGATTCTACATCTGAGCCAGAACAGAAACAAGTTCGGCTTTCATATGGGGTGGTTATATACCTGCCGGTTGTTGCCCTTACTAGGTAGTGCTCCAATTCGAGCCGAAGTAAATAGTGCCCTATGCAGAGCATATAATATCTTATAGAGGTATCTATAGAATTATAGATATAGGGACTGTAATGGTATGTGGGAATGACGTTGGCAGACAGGAGGAAGAGGAACAGCCTGGACAACGGTCTGATAAATGAAATCTGGGTCCAAAGAAGGGAAGGTGGTGAAAGCATCTCAGAAGGGACAATTCCTAGTTTTTGGGAGGGTAAAAGTAAGGAGGGGAGAGATACTTTCAGACTTGCAAGATCCTGTTACTGTAATCTTTCAATAAAGGTAGTGTTAGTGCCCATGGTTCCTGCTTCTTGTTTAGCCTACCTTGAAAGGCTGACAGGAACAGATCAGGGAGGAATGTGAATTTTGATATTTAGTTTTTACATAGTGTCATTAGTGTGCATATCCCTTTACAGAGAACAGAGGAATAGGTCCAAGAACATTACAATCTATAAATCAATTACACAGTTTAAGAATCTGTGGACTAGGACAGATACCTTGAGAATGCTAATGTAACTGGTACCAGAAGAAATCTAAGCTTGAACCTTCTTTCTAAAAATATGCACAGAGTCTGACCTTCTTTCTAAAAATATACACAGAGAAACTTGAGAACAAAGCATCACCTCTTCTGGAAGGACCATCTGCCAATTCATATTGCAACAACGGAATGCCAGTGTTTCAGCACTCCTCTGATATAATGGAGACACTGCCAGGCTAATTCCAGTCGGTTCCGATCTTGCCTGATGGAGAACAATGGTGCTACCTGTTTCAGAATCCTATCCTAAAACTTGCAGGATTCTCTTTGCACTCAAGAAAGGCTAAAGCCACAGATTGGAAATTACTAATGAAAGTTAAAAACACTTTTAAAACATCAATTGAACCAAACAAGCTTCAATCACATTGTGAACAACTGAAGAAGTTGTACTTGGGAAACTCAGCAAACTGCCAATTTAATCAAGTGGAATAACTCAATTACATTTCTGACCTGTGAGATCATGGGAAAGGTCAGAAGCAGAGATCAGAATGAGAAAGTCAGCAATCTGGCAAATAATTTGAACCATGTAGATGGCTTGAAAAAGTTATAAATGCTTATATTCTTCCTCTGATATTCTTCCCTGGTGAACAATACACTGCTGAAAATCAGTAAAATACATCTTTGAGCCTACCAATATATATGCAGGAGATAGAAAATGTCAGAAGAGACAGCACATGAGGCAGTCGTGGAACAAACATTCACGCAAAACATATTTTTAAAAGTGAATAATTGAGTGAATTAACTTAAAGACAAGCAACAGAATAAAAACTGCCTGCATTTTCCCCAGCATTGTTTTTTCTACATTTTGATTGGTGATGTTTATGAATCTATGTCTATTCAGTATTCCAGATATCCTTCAATGTTTCAGCAGCAAAAGCTGAGCTAAAATATTCATTCCACAACTTCTAAGGAGCATCTTCTATCACATTTTCCCATCTTGGAGATCTGAAGTGGTTACACTGCTGCTATCAGTTTATAGTGGGAATAATGGAAAAGAGAAAACTCTCCTTCCTTCCTTCCTTCCTTCCTTCCTTCCTTCCTTCCTTCCTTCCTTCCTTCCTTCCTTCCTTTTCTTTCTTTCTTTCTTTCTTTCTTTCTTTCTTTCTTTCTTTCTTTCTTTCTTTCTTTCTTTCTTTCTTTCTTTCTTTCTTTCTTTCTTTCTTTCTTTCTCTTCAATCTTGAGGATAATAATGGCTACATAAGAAAAAGAGGAATTGCAGCCACAAGAAACTCCATGTAACTCCATAGCCTGATGTAAGTGAAATAAGCAGGTTTTAAACCCTTTGTTATATTGCTGTAACCAATTCAAAGGATCAAATTTGACATATTCTAGATGATATCCATCCATCCATCCATCCATCCATCCATCCATCCATCCATCCATCCATCCAATTTATAAGGATGCCAACTCCAGACGACTCTAGGTACCAAACAACAACAAAAAGAATATGAAAAACAATAAGTCAAGGAAAGAATAATGATTAATCTGAGACCACAATCAACTGTCTGCACACAGCAACCTTAAGAAGTTCACCCTAGCTGAAGGCCTGGGGAAAAGGTAGTTCTTAAAGGCTTGCTGAAGGAGAGCGGAGTAGGGGTCATTCAACTCTCTGGCGGGATGCTATTGCAGAGAGCAGGTACTATGACAGAGAAGGAAGACTTCAAGAATTCCATTAAATGACAATACTTAATGGTTGCAACTTTGAGTATGCCAACTGTGTTGGAATGGACAGGATAGACAGAAATCATGGGGGACTAGATGGTTCCTCAGATAATTAGGACTTTATAGGTGATAACCAGTGTCTTGAATTGCACCCAGAAGCTTTTTGGGAACCAGTGCAGCATTAGAGGTGTTATTTGGGAATTCCGAGGCATGCCCTTCTTTGCTTCTGCTGCTGTATTCTGGACCAGTTACAGCTTTTGAGCGGCCTTCAAGGCCAGCCCCATGTAGAATGCATTGCAATAGCTTATGTACAAGGTGACCAAGGCATGAGTGAGTGTAAAGAGGGTCTCCCAGTCCAAGAATGGACACAACTGACACACCAAGTGCATCTGTGCATAGGCCTCCCTGGCCATAGCTCCATCTGCTTTTTGAGCAGAAGCTGAGAGTCCAGGAAGACTCCTGTATTGTGTAACAGTAACAAATGGGAAAGTGTGACCCCATCCAGAAGTACTGATGGAAGTTCCCTACCAAGGCCACTTGGTCTTGTTAGGATTGAGTCTGTTCCTCCTTGCCCATATCGCAACGGTCTCCAGGCACTGGGACAAGACCTTGACAACATCACTTTATTGGTCCAGGGTCAACATACTGACCCCTTCATGGATCACCGCCTTATCGTGGCAAAGGGGCTTGCATAACTCAATGAAGTCAGGTCAAGACGGACAGGTCATGATGGAGAGTTCTGACAAAACGTGGTCCACTGGAGGAGGAAATGGCAACCCACTCCAGTATCCTTGCCAAGAAAACCCCATGGACAGTATCAGAGGGCTAAAAGATATGACACTGGAAGATGAGGCCCTCAGGTCGGAAGGTGTCCAATATGCTACTGGGGAAGAGCAGAGGGCAATTCCAAGTAGCTCCAGAAAGAGTGAAGCAGCTGGGCCAAAGCCGAAAGGACGCTCAGTTGTGGATGTGTCTGGAAGTGGAAGGAAAGTCTGATTCTGTAAAGAACAATACTGCATAGGAACCTGGAATGTAAGTTCTATGAATCAAGGTAAGCTGAATGTGGTCAAACATGAGATGACAAGATTGAACATCGACAAGTTTGGCCTCGGAGTACAAAATGAAGCAGGGCAAAGGCTAATAGAGTTTTGTCAAGAGAACACGCTGGTCATAGCAAACACTCTTTTCCAACAACACAAGAGACGACTCTACACATGGACATCACCAGATGGTCAATACCGAAATCAGATTGATTATATACTTTGCAGCCAAAGATGGAGAAGCTCTATACAATCAGCAAAAAAAAAAAAAGTCCTGGAGCTGACTGTGGCTCAGATCATGAGCTTCTTATCACAAAATTTAGGCTTAAATTGAAGAACATAGGGAAAACCACTAGACCATTCAGGTATGACCTAAATCATATCCCTTATGAATATACGGTAGAGATGAGGAATAGATTTAAAGGATTAGATCTGGTAGACAGAGAACCTGAAGAACTATGGATGGAGGTTTGTAACATTGTACAGGAGGCAGCAACTAAAACCATCCCAAAGAAAAAGAAATGCAAGAAAGCAAAGTGGCTGTCTGATGAGGCTTTACAAATAGCTGAGGAAAGAAGGAAAGCAAAAGGCAAGGGAGAAAGGGAAAGATATAACCAACTGAATGCAGATTTCCAGAGAATAGCAAGGAGAGCTAAGGCCTTCTTAAATGAACAATGCAAAGAAATCGAGGAAAACAATAGAATGGGGAAGACTAGAGATCTCTTCAAGAAAATCAGAGATATCAAGGGAACGTTTTGTGCAAAGATGGGCATGATAAAGGACAAAAATGGCAGGGACATAACAGAAGCAGAAGAGATTAAGAAGAGGTGGCAAGAATACACAGAACAACTATACAAGAAAGATCTTAATGTCCCTGATAAATACGATGGTGTGGTCACTGACCTTAAGCCAGACATCCTAGAGAGTGAAGTTAAGTGGGCCTTAGGAAGCATTACTAACAACAAAGCTAGCGGAGAAGACAGTATCCCAGCTGAACTATTTAAAATCCTAAAAGATGATGCTGTTAAAGTGCTGCACTCAATATGCCAACAAATTTGGAAAACTCAATAGTGGCCACAGGATTGGAAAAGGTCAGTTGACGTTCCAATTCCAAAGAAGGGCAATGCCAAAGAATGCTCAAACTACTGTACAACTGTGCTCATTTCACATGCTAGCAAGGTTATGCTCAAAATCCTACAAGCTAGGCTTCAGCAGTATGTGAACCGAGAACTACCAGAAGTGCAAGCTGGGTTTCAAAGAGGCAGAGGAACTAGAGATCAGATTGCCAACATTTGCTGGATCATGGAAAAAGCAAGAGAGTTCCAGAAAAACATCTACTTCTGCTTCATTGACTACACTAAAGCCTTTGATTGTGTGGATCACAACAAACTGTGGCAAATTCTTAAAGAGATGGGAGTACCTTACCTGTCTCTTGAGATACCTGTATGCAGGTCAAGAAGCAACAGTTAGAACCGGACATGGAACAACCGATTGGTTCAAAATTGGGAAAGGAGTACGACAAGGCTGTATATTGTCACCCTGCTTATTTAACTAATATGCAGAGTACATCATGAGAAATGCCGAGCTGGATGAATCACAAGCTAGAGTTAAGATTGCTGGGAGAAATATCAACCACCTCAGATATGCAGACGATACCACCCTAAAGGCAGAAAGTGAAGAGGAACTAAAGAGCCTCTTGATGAGGGTGAAAGAGGAGAGTGCAAAAGCTGGCTTGAAACTCAACATTAAAAAAACTCAGATCATGGCATCTGGTCCCATCACTTCCTGGCAAATAGAAGGGGAAGAAATGGAAGCAGTGACAGATTTTATTTTCTTGGGCTCCAAGATCACCACAGACGGTGACTGCAGCCATGAAATTTAAAGATGCTTGCTCCTTGGGAGGAAAGCTATGGAAAACCTAGACAGCATATTAAAAAGCAGAGATATTACCTTGCCGACAAAGGTCCCTATAATTAAAGCTATGGTTTTCCCAGTAGTAATGTATGGCTGTGAGAGTTGGACCATAAGGAAGGCTGAGCGCCGAAGAATTGATGCTTTTGAGCTGTGGTGCTGGAGAAGACTCTTGAGAGTCCCTTGGACTGCAAGGAGGTCAAATCAGTCAATCCTAAAGGAAATCAACCCTGACTGCTCATTGGAAGGACAGATACTGAAGCTGAAGCTCAAATACTTTGGCCACCTAATGCGAAGAGAGGACTCACTGGAAAAGACCCTGATGCTGGGAAAGACTGAAGGCAAAAGGAGAAGGGGACGGCAGAGGATGAGATGGTTAGATAGCATCACCAATGTAATGAACCTGAATTTGAGTAAACTCTGGGAGACAGTGGAGGACAGGCCTGGCGTGCTATGGTCCATGAGGTTACGAAGAGTCGGACACGACTAAACGACTGAACAACAACATCATACTGATGATACCTGACCCCGAATTGATGGATGACTTTACCATGTAGTTGTTAAATGGGGGGGGGAGAGCATGAAGTCCTGAACCCCAAAAGTCAGGGGCTTCAGACATGATCGACACCTCCTATCAATATTGACTGAAAATGCCCTCAGAGGACCACAAAATCCAGAAAAAAACCCTTTTCTTCTTTTTTCCTGTTCCCATGTAGGTTAGTTATTTTTGCCACCTTTGCTCTTTTTTGTTTTATGTTGTTTTCTTGTTTTAATTTTTTTAAACATTTTGTAAACTGTCCAGAGTCACTGGGAGTTGGGTGGAGATGAGATGAGATGAGATGAGATGAGATGATGAGAGATGAGATGATCCCCCCTCATTCCAATTCTGGCTTGAGGTCCAGCAAGATACTACAATCAATGGTATTGAAACCCGTTTAGAAATCCAGACCAGGGCAATTGCACCATCCCTGTCCCATTTCCTCCTGGACCTTCTGAAGCCTGACCATATTCTCGACAACCTTCCCAAAACAGGGAGGCTGGAGACTGGATGACAATTGTCCAGGACTGTTGGGTCCAGTGATGGCTTTTGAGGAGGGGACAAACTGTTGAGAGTTCTCTCATTTGAAAGGTTCATGGGGCATGGACCAGATGACAGGTCTTCTTGGTGGTGGCCCCACTCTATGGCACACTTGCATGGAGATTCATGGTGCTGCTACCCTGCTTGAGTTTTGAAAACAAGTGAAATCAGTACCATTCCAATGTGTGTTTTGCCCTGGCTGACTACAGAACGCCAGAACAGGTACTGTTGATCATATTGCTTTTTTGCTTTTTAGTGTTCACTGTTTTATACTATTTATGTCTTGTTGTTAGCGGCTAAGAGTCTTTTCGGACCAGGGAAAATTGTCAATACTTTAAATAAATTACAAACACAATCTAGGTCACCATTTTATATCAGGCAAAAAAAGGAGCAGAAAGTATCAAGAGAAAAATAAACAATTTCCAAATCACATGAAGTCCATTTTACTCTGTTTTACTTAGATAACACCTCAGGTAATGACTCCAGTCCTGGGCCCCCACTTTAAGGCAGAGCTTTCCAAAGTGTGTGTCGCGACACAAAAGTGTGTCGCCACACACAGTCTGGTGTGTCGCCACACAACCCGGAAGCGCTGATCATCATCAGTGCTTCTGGGTTTTCCCGCGGCGACACACCAACGGCGGCACGCAAAAACCCGAAAGCGGCAGCAGCGCTTCCTGGTTTTTGCACGCTGCCGCAACGGCGGCACTTCTGGGTTTTCCCGCGGTGACACACCAACGGCGGCTGGTGTGTCGCTGCGGGAAAAACTTTGGAAAGCCCTGCTTTAAGGATTCAGACAAACCTGAATAGCCTTAGAAACAGTCAGTAAGGACATTTTGGAGACTAGAAATTATGTCCTATGAAGAGATGAAAGGAACTAATTATGTTTAGCCTTGAGAGATGATGACTGGGGGTGAAGGGATTTGATAACACCCTTTGCAGAAGATAATCAAGCCTCTTTTTTATTGTCTCAAAGGCACTGAATAATGAACAGTCATAGGAAGGAAGATTCTGGTTCAGTGTTAGAAAAAAATGTCCTAACAATGATAGCAGTTTGACAATGGAGCCAATTTCTCAAAAAGATGTTGGGCTCCCCTTTGCTGGATGTGTTCAACCAGATACTGGAAAATGATCAGTTGAGGATAGTTTAATTTTGATTCCTGCCCTGAGCAGGGCCTTGGACTTGATGGCTGAAATTATTCCTGAAACTCTATGATTCTATGCTGATCCTGATTTTATGTATACTAATATCTTTGTGTCCTGGCTGGGGACTTTCTTTGGTTGCAGAAGTGGACTGGCCACTGTTTGAAAGTGTAAACAGAAACTAGATCGGACTGTGGCCTGATGCAGCAGAGAGCTTTTTGTTGAGCAATCTACAACCAGAGTATTAAAATGTCAAGATGGAACAAATGAAGTCATTGCATATGTAACATGAGCTAATTTGTTGCCCTAAATGGACACAACAGAGATCATGTTAGTCTCATTTTTCCAAAACTGAGAATCTTCGTATATGAATTATCAACATTTTTGTCTGTTTCTAAGATCTGTGCTAAATATAGTAATTACAAATTCAGAAACAATCTGACTATTCTTTTGCAGGCAGCAAATTCAGATTCCAAGTGAGATGGTTCATTTTTATGTCCTTTTAATGGGAATCCTCTGATTATCCTCGTCGTTTTAAATTCCCTCTTGCTAAGAATAATCTAACTGCAGCACAAATGGGGCTTTCAGCTACCAGGTTAACGTCAACCAATGATCAGGTGGTATGAGATCTCATTTCAATTCAGAGCATGCAAATATATTTGAGTTGCAAGAGTTATTTTCAGGTACAGCTTCATTTCTATCGCCTTTCTTTCTATCTTAATAAGTGCTAATCCAACTGAACTACAGTTATTAAATAAGGTACGATTTATGAAATGAGATCAGATTAAGTAAAATAAGAATTGCTGGGCATGATCAACACAGAAACATCATTTGTTTAATTCATCATTTATTGTAAACCGCCCAAAGTTCCACCTTCAGGGGAAGGTGGTTAGTAATATAAATTAATTAAATAAATAAATAACATTTGTTTCTAAACATTTTCTTGAATCTTGTGATAACCCTATCATTCTGGATCCACAAAACAAATCCTACAATGTCACCAATTCTTTTGTAACAGCATCTAACCATCCTTGTATTGGCAGAAATTATAATGGCATGAAATGTGCTATTCGCACAGCTGATCTTGATCCTGCCTTTCTTGCTTCTGGTTCAAGTAATCACAGACACTCTAAAATTATGGGTTATACAGCCTAACAGATTTTATTTAACCTGAGGCTGCCCTCGGGTGATGTCAGAATAAGGGAGGGAATATTCCTTTAAAGCAGGTACAGCTAAGGATGTCTTAAGCTTGTCTCACTCGTGGGGTGAGACATGGCAGGAAAATTGATTGTCAGGGCATACTTCTGCCCTGTTAGGTGAAAGTGGGATAATGAGACTTCCCCTAAATGAGAAAGGTTAGATGAAAAAGATTATTATGCAATAAAGGCATTCTGATGCTAAAACAAATTTGTGAAGTTGTCTTTGCAGCTGTCTTGTGGATTCAGATTTTTTAAAAGCTTTATCTACAAGGGGAAAAATGATGTAAAAAGTAGCAAAAAAGACTGCAACCTACTTTTTCTGCCATACTCATACCTATTATTTTCTATAAAATATATTAATCTGACTTTTAGAGTCATTTTGATCCTAAATGAGAGGTTCTTCTATAGTACTTCTCTCATGTAGAATGTAGTAATTCATGAGCTGTAAGGCCATTTGGGAAGTTATTCCTGCCATCCAATCCAGCAAAATATCACATTAAAAGTTTGGCTGCACTCCAGTTCCAAAAAAGCCTATGGTTATGATGTTGACCAATGTAAGAGAGATCCAGTAGCTGAAACTATAGGCTGGATCTGGCTGATAAACTGACACCATAAATACAGATTTCCGGATGAATTATTAATAAGTAATTGGCATATTGAAAATGGAATGCATAGGCAGACACACAAACAAGGTATTCTCACTGTCCCTTTAACAAATCCAGATATATTAACAGTTTGTTCCAAAGCAACAGCAGTGACTCTCCTTTCTTCTATGCCTGAAGAAATACAAGACAACAACAAACAGCCAGAGCATAACAGAACTTTATTCTCATTGTTTCGTATAGGGATTTCTTTTAATGTTTCAAAAAACTATATTAAAATAATCCCCTTACACTTTTTTTCTGCAAGTTGGCTGGCTGGTAGGAGTTACCATGAATGCCAGTCTCCTACTTTATGGTCCTTGATGGAAAACAACCAAGAAGGAGCATGCTCGAAGCTTTCATTGTTTTCTATGACTGGAGCAATCCAAACAAGTTATTTTTTCCTAGGTGGACCCAGAGTATTCAAGCTACTTCAAGCTTTGTTGCCTCAGAACAAAATCAGCTTAAACAGTTCAATGCAGGTTCAAAACAAATTATGCTTTCTGTTTCATGCATACCCCTATTTATAATATCCATAGTTAATGCCAGTAATAATATTGTTTATATAAATTTTATATTTGTTCTAGTTAAGGAAGTGCTGCAATATGCGGTAACTGTGAATAAGCTTGTTATACATGATTATTGCACTCTTATCCTTATGCAGGTATTATTGATTATGTAAACCTCCCAGAGTCCCCTTCGGGGGAGATGGAGCGGTAATATAAATGGAATTATAAATAAATAAATAAATAAGAAAGCATCTTAAAACCAAATATGAATGACATATATATGCAAATGAATAAATAAATGAAGAAATATCACTAGAGTTAAAGAAATTCAGCAATATCTGCCACTGCTGGGATTATTCAAAGTTTTGATTACAGACTTTATTTATTTATTTATTTATTTATTTATTTATTTATTTATTTATTTATTTATGATCCATGAAAGTACAAACTATGTAATTAAATGCCTTGAATATATGGAATATGCACAAAGCAAGAAGAAATACAGCTAAATAAAATTAGCTTCATGTCTACATTCTATCTATCATGTACCAGTTGCCTATTACTCTATAAATGCAACTGTGATGATAGAAAAACAGAGATGGCTGTGGCAGGTACATAATATACCATGGCTCTATGAAGAAAGAGCTATTATAATATGGAAACTCACAGGTTGCAGACAGCCCAAACAATTGAATAATGTACAATTAAACTTGATAAAGAGCAGAGAGAATAAAATTAAGCACAAGGATAAGAATTTGATTCTATGTATAGAAGAGTTGTTTTTAAAGTTTAAGAAATCAGATTAAAACTATTACTAACAAAAAAAGTAAGTTGTCATCTGAGTACAAAGCCACAATTTAAGGAAATTTAAGGAAATATCATTATCCTAGCTATAAAAAGAGATTTCTGATCAAAATAATATCAGTTTTTGGTCTGAGCCTCTATGAAAAATTTAATCTGAACAAACAAGCTCTTGAAGTGGAAGAACAGGTTTAGATAGGATAGAAGTTGTTGACTTCTGGATCTACTTAATGATGGAGTCTTGAAGGTTAATAAAAGAACACCAAGCAGCTAACAACAATCTTGCAGAGTAGAAGCATGAACCAGCAGGGAACTTGCACTTTAAGCTTAATTGCATTCAGAAATAAATTCAGTCTTCACACATTAGTTAGATGAAGAAAAATAGAGATAGCTTACATTTATTCAGTAGATCTGGATACAAGTAGATTCATAGTAGATCTGCGTGCAAGTGAGATGGAATGGACGAGAGCTGCATGGTGCAGCCCTCCTGCTTGCAGGTGTGCCCGAAGTGTAATGGAGGTTGTTAATCCGCCAAACTCAAGGAGGAGGAGGAAGAGAAAATCAAGTGACCCAGGTAACCTCCCACAAGCACAGTAGAGATGTGTTTACTAGAAAGACCCCCTATTATGCTAATGAGACAATGCTGAGTTGACTCCCGATAATCCCAACACTTAAAAACTGGATTTGCTGCCTCATAAACTAAAAATCCAAGTTAAGTGAGCAGGATTCCCTCAGGATATTCATCACTATAGGAAGATGTCAATTGTCTTCTATGGCAAATTCAAAACTGCCAAGGTTGGAGGCTTTACAAGGTATACTGTAAAACCAACAAAGTAAGCTCTGGTCACTGTTGAAAAAAGCAATGGCCAGTTGTATATACTTTGGATACGACAGATCTCAGCAGAGCTATCAAAAGGAAATATTTACAACTGTCAAATAGAGAAAAATTATGGCCTAGTTTGCCAGTGCCAAGTAGCTGGATGCTTCCTCACAGCTTTGGCAGTCAAAACAAAGACTGAATTATGTATGTTACCATCCTGTTTCAAAAATCTCCAAGGCCACAGAAAGAATGAAACAGGAGATGAAATGTACCATTGATGAATATGCCCAGAACCTTAAATTACTGAAAGCAATGGCAGGATCTCCTTCATCCAATATATGAGGCTACAAATAAATTATCAAATACATGAAATATCCATAGTCCTGTGTCACAAAGAAGATCTGGGGAACATACATACTTCACTACACTCAAAAACAAGGATGTATCTCCCCATAACATTGCCATTTCTGAGCCAACAGTACTTGACAGAGCACAAAGTTATATGAAAATATTTAATTGACTTAAGATCCAGATGCCTAAGAAACTGTTTATTTTACAATGTGCAGATGTTAAAAACATGTGCAAAAATTGGTTTGCAATGTACTCTAGCAAACCAATTCAGAAGTGATGGAACTGTTGTAATCTCATAACAATGTTGGGAGACTATTAAAATTATTTGTGTTCTCAATCTAAGTATGAAACTTATTCAAAAAAAACTGTATTTTCATTTCATTTCATATATTCATAAAGTACAGTTGGAACAGTAAGAGAAACTTAATTTATTTGAAATACAGGTTGTATACATTTGGAAATCTTCCTTCAAAATTGTATAAATTTCTGCAGCTAAAAAAATAAAAATAATAGAAAATGATACTACTGGTATAATTGAAAAATCATAAACCAAGTAAAAAGATATACAGAATTCATTTATAGAATATTTATTTACATCCACCAATCTTAAACATTTTTTAGCAAATTCTAGATTCAATAAATTAATGAACAAGACTAACTTAATCAACTGACATATAACATCATTACGTTTAAAAAACTAGATAGTATACATGTGTTTCAGGTGTGAATATTACATATATATATATTTAAAAATATATTCAGAACAGCAAAATTCCTGATCTTGGAAACAAAATTGGCCTCTATTCTTAAATCAAAGAATACAGGCCTATTGCATTGTTAAATTAAGGTTTTAAAAATGTACTTTATCACTTACCAATAGGTTAAACATACTTTTAACTAATTAAATATTTTCTAATCAATCTGGATTTATACCTAAGAGAAACACAGCTAATTAAATTAGAAGTGTATTGAATATATTACATTGTCCTAAATATATCAAAACTATTATTTCTTCTATCTCCAGGTGCTTATTAAAAGCTTTGGTAGAGGGGAAAGTAAATTCAGTTTCAACATATACACTTCTCTGATCAATCAGTTATATCCACTGGGACAAGCAGTAATTTGCATTAACAGATAGGAGATAGGATACACACACACACATATTTACACACACACACAAATAAAGAGGGTCACCAAACAGGAATGCCTACTCCATCTTATTTTGTTCATTTTTATTATTTAAGTTCTAGCACTGAATTTTAGGGAGGACAAGAATATTCAAAGTTTTATGAAACAGAACATCAGAAAATTAATCAGTTTGGAGATGATATGCTTATTTTTCTTCAAAATCCTAATAGATATATAACTAAATTGCAATTTGAATTAAATACATTTTGTACAGTAGCACTTTGTGATAAAATGGGGCTACAGTAATCAGTACTGATCAAGAATCACACAAGAAGCTTCAAGAAGTTACCACATTTCATATCATTCCAGGAGGGTTTAGATATTTAAGAGTAATTATTACAAAGGATTAGCAACAATTACAGAAAGATGATTATGACCTCCTTTTTCAAGATTAAAACAGAGGTCATGGCTACATCTTTATCATTACTTGGTAGAAGAGCTGCACTCAAATCACAATTCTATGTATTGTTTCAAAAACTCGCAATTCCATTGCCTGTTCTTTGGTTCTGCACGTAACAATGCAAGTTCTCTTCCTTTATATAGAATTATTAAAAACCTAGGATGAAGCAAATCATACAATACAGGTAGTCCTAGCTTAACAATCATTCGTTCAGCGACTGTTTGAAGTTATGATGGCACTGAACAAATAGTAGTTACGGACAGTCCTTGAAATTATGGCTGTTGTAGCGCCCTGTGGTCACATGATCAAAATTTGGGCTCTTGGCAGCCCGATTACATTTACAACCACAGCATGCATTTCAACTACCTCCCCCCCCCCATCTCTGCCCTTTTGGACCCCTCACTGTTGTCTACCCCTGATGCCCCCCACCGCCCTCAGCTGATCTTCACCATCTTCCTCCTCCCACTGCTGACAAAATGCACCTGGCCCTTCGCGAGGCCTTTGAAGTTTTGAAGAAATGAGAAAAATAACAATTATTAAAAACCTAGGATGAAGTAAATCATACAATACAGGTAGTCCTAGTTTAACAATCATTTGTTCAGCGACTGTTTGAAGTTATGATGGCACTGAACAAATAGTAGTTACGGACAGTAACTAAATACAAATGTTGCTCCATATAGAAATATAAACAAAGTTTATGACTCACCCCCTGCTTCACACACATACAAACACAATACATACTGCCAAGTTTTTTTGTGTGTGTGTTGTTGGCTTCTCTTAATTCTATATTGTTTTAGTTTTTGTGTTAATGTTTCCTACATAAAAAAGGAAGTAAAAACACACCCACCATTACAGAATGTTGAGCTGAAGAACTGCAACTACAATAATAAATCATCTTCTACCTTTATTGGTATGTTGAAGAACTTTCTAGTATTGAAGTTTTCTTTAAAGTGATTGTGCAACATGGACACTGACATTCTTAACCTTTGTTCTGGGCATCACCACCTATTCAGAAAGCATTAATTTTAGAAAAGCCACCCAATATAGGAGGCACAAATTAAATAATAGTAATAATTATAAACTACATAATTGGTTAAACAAACAGAAGTGTGGCCAACACAGTGGAGCTACTAGTCTCAATATGGAAATTAAAAAGTATTAATATTTCAAATCACAAAGTATTAGGTAAAGGTAAAGGTTCCCCCCGCACATTTGTGCAGTCGTGTCCGACTCTAGGGGCCGGTGCTCATCTCCGTTTGTTAGCCGAAGAGCCAGCGTTGTCCGAAGACGCTTCCACGGTCATGTGGCCGGCATGACGCACGTGGAACGCTGTTACCTACCCACCGAAGTGGTACCTATTCATCTACTTGCATTTGCATGCTTTCGAATTGCTAGGTTGGCAAGAGCTGGAGCTAGTGCGGGAGCCCACTCCGCACGCAGGGCTAGGGATTCAAACCTCCGAACTTGCGATCTTCCGATCGACAAGCCTGGCATCTTACCCGCTGAGCCACCACGCCTCAAAAGTATTACCTTCAAAGTATTACTTTCACGCAATTCTATTCCACTATTCACAGAATGTATAAAAACTGCAGAGATTACTAAATATTTATTTAGAGGAGGACTATTATATTTTGGCCAAATCATGTGTCCAGTCCCAAACTGGGTCAATTTGAAAATATGGCAGAGAAATTTGAATGAAAGGGGAATGAATGTAAACATGAATTTGTTTACAAATTTCCAAGTAAACTTTTGTTAACTATTTAGACATTCAGAGGGCCACTGGGAGATAGGCAGTAAAAGCTGTTAAATTTGATACATTTCTCCCCAATGTAGATCTGTGAGTCACAGCTCTAGCTTCTAATCCCAATGAATAGTTTTATTAGTTTTCTTCAATCTCAGGGCATTTAGACGGGAATGTTAAAATAATAGATAAACAGATCCAACGGTTGGTAGTCCTCTCTCTCTAGAGCAGAGCTTTCCAAACTGTGTGTCGCGACACAAAAGTGTGTCGCCACACCACCCAGAAGCGGCGGCGCGCGCGTGCACAGCAGCAGCGGCAGCGGTGCGGCATCAGTGCTTCCGCGTTTTAGCGGAGGCTGCCGCCGCTGCTGCCGCCGCCATGCACACACACGCCGCCGCACACCCCCGCGCGCCACCACTGTGCACGCGCGTGCCACCGCACGCCCCCCCGCGCCGCCGCCGCGCTGCCGCCACTGCCGCCACTGCTGTGTCACCAGCGGCGGCACTTTGGAAAGCCCTGCTCTAGAGTGTTGGAATCTAAAATTTTGCTTCAATTTTGTATATTTGTAGCTCTATATCATTCTTATAATAATAATTCCCCTCCCCCCAAAATAGGATGAAATCATTTGCATCCTTAAAACACAAACTGTTATGGTTGCTGTTGCATCTGTGGTATGGCAGGATTCATCCAGAGTTGCATCCTTCAGTTCATGCACTTTTCATTCCGTTGTTCCAAATGTAAGGAAAAAAGTTATAGCCAGCTGTAGATTTCTAGACAGTCAATGGGCGGCACAAAGGTTTTAATTTCTGAACTGAAATGTGGATTTCTTTGTTTAACTGACTCCACCCATTCTTTCAAGAGTTCGAGGTGGCTTACACTGTGACCTCCTTTCATTTTAACCCCACAACAAGCCTGTGAGGTAGGTTGGGCTGAGCGGGAGTGAATGGTCTGAAGTCATCCAGTGAGGTTCCAAGGCTGAGGGTGGCCTTGGTCCTGCATCTTCCTAGTCCTAGTCTAACACTTTAAGAATATAACATACTGCCTCTTAGCTCCAGAATCCCAAAACACCATCAAAGGAATTAGCCTGTTTTTAAAGTTAATCATCTTCAAAACAAATCATGTGTTCAGTGCTCAGCAAAGCTAGGCCAGATAAACTAATGCTCTTAATATAAGGAGCTTCATATGTGATGAGAATGTGTCAGCCACATTCATAACTTGCCCAAATTGTTATTAAAATACTGACATTTTAAATCATTTCCCCCTTTTCCCCCCAAAAAGGAGTGTCATACAAGAGGTAGTCAAGCGGGAAATGAGCCTTCTGATGGGAAGTATGCACAATTTAAAAATTAAGCAGGTTGAATCTCATACAGCTGATATTACTGTTACTATACCAGGAAGAGCACTGTCATTCTTAACATGTGCCTTGTGCACAGGTCCTAGAGCCAAAATACTTGAGCTGCTATTCAGAGGCATTTCAGAATATACGAACCAAATGGGTTGCAGCAAGCCAATCCAGCTAATTCTACAGCTTCTAATTCCAGCTAGACTTAAACTCTTATCTCTGCACTCCAGGCCTTCAGATACAGCCTATCACAGTACCACCAATTCCCAGTGAATACTCCAGTCCATGACCCTAGTGAGATTAAATCCTTCCTGATAGCCCAAGTAAATGGCTCATAACTTGTCCCTGTCACTTTCACTAATGCCTTTGTACTGTGAAAGAGACTGGCAATGTTGTAAATCTCTACAACTTATGAACTCACCTCCCCCTCCTTCTGTCACTCTCAGCACCTATCAGTGTTTTTGGTTGTTGGGGAAAACGTATAGATATGCAGGACCAGGCTTGCACTGCCTGGAAAACATTATGCTAATGTGTCAGTAGTTGTTTGCACAAAAAGTATTCGTTGTACATTTGGAAGCTGTGATCCTTGGTCATGGATCAGTATCAAGTGAAAGGGGTATATAGACAACAGTGATTGAATACCTCTTTGCAAATCAAGCCGTGACAGGGCACACTCCTAAAAAAGAGATAAAATAAATTGAAATGGATTGATTGTGGCTTTTAAAAGGACATCACCAGTCATTTAATGTTGCAGTTCCCAAAGGGCTGTCAAGTATTCCTTTAAAACAAACGCAGGAGAGGGCTCAATCTTTAGAAGACAGTGAGCATCTGCTGAGAAATAACTATGGTAATCAAAGCAAGGGGGTGGTATCATTCAGGACAAGGTGGAGAATCCTTCTTAGGAGGAGGATGGCTTTTAATTCCAGTTCAGATTTAAGAAAACAAAAATTAACAAAAACAGCGAAGATATATATGGATGCTTTATTGTTGGAGAAGCTGTAGAAGGACATGAAGAAAAAATCATGGAAGAGGCAGCTTTCGCAAATGCCCTTTCCAGCCATCATTATCAGGGTCACTTAGGAGTGACTCTGATAAGTTTGCCTACCCAAGCAGTTACCAGTGAAGTGGAAAAATGAGACAGAGGCAGTAGAGGCATATACAGTATCATCTAATGCCAACTGAAGGGCTTATTATCCAATATTTCACATTACTCAGTACCCTACTGCTTCCAATGAAAAAAACATTATGGGAGAATACTGAAAGCTCCCTCTACAAGGTGCATCAATTGCCTTATGGTGCAGCAACCAAGTCTTTGCCAATTCCAAGAGCAAAATATGAAAAGCTACCAAGAAGAATACAACACATAACTCTACACCTGTCCATTCTTCCATAACCTCAGATACCCTCTGTGCGCGCTCTCTCTCCCTACCCCCCCCCCAATAACTCCTTTTTAGGGAAAATTTGGGACTGGGTTTGAATTTTTGCTATTTTATCATTATAATGTGCTTGTTTGCTACCTTGAAAAAAAAAGAGAGAATTCATTTTGATCTCTTGTCATTGTTTGCTCCTCTGCCATAAAGGGGGAGATTGTGACTAAAAGACTTTCTAAAGTCTGTAGGTATATAATGCCTGTAGGCATTGTTTCCAACTGTGAGAGGACATGTGTCTGAAGAACACATGTGAAGTCTGAAGAACCTCTGAGTCAAAGACCAAAAGCTGATTTAAAGTGGCCTTAGTCATAAACATGGATAATTGAACATAATAAGCTGGGATAAGATATGGGCTAAGAATCAGACCTTTGAGGGTAAGATGCAGTCTGAAAAGATTTCCCAACAGGCTTGACCATTTTGACTTTTCAGCATATCATATAAAACCCTGGGAAGGAGACTGGTTTACTGGAGTGTCCATTCTGATGGTACATTACATTTGCAAAGCACTCCATAATAAACTAACCTAAGAGTTTATTAGGCAACTGTTGAGTGGTTGACTCTATGAGCATAGGAAGTCTCCATTTAGCCTTAACACTGTTGCCACCTCTTCCCCACTAAAATATACTGAGTTCCTATCACCTTTCTCCTTGTGTTGTGTATAATGCCACCATAGTCAATGTTTCTCAGTTTTCCTTTACATCAGAAAATGTAGAGGAGTACAGAGATAGCCTTCAAGAATGTATTCAATAGCCATTACATAAACACCAGCTTCGTCCAGGGAGGAAGTGAGAGAGAAAACCTAACCCTAAAGGGGCAGTGCCAAAAATCTACATGCTCTTATTAATGGCTTCTGGAATGCAAACCCAGGCTTCAAAGCATCTTGGGGATGGGGAAAATATTAATGATAAAAATTGGAATGTGCTATAGCAGCAGAACTGTTTTAAGTTCAGTCTCTGAAAGTTTAGGGAAAACTATTCGAAACTAATATACTAATGGTGTTATCTCCAACATGTTTTTAACAGAAATGTTGAAGTTTATATTTAGGGGCTGTTGGAAGAGATGTGGAAATACTATAACTTCCTGGGACAATTGGTGGGACTATCCAAAAGTTTGACAGTTTTAGAAATTAATATTTTGGGGAGATAAACAAGATCTGTGTACCTCGTGCTCTAGCAACTCCCAAATTAAGTCTGGAATATCCATATCCCCAAAAGAGGAGGACCAATATCCCAATTTTAGACTTTTGGTACTCTAAACTCATAGAAACAGTCTTAATGGAAAACTCACAGAAAGAAACATAAAACACAGGACATTGGGTACATATTTCCTTTCAATCTAACTTGGAAACACCTTATGCAGTTTGTTAAAAATTCAGAGTTAATTAAGAAACAACTGTCTTTAATGATGATGTGGATGCAGTAAGAGAAGATGAATGAATAACTTGAAGGGGAGGATTTATGAGGGGATCCATCCAATAATTTGTATATTTTACACTGCTTATAAAAATCACTGTTGTTGTCATTGCCATCATCATCCCTCTCTTCTTAGTCAACTACTTGAAGTTTTTGAGCAAGACCATTCTAATCTATCATTTAATAGTTTCCTATATTTAGCAGTGTGAACTTTAATAGTTTCCTGTATTTAGCAGTTTGAAGTTTAGAACTGTGGTGCTGGAGAAGACTCTTATGAGTCCCTTGGACTGCAAGGAGGTCAAATCAGTCAATCCTAAAGGAAATCAACCCTGACTGCTCATTGGAAGGACAGATGCTGAAGCTGAAGCTCAAATACTTTGGCCACTTAATGTGAAGAGAGGACTCACTGGAAAAGACCCTGATGCTGGGAAAGACTGAAGGCAAAAGGAGAAGGGGACGGCAGAGGATGAGATGGTTAGATAGCATCACCGATGTAATGAACATGAACTTGAGTAAACTCCGGGAGACGGTGGAGGACAGGAAGGCCGATTGAACAACAACAACAACAACAAAATATTTAGCAGTTTTGCAGTTCCATACTTAGCATTCAATACTTTAGTTTCTTAGATATGTGGCAGATTAGTAATTAAGTAATGTAGCCTTTTACTGTTTCAGGCATTTTTAAAATAATTTTAGTAATTGCATTTATATTTTACTTCAGCTAGAGCTACCTAAACTACCTAAACTAGAGTAACCTGTTAAGAATTTAATATCCTGTATTTTAGATAGACAGATAGACACACACACACACACACACACAGACACAATCACACACAGAGAGCAACAACTCCTAGCTGTTTAGTACTTTAGATATACATTTATAGTCTATCCCAGCAAGATTAGTGTTTGTATTTCTAATCTGTTTAGATTTTAGTTTTCTGCATTTTAGTACTTCATATGCTTGGCAGATTAGTAATTAAGTAATTTTGCTTTTCAGTATTTTAGACTTTGTTCAGTATTTTAGTATTTGCATGCATATCCTATTCTAGCTAGGTTTGTTTTAATGTGGGTCATCTGTTTAGAAAGTTTCTGTGTATTGTATGAGCTTTGTAACTTGAACTAAAAAAAACACTAAATACTATGGCCAAAATGATGACAGCATCCTTGGCTTAATCTCTTTTGTGTCTTTTCTACTGCTCCTTCTCAACTTTTCCTAGGTCCAAAGAGGTGACTCTGCTGCCTTTGTTTCATAACCACGTCTACCTTCTTTTCTTATGTGCTCCCTTACTTTTAAGAAGGATGGAAGGAGAAAGAAACATTCATTGCATGTTTATTTATATTTATTGCAAAGATGATAATGGATTACTTTTCTTTAATATCACTCTTAATTTCCTCCTATTCTCCATTATAAAGAAAAACTGCTCAGCAACATGCAAATGGCAATGGAGTCTAACCACCACAAGTGTTCTTCAGAGAACAGTGATCTCTGCCTTTAGATCTCAAGAGCCTACTCAAAAAAGCAATCAGTGTGCAAATTATGGTCTCAATTAGGCCTTGAGCTGATTTTGACTAAGGCATACTTTTCAAGCACCCAGTGAGGTCCTCATAGCCTGCACTATGTCTTCTGTGTCAATGAGATTACTTGTGGTAAAAACAAATTAAATTGATCTTGACAAAGAAAAGCCTGCAAGAGTTTGCCCTATCCCCAGAAGTGAGAAAATTCAGCCATCATCATAATGCAATCATGTCAATGCATTCCCAGCCAGATGCACGAATGTCACTAAAGTCACATGGCCTTTGACAGTATAGCTGCTTTAGATTTAAAATGAGAAAGTTCAAGGAACATCTAAACATTACAATTCAGCTTCTTCTAAGCTTTCATGAAAGAACTACAGATAATCCTCCAACAGATATTTCCTCTCCTTCAAAAAATGGAAATCAGAGGAAGATTAGAACAACAGTTCTACCACACAAGTTTTCATGATTGCTGACAGCCAGGCAATGCTAAATATGTTTGTGTCTGTTTGAATTGTAGTTACAAGCAAAGAGCAGATTCTGATTCATATGCTGTATTTATTCAACAGGAAGGTAATTTCTTTTCCTCCAGTAATTAACTGAATTGGGGTGTAGGAGTGTAGTGTCATCCTACATTCCTTGAGAAAAACAGAAGAGTTCCTAAAAGCAAGTGAATGGGTAAAGGTACAGATGGCTGGAGACTTCTCTAATAAAAAGTGGGGTTGCCTCTAAAGGTTAGCCTTTGGCTGAATTTAACTTTTTTAATGCCTTAATTCTCAATTATTTCTTCCCCTTGTCTTCTGTAGTTCCTACCCATCTTATATGATCAAACAGAATTGACACGCTCCGGGTCCCATCCATTAAACCAGAGCTTTCCAAACTGTGTGTCGGGACACGTTAGTGTGTCGGCTGCAGTGTCTGGGTGTGTTGTGGCTGCTGCTGCCTCCAAGCCCTGCCAGGATTCCACACAGGTCCTAGTGCCTGCCTTGTGCCCTGCTGTTAAGAGTGTGTCGCGAAATGATGCATGTCTAAAAAGTGTGTCACCAACATGAAAAGTTTGGAAAGCTCTGCATTAAACAGTATCCCCTGATAGAATCTAGGAAGTGGGCCTTCTTACCTGCCCTCTGGAACATCCCCTCCAAGGTTTGGACCCCACTCAGACCTTGTTCAAAAAAGCTCTTAAAACCTGGCTCTTCACCCAGGTCTTGATCTAGAGTGGGGTGTGGGGCCTTTGTATTTTATTTGGCATTTTCTAGAGATTGTGGGGGGGGGGGGTTCCCCCAGATGCCTGTTGCTTGTATTTTCAAAGAGTATGCCACCCAAGTTGCAACAGATACAGGCAATTTTATGAATAAATAAATATATCCAATTTGGGTCTCTGACCTTCATTATAACCTGTCTCGATTGTTTCCCTTTGCACAAACACATACCAATTTGTTGTTGTTTGTGCTGGATAAAGGGAAGAGTATATCTACTGAAAATCATACCGCAACGCCTGGCTCCAATCATTGAAAGGGAACTGCCAGATGTCCAAGCTGGTTTCTGACAGGGCCGTGGCACCCGTGATCACATTGCAAATGTTCGATGGATAACGGAAAAATGTTGTGAATATCAAAAGAATATTTACATGTGCTTCATCGACTACAGGAAAGCTTTTGATTGTGTTGACCATGACAATCTATGGAGAGCCCTAGCAGACCACGGGGTGCCACTACATTTAGTGAAGTTGATGAAATCACTGTATGTAAATCAGGAAGCCACTGTACGAACTCAATATGGTGACACTGATTGGTTCAAGATCGAGAAAGGTGTGCAACAAGGTTGCATTCTGTCACCTTTCTTATTCAACTTGAACGCCAAAGTGATCATCAGGAAACTGGAGCTAGACGAATCAGAAATTGGGGTAAAAATTGGCAGAAGAAACATCAATAACCTTAGATACGCGGATGATACAACCCTTGTCTCAGAAACCCAGGAAGGCCTAAAGCACCTAATCATGAGACTCAAAGAAGAAAGTGAGAAGTTTGGCCTCTTTCTGAATATCAAAAAGACCAAACTCATGACAACTACAAAGAATGGAAACATCAAAATAGTAATTGATGGAGATGAGGTGGAATGCGTGGAAGAATTCACCTTTTCAGGATCAGTGGTCAGTCAAAATGGCGAATGTAGCCAAGAAATTAAATGCCAAATCATGCTGGATTGTAGAGCAATGATGAGTATGAATCAAATTTGGAAAAGCAAGGATGTCAGCTTGACGACTAAGTGTAGACTGGTCCACACTATCGTGTTCCCCATAACTACTTATGGCTGTGAAAGTTGGATGATGAAAAAGTTGGATAGAAGGAAAATTGTTTCTTTTGAACTATGGTGTTGGAGGAGGCTCTTGCAAATCCCTTGGACTGCAAAGATAACGAATAAAGAAGTGTTGAAGCGCATAAAACCGGAGATGTCACTAGAAGGAAAAATAACAAAACTTAGACTTAGTTACTTTGGTCATGTCATGAGATTAACATCGTTGGAGAAAGACGTAATGCTTGGAACGGTCAGTGGCAACAGACGACGAGGACGCCAAAGAACGTGCTGGTTGGATGTAATCAAAGCAGACACAGGCCAAAATTTAAAGCAACTGAAAGAAGCTGTACAAGATCGGAAATCATGGAGAGAGCTGGCTTCTGGAATTGCCAAGGGTCGGATACGACTGAATGGATAATTCGATTCGATGTCTATGTACTGTATTGTGTTTTTTGTATGAGAGTAGTTTGTCTCTGTGAGAGAAAATGTTTGGTATATTCAGAAGAGGGATCAATTCATTGTATAAATGGGTTATTTTATTTTACAGGCCATTAACTTTAATTAGCAGTTTCCTGTATTTCTGTATTCTCCTTTCTGTATTTCTGAACAACAAAGCAAAAAATAAACTAAAAAAATAAGATAAAAAGAAACTGAAAGAGGGCATGATAGCTCCTTATAAATGTATTATGGATATAGAGGTTATAAAATTTTGAAACCAGAACAATGTATTTAAAGGAGGCTTGAGGCAATTATTAGAAACTCATCTTTCAGACACTGTTTAAACCACAAGGTTTTAGCTATTAGAAAATGTTTGTACGAGGAGGAAAACGCAATATACTGTATGCATGCTGTATTTATGTGTGTGAACATTTGTGCATGTGCATATGAATGCTTGTGTCTATATTTGTGTGTGTGTCTGTGTGTACACACTTAAGTAACAGAATTGAATAAAAGTTTTAATGATCTTTCACATAGATTTGGTATCTCAAGTTGTGGCCCTTTGGAATGCAAAAGGAACGTAATTTTCTACAAGGAGGGCAGCATATGCAATCTTCCTTCCTTCCTTTAGGTGGTGGGGGGAATCACCAGATTTAGGTACAAGAGGCTATATGAATGATTTTTATTCACACTTACTGTCTGGTCAATGCTAACAAGCATTTATTTATTTATTCTTATTATTTAAATGAACATGAACTTGGGTAAACTCCGAGAGACAGTGGAGGACAGGAAGGCCTGGCGTGCTATGGTCCACGAGGTCACGAAGAGTCGGACGCGACTGAACGACTGAACAACAAACATTATTTAAATTTGCATCACTGCCCATCTCCTCCAACCAGGGAACTCCCTGCCAGGCGTACTGGCGTCAGGTAAAAACCAGCTCAGACTTCATCTTAGCCATCTTGCCTATGCTCTCTTGAGGTCATTGTTCTAATAATGGCTCTATAGAGTTCCCAAGCTTTCTCCTTGGGAAGGAGAAACTTAGTTTGAGGTAGATTGTTTTCAGTAATACTGTGTAATACTGAGGACTAAAAATAAATGCACTGGCAAGTGTACGGTTAGGGACTGGATGCAAAATCAGCAAGGATGCAAGGAAAAGTAGCCATAATTAGAACATCTTACTCTGGAAGTAGAGGAAAAACTGCAAAGCAATTTGTTTGATTAACTTCCCATTTGGGAAAAATAAATAGTATAAGCCAGGAAGTTGTTTCTTTTTTGGTCTAAGGACATACTGTACATCAGAAACTTCAGATTCAAAGGATTGTTTTCCCCTCAATGAAAAGGTTAGACGCAGCTCTAAAATCAATCTTACAAACAAAGCAGCATTTCCACTTTGGCACTCCCCCACAACTGCACCGCCCCACTTCTATTTTTGGGAGGTTGTGCGGATCCAGAATTGGCCTTTACAGCCACTTACGGATCCACCGTTAAAATTTTACCTTTGGAAGACAATCTTTCTCGGCTACGAGTGATCGCCAATGAATTTTTAATTATTGTTTTACATTCCAGTTAGACAGCATCTTCTGGATTAGACAGCACAGATGGACTTTGCCCACCAATGGCGTCTCCTGCCAGATCAGGTGTCTAGCTTTTGTGATAAGCCTCAGCTTTCTTTTCATTAACTTTGTTTCTGATACGGAGTAACGGGGAGGAGGGGAGGAGAAATTGCTTTGTCTCGGACACATTCAGACACTGGCAGCTCACTCTGATTTTTATTTTCCAGCTTGTCAGGTTTTGTGGCACCAGAGAAAAGAAGTTAGATTTGTGAAAGATTAAAGTAACAGGCAGCACAAAGGTAACATATCGATGGCTTTTTATTTTTGAAGAAAGTTAAAACTTATCACTTCCCTTATTTGATACATTGAAATATATCTAACAATATTTTCCACTGTATAAATGTCTCATTTTTCTGCTACCAAACAGATAACACCACAAAAGTTTTAAATAAAATTGAAAAAAATCCAAATAATACAGAAACAGAAACAAATAAATTGATTTGAATTGCAGACGGAGGGCTGGGGAAAGGGGTTTATGGAGAAAAGAGACTCTACCATTAGCACCACCTACCTCCACGTCCTGGCATCTGGGCCTTTGGGTGAGAGAGAAATTCCATTTCTGCATCCCTGGAATTTTCCTCCCACTCACCAGCCAGATTACTACAATTGCTACTATGTTCCACAAAATCTTAGGTAGAATTTCAAATATTAATTTAATTTTGTACACAGTAGCCTTCTTAATTACAACTTGGAGAATCATACAATTTAGTTAAGTAGAGTAAAACCATGTTAAACTATAAACTTGAGACTAAACATGAGAATGATCTGTTAAATCACAGATAAATATGTGCATTTATGAAAATAATTTTTTATAAAGCTTTCTTGTTCAAAGTCGTGGATACCATAGAATTCAGGAACCTTAAATGGATTAACATTTTGAGTTTACTTGTAAGAAGTACTTATAGGTTATCAGCTCTGATTACATTCTTCTTATACCATTAAATACAGTGAAGTATAACTTATTATTGAACAAACTATGAATGATTTGTGACATATTATTATTAAATGGTTACATCTCCTTTCTTATTAATATTATGATTTCTTGGAATCCTTAAATTTAAAGATGAAAATAATGATTTTATTCATACATTCATATCATGTTGTACCCAATCAAATGCCTTGAATTTTAATGTTTTAAAAATCCAGGTAATGCCTTCAGTAATGAGAGTTCTCAATGAAATTGTATGCAAAACTGCCAGAGTCCCCTATTCGGGGAGATGGGCGGGCAGGGATAAAATAATAATAATAATAATAATAATAATAATAATAATAATAATAGTAGTAGTAGTAGTAGTAGTAGTAGTAGTAATAAATTCAGTTTCCAATCTACGAAAATTCCAAGCCATGCAAACAAAAAATTGCATAAGCTCCTTTCAGGAACTATAAACTGGAGTCATTATGCTACTACGTATGATAACTTGGAATGGTTGAAAAAGAAGTGAGACCAGATGACCTTATTGTTTGGCAGACAGAGGTAATAATTAAAGGATACCTAGCAGATCTAAGTTATTTCAATGAATTTTTTTTAGATTTCTTACCCCGCCTTTATTATTCTTATAAAAAACTCAAGATGGGGAACGTACCTAATACTCCTTCCTCCTCCTATTTTGTCAGAGTGCGCACCGTGGGGTGGCCTGCTCCTTTTTCCAAGACACCAGTGATCCACATTCTATGCAGTAAATAGACACTCAAACAGAGATTAGATAAAATAGCCTATTTACTTTATATACATACGTAGTCCAAATACATCCAACAGCAGTAACAAATGATACAGCAATACAGCGATGAGAAGTTTCAATCAGCAACGAGAAGAAAGAATACCAGATCTCTCTGCTTATATACATAAACTGACCAATCACATTATAGGTCACTCTCATCATCTGCCATACCCAACTAAACTATTAGCACCTGTAGTATGAGTCATACACTGCCACATCATCCCTACAACAATGGCTGCTAATTGGGTGACTTGCAGAATAATTCCCCTCTCACCTAGATATCAAGCCTCTCCAGTATAATTTATCTAACTGTAAATTCCTGGGTATATACAAACCCCAACATATTTTCCCCACAACAACAACACTGTGAGGTGAGTTGGGCTGAGAGAGAGTGACTGGCCCAAGGTCACCCAGCCCGCTTTCATGCCTAAGGCGGGACTAGAACTCACAGGTTTCTAGCCCATTGCCTTGTTAATTTCTGGATTCACTTTATCCTAAAGTATCTTACAGGTAGTCCTCGCTTACCAACAGTAATTGGGACCAGGAACTCTGTCGCTAAGTGATGTGGTCATTAGGCGTGATGCCACATGACTGCTCTTACGATGACAGTTCCAGCAGTCCCAGTTGCCGTTGTTGGGCAAATCCCACGTGGTCCCAGCATCCCGTGGTCACGTGATTGCCATTTGCAACCTCCTGCCGACTTCCCCATTGACTTTGCTTGTCAGAAGCCGGCAGTGAAGGTCACAAATGGCGATCACATGACCACGGGATACTGCAATGTTGTAATTGCATTGCTGAGCACCCAAATCATGATCATATGACATGAGGACCCGTCATAAGTCCCCCTTATTCAGCGCCATCATAACTTCGAACGGTCACTGAACGAGTGGACGTTACCTGTATACCTTTTATGTGTGTATCTGAGATTGGCTAGGTAGACCTTGCTCACAAACTTGCAGAAGAAGCAGGGCCCCATCCTAATAGAATAGCCCTCCTGAAGGAGGAATGCCTGGCTCTTTCTCTGTTTTAGGACAGTCCTTAGAATTAACTTTGGAATATGAACCTTAAAGTTATTCAGTTAAAAACAAGACAAGCACTGTGATTCTTGATTGCTTTCCTTTAGTACAGAGCTTTCCAAACTGTGTGTCGGGACACGTTAGTGTGTCGGCTGCAGTGTCTGGGTGTGTCGCGGCTGCTGCTGCCTCCAAGCCCTGTCAGGATTCTGCGCAGGTCCTAGTGCCTGCCTTGTGCCTTGCTGCCTCCAAACCTCCTGTGATTCTACGCAGGTCCTAGTGCCTGCCTTGTGCCCTGCTGTAAGAGTGTGTCGCAAAATGATGCATGTCTAAAAAGTGTGTCACCAACATGAAAAGTTTGGAAATCTCTGCTTTAGTACAACACAAATAAGAAGTCTTCTGTATAACTTTTTGATTCAGGTTTTTCTCTACTTCCCACTTCCCTCATGATCTTCTTTCTCGATCTTCTTTCTCAATCAATTCTTAACATTGGGGAATCGAATTTCCCTTGTGTCCAAAACACACATATCTTAAGCTGCAATACTATGCACCTTCAGCTGGGAGCAAATCTCACTGAACACAGTGTAGTCTACTACCAGTAAGACAGACACACACAATCTTGACCAAGTGTGACTTAAAAAAAAGGAGAGGGGGCAAATATTCATAAATGGCTGCTTAATCATTAAGAGTTAAATATTACAGATATGATTGTCTACTTATGAACCTGAAAATATCTGGCTGTCATGTAGACTGTAGTTCACTGGTAGAGGGTCATATCTTCACTTCTGGCATTTCCAAGTAGAAACAGAAACATAAATATCATTTGAAATCCTGGAGAACTACTGTCGGTCAGTACAAATACTGCAGGGCTAGATGGACTAATGGTCTAGGACAGTGTTTTTCAACATTGGCAACTTTAAGATCTGTGAACTTCAACTCCCAGAATTCTCCAGCTGTCATTGCTGGCTGGGGAATTCTGGGAGCTGAAGTCCACATATCTTAAAGTTGCCAAGGTTGAAAAACACTGGTCTAGGAGAGAGGAGGAGAGGGAGAGCACTTGAGAGAGACAACATATAAGCCACTAGGGGGGGAAAAGGACAAATTGAAATTGAGGGGGGAATAAGTTCTTTCACCAAATCCAAATCAATCTTGAAGGAATTCTCCTATCTCTGCTTCCACTGTGAATGATAATTGCAAAGTCCATGCCACCACATTTTTAGCAGCCAATTTGCTACTCAATTTCCATTCCCTATATGTCCACCAATACATTTCTTTATAGTTCACCAGAGTGCCAATTAAACATCTTTGTGTGTTCTTTAAAAGAGGGCCAGTTCTAAGTGTTCCCACTGAGATTCCATAGCTTTCAAATGCAGACGGGGTGCAGAGAGTGCAATTTAGTATTGTGCCAGAAATAGGTTTACCAGAGTTGGCTGACGTTTATTCACTCATACACACTGTTCTCCCTTTAATGAAGTACACAAGGTAATTACATTTCCTCTGGGCATGTACCTTCAGTCAACCCTACAGACTATTGGCAGCTATAAAAGTTTGTCAGTAGAAAAACCTAGGCTTCGCACCTTAGTGATGCCTACTTTGGTACCAAGCCCTTCTCTTTGGCTCCAGGTACAGATTTAAGATCATCAAGAGTTTCCAGATATGACTCTTGGTAAACCAGATACTGCTGGGCATTTGCTTCCAAAGGTAAAGAAAAGAAAAGCAAAAGAAAGCAAAGAAGGAAAGACAAGTTCTTCCTTATGGATCTTAGTTGGAGAGCTTCCTTTCTCAGACAAAACATATACATAAATTGTATTTTAATAAAATCCATTATCCACAACACATAATAAGAGAGAGAGAGAGAGAGAGAGAGAGAGAGAGAGAGAGAGAGAGAGAGAGAGAGAGAGAGAGAGAGAGAGAGAGAGAGAGAGAGAGAGAGAGAGAGAGAGAGGAGAATGAATTGGAGAATCATTAAGTTATAGAGCCACTGAGTTGGAAGGAACCATTTAGGACACTGAATCCAGTCCCTACTCCATGCAGAAATCCAAATTATAGTATCCCTGGCAGACGTTTGTCTAGCCTTTGCTTGAAGATATCCAGTAATATAATTAGAAATAAGAATTCAAGAAGGATCGTAGGGCCTTCTCAAAGAATTCTCTCCAGGACAGAGAGAATTTGGAAGGAAGAGGGAATGGCCTTGAAAGACAGGAGGAAGAGCTGCTACTAAGGCAATGATCAGGCAAAGGGTGCTTGAGTCCTTTCCAAGAAACTAATTTGAGAAAACGTCTCAGACAAGCCCCTCCCAAATTCACAGTGAGGGAGGGGGAGCACATGCATACTTGCAAGATAGCTGTTCCAATAAAAGTAGTTTCAGACCAATATGGCATTGGTTTCTGAGTCAGATTTACCTCATAGGGCTGAAAGAGAAGGTAGATATTGATGATGGACCCATGGACCCAGTGATGATGATGGAGACCTCCATATTTAATGTTTAGGAAAACATAATTTACAAAATATTCAAATACGTACACAGCCGTTTGAAAAATCCCTGGAGGAAAGTAAATGAAGTGGGCGTCCTCATTCTTTCTTTCAGCTCTGAAAGATTTAAAATGTTGTTGCTATTTTTTTACAAGGTTCCATTTCAGGTCCTGCAGATTATTTACACCCCCTTCCATTCCTCTCTAGAATCACACATGTCCAGCACTCTGAACGTGCTGCCCCAAAATGTCATCTATCAGTGTCATATTATTTAGCCAGTCTTCATCAGTGCCACCGCTGTTCTTCATCAAAGAGTCAATATAAAGTCAGCTTCACTGCACGTCCCGGGTAACATGACGTTGTTTTGCTGAGTTACAAAGTCGTACTGCGGTGACAACTCCAAAGCAACATTCATTCTGTTGAACGTTACGGAGGACTGCCCGGCTGAGCCTGGATAACTGGGTGGCCCAACTGCTGGAGCAGCGTTGAGTTGGTTAAACGCAGAGAACCCTTGCGGCATTGATTTCATAACATTCATGGCACCTGGCAAAGGTCCTCTGGTTAAACCATGTCTCAGGTTCTGATTATTTAGAGGGATTAAGCTTTGGTTAGAAGGTCCAAGGTTGACTTTCTGCGTCTGTCTGGCCTGCACCCCAGGAACGATCTGGTTGGGAGGAGGCCCAGCTTGGTGAGAAAATGGTTGGCTGGGGAGACTTGACCTGATGTTCTGTTTGGAGCAGACAGGATTATTAGAGAACTGGTGCATGCTGGCTTCCATCGGACTTTGATTTGGCATCCTTGGGACCACTGTTGGTGTCCACATTGGAGCTGAGGAATTTGAATAGATGGCGGGCATTCTCGTCATGGCCTGCTGCCTCAACTCCTCCAACAGTGTGCAACCAGGGTTGGGGAGTGATGGGCGTGTTGCCCAAGACCAGTTTTCATTCAGCAATACCAAGCCACTCTCCTATTTCAATTCACAGCCCACCCCTGCCCAGAAGATGTCACCAATGGCTTCAAACCCGGGGCAGCAGTCACTCATGCATTATCTTCAGCAACAAGCCGTAACTTCTCCACAATCCCAACAAGTTAACAACAACCAGCTTCTTCAGCAGCAGCTGTGGCAATTGATGCAACCTTCTCGGATGCAGCGGCATGTCCAACCATCTCCATTGTCATTGCAAGTGCGGCAGGACCAAGCACCCGGCATCATTGCTCGACTACAGGAGCCAGGAGTCCCCTCCAATTCAGGTTCAGTGCCTGCCCAGGCTCCACCCTTGGTGAATGATTACACCATGAGAAACCAACTCCTAAAGCAGCAGATTATGAGATGGCGGCAAGAGCAGCAGCAGCAACAACTGCAGCAACAGCAGCTTCAGGAAAAGCAGAGGCATGGCATGATGGGTGTGGCATCTGAACAAAGGGGTCCCTTTGTGGGCCAACAGATGAACCAGTTTCCCAGAGTTTCCCAGTCCATGCCGACCGACTGCAGTCAGCCCATGCAGCCTTCTGGCTCAAACTACCGCATGATACCTCCTGCCCAAGGAATCTTGCAGAACACCTTCGCCTCTGGCATTGGGCCAGCTGCTGTGAACCAGAACAGTGGAGCTATGGTGATGATCCCGCATAATCCCAACAAGCAGCCAGCCATCTTCCCCCCGAATTCTGATTTCAACCTCCCACTCCGAGCAAGCCAAAACTTCAGGATGCCAAACCGTTCACAGCCATCCTGCGGCTCGGCCAGGCATGGCTTTGCCCAGCTTTGCTGCTGGTGCTTTAGTATGATGGAGACCTATTGTAGGTTCCATGTTCTTGAGAGGAGGAGTATGTATTAAATTCAGTTGATACCATAAAATGGTAAGAGATTTTCTAAATTACTACCCATTGCAGGATGTGTAACTTTTCTTGTTCTAAGCTTCCCTTCCAGGTGCATACCCTCATGGCTAACAGAAGTGACGTCTCTCCCATTCCAAATATCTTCCCTGATTTTCTTTCCTGCATACAGAGAGAAACAGTGCAGATTGGGGAAGAAAGACCATTACTGGCACTTATATAAATGGAGATAATTAAGGCATACAAAAAATGTTCAAATTACTGTAACACATAGATTAATTCTTTAAGAGAGCAATCAATTAGTTCCTAAGACTGTCAGGTTGTGAGTGGCCCACAATATACCACAGAAATTTATCTCAGCAACAGCCCATGATAGGCCCCCAAATGGGGGGCTGTAGAGATAAATTGGGAGTGAATATGGATCCAGAGCCCTGTTGCTGCTCTGGCAGGCTCCAAGATCTGACCTATTACCACCAATCTGGAGTTGGGTTAAACAATTTCTTCCCTGTTGAAATGGGGGGAAATTGGAAGAAGGACTGGATATTTTTGTTTTGTTTTGTTAAGTCTTCCCAAAAAAACTCCTGCCCAGTTTGTTTTCATTTTCAATTGTTCTTTCTTGCTGCAGTTTTTGCTATTAACACAAAATATTGCGACTTTTTAAAAAAATTGATTAACAACTGACTTCAGGGGTAATATCCACTAGGTTAACTTGCATAAATACTCATTTGAATAATCCAGTGTACAGATTGTGAACACATGAATTTTTGTGGGATACACAACAGCTTTACAAAACTGAAAATTAAATCTTAAGTAACACGTTATTTAGTTTGCTAATGAAAGCATAACTGGAGACAAAGAAGTAAACATATTAGAAAATATGGCAAGTTAATGTAGCTTTAAGAATAGCATTACCACTCAAATTACTATGTTTTTTCTTTTCTTAGCCTCCTTTATTTAATTAGCTATCTCAGGGAATTTAGGTACACATTAGCAACATCTTTACAAGAAGAGATTAGCCCCTCTCAAATACAGAGCCAAATTAAATCCACCTATGATAGACATACACCTGAAAATAATGAAAAGTCAGGGTATAGATTTTCAATAGAATTACCCCAGATCCAAAAACAATAGCCACTCCAAAAAGAATGAACTTCCTCAAGTCATTCCCTAGTCTAGCTGATACGCCCACGTACAAGATGGGCTTTCAGTTGAGGAGTTCACTTGGCTTCTTAGATTCACATCTCCCAATTTTCAGAATTCCCCTGCTGTAGTGGCAACCTGAGGAAGACCTTTGTATTTCGAGGAGTTAGGTGGCATGTTTTGATTTTCCTTCCCCACACCTAGGAGATTAGAGTTTATTTTGAGTTATACTGATGTTTAATTGGCTTGTTTTTATTTCTGCTTGGCATGGGAGGGGGAGAAGAAGAAGAATATACCCACTCCTCCAACAGCCCTCCAGAACATATCTTTGTGGGAAGTGGGGGGAGAGAAAACCCCCAGCTTGTTAAGTTTAAGCATAAGTTCACTCCTCCAGCTGCCCCTCTAGCGGCTTGGAGTGGGGGGGGGGGGATGATAAGAAATTGTTTATGCTTAGGCACTGGCTTATCTGATAGCTTCCCAGACTCTGGGAATGATGTCATGGACAGGTGCCCGGCCCCAGAAGGAATCCCAGTCAAGGTCAGTCTGGGCTTGGTCATGGGGTTTGGAAGCCAGGCTTTGATAAAAGCCTTAGTATTGTCTTTGGAGTTTTGGGAATCCACACAGGCCTGAGTGCTGGGTGCTGTGAAAATTGCCACCTTGGGGTATCTCCACTGTCATTATTAGGGGGCTCCTGGCAGCCTATAGGAGATTAGGTATTACCTTGTTTGGTATATATGTATTTCTTTCTGTATGCTATGCTTGTTATGCTTTGTGTAATCTGTGTAAACTGTGTTTGACTTTGTTTGCTTAAGTTTATAATAAAGCTTTAAGTTTCTTTATTCACTGGCGTGCTATTATCTCTGGATCTAAAAGAACCAGTTGCCCGGGCCCCTGATCAAGGCGCTTGGACTCTTGGCAACACACCTGCCTGAAGATATTTTCCCACTGTGGAAAAGCAGAGGAATTGCAGATGAGTCTACATTATATTATAATCTGCAGAAGAACATAAGGAAAGCCTATGTCCTGAATTCAAGTGAAGGAACACGCTGAGACTTGGTGTAAAAGCTCTAGTGTTTTATTGTTCTACTCTGCTAGACAGAATCCAGCTAAACTAAAATGAATTAGTGATGCTCAGAGAAAAGGCCCAAGAAACAAGGGTGGGGCCTTCTTTAGCCTCTTGGGAGGAAAGCAAAGAGATTCAGTGCTGCATATGCATTTATCCCCCTGGAGGGAGCCCCCTCCTTCTTCACCAGTTATCTCCCTGACAGCCTAGCTGGATTAGACCTCTGATCTATCTAGCCTGGCATCATGTTCCCACAGAAGCTGATCAAATGCCTCTGGAAAGTACATAAACCATAAATGAGTGCAGAAGCACCTTCTTGCTCATGTTTCCTGACAATGGTCAGTAACTGAAAGATACTGGAAGACAGACATTTCCATCATGATTAGAAACCAATTGGCCCTGCACCAACAGTGATGAAGAAATGGCAGAGGAGAAGGAAAATGCCTTGTCAGAGCTGACTGAGGCCTGAACAAAAGCCTTGAGGTTGACTCAATAATAAATGCTTATTGTTTCTAAACAATCAGCACAGTGTCAATGCAACATCTTGACTAAAAGTTGCATAAGTAGAAGTAAAACCCTCTAAATGACACAAAGTTAAACTTCTTCTGAAGTTTGCTGTTATCACAATAAATTGATTATGTGCCATGGAGTCAGTGTTGAGTCTTAACAGCTGCATAGATAGATCTTCTCCAGGATGATTTGACCCAACGTGGCCCTTCAGGTCTTCCAATGGTGCACCCATTGCTGCTGTAATCAAGTCCATCCATCTTGCTGCTAGCTGTCCTTGTCTTTTCTTTCCTTCCACCTTTTCCAACATTATAGACTTCTCTACAGAGCTAGGTCTTCACATAATGTGTCCAAAATATGATAATTTGAGCTCGGTCATTTGTGCCTCACATGATAAGTCCTGATTGTTTCTCAGGAATAATAGTGATTTTGTAACTATAGGGGTATGTAGTAAACATATGGTAAAGAACACTACTAGAAGAAGGAGGATTTATTGATTTACTTTGTAAATAAAGTTGAAAAATAATTATTATGTCAAAACACAAATCTGTTTAGGTTGCCTCAGTCCAAAATACTTTCATAGCCTTTTGCTCCCACTATTCATAATGTTGAAGTCCTTGATCCAAATATTTCTGAATAATTTTACTGTGTATAACATCATAGTCTGCTACTTTGTTAAGTTCCAGTTACCATCCATTGCTCCTTGCTACCTCAAGGAGCTGTTTCTGCCTGGGAATTATTTTCCATTTACAAACTCATTACAAACTCATATTTGTCTTATACAAATCAAACCATGGTTTCATTTTGCCTGATATTTAGTATTATGTACTCTTGTGCATGCAAAAAAATGGTCTTTCACTAAAATATGCTCCTTACCTCAGAATAACCATGCCCAATTACTTAGTATAGCATCTTAATAGCATCAGCATAAAACATTACAATATTACTAGAGCAATCTGTACCATGCTAAGTGATTTTTCTGGGTGGGTTCCTACCAGCTCCACTGATGTAATTTCTTAGAATACCATAAATATACCAAGCGATAAATGAAACATACAGTGCATAGACACTTTCTTGTGGGAAAGATTTAAAACTAGTTCAAATTTGTTTTTCTCCAGATTAATATAGTATAACCTGTCCTGCAGAGAAGTATGAAGTTAAGAATAACAATACTTCCAATTCAACTGAATAGTAGATATATTTTCTTTAAAATCTTTTAAATTTTCTATCAGCCTCTCTCTTAATACATCTACCTTTTCTAGGGAAACATGGAAAATCTCATGTACTTTTCTTGGAAAGAAAAAAGTTACTAATTTCACTACTTCTGATAGCATGAGCCACTTTGGTCTAGTGGTTAACACAACGGGCTAGAAACCAGGAGACTGTGAGTTCTAGTCCCACCTGAGGCATGAAAGCCGGCTGGGTGACCTTGGGCCAGTCACTCTCTCTCAGCCCAACTCACCTCACAGGGTGGTTGTTGTGGGGAAAATAGGAGAAGGAGGAGTATTAGGTATGTTTGCCGCCTTGAGTTATTTATAAAAAATAATAAAGCTGGGATAAAAAAAATTAAGTAAATAAAAAATGATACTGAATAAATGTAAATGAGATGAGAAACTGGGGCATTTTCAAATAGTTTGTATTGTTATTATGCACTTGTTTTCGAATGTCATTTTTCTGAAGGCTAATTTCGTGTTATATATAACAATTTACATATTAAAAAGATCCATTCATCTTTTAATATTTGAGTTGGTTAGGGATAATAACTGAGAATCATGGCAGAATTTAATCCAAAATGAATTCCAGATTTACATTTCTGCTATCAGTAATTGCCTGCAATAGCATTGTACATGGCAAAAGATGTAATTAAAAAATGACAAATGGTTTCCAATAAAGAACCAACTTTTACCTGCAAAAAATTTTCATGGAATATATTTATGCAGGCATTCGGTAATCAATGTAACTACTGAAGTGGGATGGGGAAATGATTTTAAAAACATCTGTTCAGAAGTAAATCTCAGTGAGTCCATTAGGGCTGAAAAATTGCATACATGGTTAAACATATGGTTGAATACCATAGGCGTGAGTAACATTTTTATTTGATTCATTTTTGAATGAATGAAATCACTAAGACTGAAATCACTAAGACTCGAGAGAAACGTGAAGCTGGAGAACACAAAACCAGCAGGTTAGCCCATCTGAACAGTGGGCTTCTAGTTTCTCAGCCTCAAGATCTGGGGTTGAATCCTTGGGTATTCTACCACACCTGTTACAGAATCATAGAATCAGAGGGGACCATGCAGGACATCAAACCCAATGCCCTGCTCAGTTCAGGAATCCAAATTGAAACAACCCAACAAACATACATACAGTGTGTGTGTGTGTATATGTGTGTGTGTGTGTGTGTATATATATATATATGTATATGTATATGTATATGTGTATATATATATATATATATATATATATATATATATATGTATGTATATATATGCGTGTGTTTGTATATATATCCATCCATCCATCCATCCATCCATCCATCCATCCATCCATCCATCCCACTAACCCTAACCTTAACCCTAATTCAATTGGAGAATATCAGAATTCTTTCCCTCCATCCCTAGTAGCTATCGTTCTGAGACTGTCTTGAACACTTGCCTGGAAGTGTTCTGGAATGCTTTCAGTCCAGGAATGAAGATTGGGCCTTATTTGTAGTTTTGTAAGCTGCTTTTAAGTGCAAACCAAAGCGAGATCTGGTTTCTTGTATAAAGGAGTGATCTTTGGCATGGATCATTCAGGCTGAGGGCTGACATACTAATCAAAGAGGCAATCTGGGCTGCTTATTCCAGTATCATTAGTCACAAGCACAACACAATACATAGACTCTTCCAGTGTATTAAATGACCAACTGAAAAGCATGTCGGAAAAGTGATTGACTGAACACTGAGAATTAACTCGAGATCTGAACCCCTTGGGCTTTAAAAAAAGTTGGGTTTTCATAAACTCAGACCAGTGATAATTAGGATCCCCATTAGACACTAATGGGAAAAGGGGGCTCAAAAGGGTGTATAAAAGTACAATTGCAAAGAACTCCAGAGGGGAAGAAAGGAGCACAACAGAAAAAGCTTGCAAACGTTTGCAAATGATTAGCTGTCACAATGGTTGGTTGGTTTCTTTCTGTTTTACTAGACACTTTTGTCAAGTACCTCATTGTCACAACATACAACTTACTTGCATGTTTTTCCTGATGTACCCCACCCAGAGTTCCATGTAACAGTGGGCAAAACCATGCTGTTATGCAGAGTTAGTTTTGCTTCTTTTGACAAACATTCATTCCTTGTAAGAGCCCACATTACCTTTCTATATTTTACCAGCATTTTCACATCTTAAAATCCTTCCTTCCTTCCTTCCTTCCTTCCTTCCTTCCTTCCTTCCTTCCTTCCTTCCTTCCTTCCTTCCTTTTTTTCTTTTTCCTTTCTTTTGCAAACCAGCTACCAAAGTGTACAAATTCATCTACTTGCTCTAGTTTTTTTAATTAATATATAATTTGCAATTGTTCATTCTATTTTCCTTGTCAAACATAGCTACCTTAATTTTCGATACATCAGTTTTCACATCCACACTCATACAATCTAACAAACACTGTAAATCATTCAGGTTTTCAACAGCACAGGATCATCTCTGATGAAAGCACACATTTGTTCATGTCCTTAACAAACATACTTCCAATATTGCCATAAACATTCCCTATATGTGTATCTATAAATACATTGAACAATCAAGAGAATGCCACACATCCTCGCCTTACTCCATTCTCAGTGTAGAACTGTTTCCTAAGCATTGCATTTATTCTCATGCATGAATTACTTTTATCATGTATCACTCTCATTGCATTAGCAACCAAGTTTGTAGAGATCTGATTCTGATGACATTTAATTCTAGCAACGTTAGTGAGGAAGAAACATGTTACATTGCTCCAAACACTGCTGTTAAAGACTCAGACTTTGAAAAACATATCCAACCATGTTGCCTAAAGGACTGTCACTGCTGCTTTGTGGAAAACCAGAGAGCCAAGAAGGATAAATGTGCTTGATTGCATGGGGACATATCTTGGGCTTTGTGGTCTCTTGGGGGGCAGGCTATAGCTCCTAATTATCCTGAGAGTAATCAGACCTGGCCAATGTCAGTTGCATTTGGGTAGAGGCTGAGAGCTTCCTTCACCTAAGCCTCAGATGACTGCAGTATAGTGCTGGAATGACTTTCTGAGAGAGCTCTATTTCATGCTTTCTTCAAGCCAGAACAGGCTCTCTGAGCAACTTTTCCAGCTTTTGCCTGGCATTGAGGGTGAAACTCAACATTAAAAAAACTCAGATCATGGCATCTGGTCCCATCACTTCCTGGCAAATAGAAGGGGAAGAAATGGAAGCAGTGACAGATTTTATTTTCTTGGGCTCCAAGATCACCGCAGACGGTGACTGCAGCCATGAAATTAAAAGACGCTTGCTCCTTGGGAGGAAAGCTATGGCAAACCTAGACAGCATATTAAAAAGCAAAGACATCACCTTGCCGACAAAGGTCTGTATAGTTAAAGCTATGGTTTTTTCAGTAGTAATGTATGGCTGTGAGAGTTGGACCATAAGGAAGGCTGAGCGAAGGAAAATAGATGCTTTTGAACTGTGGTGTTGGAGGAAAATTCTGAGAGTGCCTTGGACTGCAAGAAGATCAAACCAGTCCATACTCCAGGAAATAAAGCCAGACTGCTCACTTGAGGGAATGATATTAAAGGCAAAACTGAAGTACTTTGGCCACATAATGAGAAGACAGGATACCCTGAAGAAGATGCTGATGCTAGGGAAAGTGGAAGGCAAAAGGAAGAGGGGCGGACCAAGGGCAAGACGGATGAATGATATTCTGGAGGTGACAGACTCAACCTTGGGGGAGCTGGGGGTGGTGATGGCCAACAGGCTCGACCGAGAGAGGAGTGTTCCAACGTTCAGGAATAAAGGGGAGGGATCAATATAGTTAAAGCTATGGTTTTTCCAGTAGTAATGTATGGCTGTGAGAGTTGGACCATAAGGAAGGCTGAGCGCCGAAGAATTGATGCTTTCGAACTGTGGTGCTGGAGAAGACTCTTAAGAGTCCCTTGGACTGCAAGGAGGTCAAATCAGTCAATCCTAAAGGAAATCAACCCTGACTGCTCATTGGAAGGACAGATGCTGAAGCTGAAGCACAAATACTTTGGCCACCTAATGTGAAGAGAGGACTCACTGGAAAAGACCCTGATGCTGGGAAAGACTGAAGGCAAAAGGAGAAGGGGACGGCAGAGGATGAGATGGTTAGATAGCATCACCAATGTAATGAACATGAATTTGAATAAACTCCAGGTGACAGTGGAGGACAGGAAGGCCTGGCGTGCTATGGTCCATGAGGTCATGAAGAGTCGGACACGACTAAACGACTGAACAACAACAAAAAACAATGACTCCTGCCTTGTCTACTGAACTTTGGTTGCTGGCAACCAACTTTGTTTATCTTGCACTTGGACCAGATTAGGTACAGGGACTTCAACCATGAATTCCTCTGCTCTTTTTTTTACCACGGTCTGCAAATCATTGTACTAAAATGTTGTGTGTCAGGACTGTAGAGCTACCTGAAGTTATTGTGTAAGGACTGTAACTGTAATCTCTGAATGTATTTCAGAATGACTGTGAGCTCATCAATTAGGATTCATACATTGTTTTCCAGGTATCACCATTTATTGATACCACTGAATTAGTTTGCTGTTATCATTACACTGGTTGAATTAGCTCAGTATACTAGGGTAATATAGTGACTTGCATTTATGTATACTGCTTTGTTGAAAATAGCACGAACACTGGATTTCCACAGGAAATTAAGTAAATGAGCAACTATAATTATTTCCAATAGTGATGATTTAAGCCTTCCATGTTTTAAGAAGGACTCCTTGGTCAACTGATTCCAAGATGATCTGCCATAGCATCTTCGAGCTGAAACAGATCAGGAAAGATTCAGGACTTACTATTATCTAAAGCAGAGCTTTCCAAACTGTGTGTTGCAAGACAAAAGTGTGTCGCCACACACAGTCTGGTGTGTCGCCACACAACCCGGAAGTGCTGATCATCACCAGCGCTTCCGGGTTTTCCCGCGGCGACACACCAACGGCGGCGCGCAAAAACCTGAAAGCGGCAGCAGCGCTTCCGGGTTTTTGCGTGATGCCACAACGGCGGCACTTCCGGATTTTCCCGCGGCTACATAGTAGCCATAGATAAAAATATAGTCTGAGTTGTATTTTTTCCCTATCATGGTCTGGATTTCTCTTCTTGAAAACAGAGTCTGTTTAATCCCAGTGAATCCTTACATTGACTACAATCTATGTGTAGACTCTTGTTTGAGTTAAATGAATGCAAGAGAAATCTGATGTGTATCCCAACTCCCTTTTAAATTGTAGTTTCTGTAAATTGGCTTTTTTAAGATTAAATGCCCATTACAAACTCCCTCCTAGATCAGGTGTTTTCTTATATAATCATATGCAACAAACATCTATTGGAAGAAACACTTCCTGATCTTAACTAGGAGAATCTAAACATATGTCTTCAGGCACCATGTTTAAGGAAAGGTCATATAAAATAGAAAAAAAAATAGAAGTACAAAATCATTCATTGTGAATCATTCTTTGGTGCCTTTGATTTCAGTGTGATATATTGGAATGAAATTATCTGGGATATTTCTTGTACCCTCAAGAAGTGCAACAGAAGTGCTTCGAATTTGATGGCATTAAATCTTGTTACAAAAGGACGACAAACCACCTTGATTCTCCCTATGAAATCAGGTGTTTCTGTAATATAAAAATCCACACTGAAACAGAAAGAAACCAACCAACCATTGTGACAGCTAATCATTTGCAAACGTACAGCTCTTTTAACACCTGCCATGTCTCCCTTTATTTTACAGCATTTGTCTTGGCAATATAAATTGAGTTTGGTTTCAGCAGTGCTCGGTGTGGTGGAGTGAAGAAAAACAATTTGGCAACTGAAGGAATAAAACATGGGGTGGGGAGGAGAAGAATCCGACATGGGAACCGAGAAAGCAGTTGCTTTCCCTGGCTCTTTCCTCAAAGAAAAATGGCATTTGGCTTGCTTTGCTTTCTTACCATCTCTAAAGAGAAAAGCATTGCTGGCTGGAAGCAACCTGACAACTTGCACATTTATGAAAGATGCCAAATAACCTGAAGCCTTTCTGAAGGAGTCCTTTTCCACAAAGTGCTGCTTGGAAGGAAAACAATTTAGTCCACTCCACAGAGATGAAAAATGTTACTGAACTATATTGTTAAAAGGCGGTTTTCCTGCCCCAACCCCCAACCAGGATCCTGTGTTCCACAAACAGGGGAAAAAAGGTTGTGGCTGGGAAAAAGATAAATTCAGGTTGGTGCTAATGAATCACAGCACCTTCCTAAGTAGCATTACATTCTCATCATGTAGATGTGATTCTCGGCTGTTACGGAGTTGCATCCCTTTATAAAAACAAGTAGAACATTCAGTTCTGGCTAGGCATTTGGAATTTGTCAGCGAGTTATGTATTGTACAGCATATTTTAACAAATGTTTCAAAATCAGTATACACAGTAGTACCAGTCTGAGAGGTAGACTCATTCATTCACTCTCAGAATAGAATATCCAATCAAATTAATTTATTCTGTTGATTCGCTACATGTCACTTCCATTTATGTTGAGAACATTTCACACATGCAATCAGCAAATAAGATCACCGAACTTCACACTATATCAACATGTAAAAATACAGAAACTGTTTGTCAACTACCCCATACAATGTTAACAGGGAAAGGAGGGGAAGACAACTTAATAATGCATGTTTTTATATCATTTTCCTATTTAAGGTTTTAGCACAAATTTATTGCTATTCTAATTCAGTTTTTTTTAGAAACATTTCTTCTTGTTCTGTTAATTGGTAACTGGCACAGTTCTGGAGTGCTGCAGGTGGGTTGCAAATGAAGCTGCCATACCTAAAAATATTCAGAAGAGAACAGGTGAACTGTGGAGCAAACCTGTAGTTGTGCCTGTCACCTTCATTTAATCAGAAGATCTCCACATGGCCACATGTGGGTTCTAAAGGCACTCTGGGGAAATCAAGATGCCCAGCATAACTGCAGCTTTGCTCTGTAGCATGCCCAAACTTTTCTCAATGTTTTCAAAAGACAGACAATATGCTACTTCCTAGTAACCTTGGGAGACGGAGCATAAGCCAGGGAGGGCCGGAGAAAGAACAAGAGAATCAGCATCAGAAGGAAGAGAACCAAAAAGCAAGAGGAGCTGAAATGTAAAGATATAAAATAAATATATCATGACATTTATGTGAATAGATTTGTGAGAACCACCTGAACAGCCTCTACTGGGCATGGTTGGCAGGACTTAACAGAACCCATTTTCTCCAGTCAAGAAACTGCAGATTTCTATAGGGACAGAAAAAAACAGTGAGAGGAAGTGCTAAGGATTATGGATTAGCATTTTCTCTGATGGCCTCTCAAGCCAAAGGAGCCCCACTGTTGATCTGTCCATATTATCTCTTCTCTACTGACCTTTGAACATGCCTTCTGATAGGCAATATGTATGCATGTTCATTAAAACATATTCCATTTTTGAGTTCTCTTCTTACTTTAGTTATTTTTATCTTAAATATTCATTTGAGCACTAGTGAACATATATACAAATGTGTGCAGAATACATATTCTTTTTCATCCCATTTTCCTTATTCATTTTTGGTTTGAACCCATTCTTGATAGGAACATTTGTCTCCATCATTGCAGAAAGCTTGAGATAAAAATAGAACAAAATTATATTATATAGACATATACATTACATATAAATTCTGTGCAGATTATTTTTGAATTGTTAATTCTACAAAAATTAGGCTGGAGTGTTTGCAGCAGGTTGTTAAATGAAAAAGTACACCATCCTTTAGTTCATCAGTACCAAGGGCACTTTCCTACAAGGGAAATTTCATGCTCAGTCAAACCTAAGAAACATACGATGTAAACATATGCCTATTCTCCTTATATGTATTTGCTGCAGGGTTTTCTTTTCCCTCGCTTTCCCAAAATGACATTCAGCTAAGACAAAAGATTATCAACAGAAAAAATTCTCATATTATTCACAACTATACGATGAATTCCTCTGGAGACAGAAAAAAACAAGTATAGGAATAAGTAGGGAATTTTGCTTAAGATATTTTCTCAAAAGGCCTTCTCAGTTGTTGGACTATCTCAAAGCTTTCTTGTCACAACTACAGAAGAAATTAAGCAACAATAATAGTTTTCTCATAAAGTGCTAACCAGGAGATTATGAGGTTTTTCATCTGCCCACTAATCAAAATCTACAGGGAAGGCTGGATATCTGCTAAAAGGCATCTCAATTTCTTCCTGCCTTTCAGAAACGGCAAGGAGTGTGGAGGAGAGAGGAAGCATGCAAAATGGACAGAGAAGGCAGTGTGACCCAAGGGAGGCAAAGAAAAAGAGCTGAAGGAGCTTGAGGGAGGTGGAGACATGGGCCACAAGAAGGGAGTAAAGAAGAGAGGGTGAAAAGACAGCAAATTAGAAATGCAAGTATCAAAAAACAACCCTTCCTAACCAAGTGTTCCATTACCAAAGTAACAACCCAACCTCCCACAAGAGGTGCAGTGTAAGAACATTATTCAGACAAGCACAAACGCACTGCAGCAACCCAGAACACCAGAAAAAGGAACCAGACCACCTTTACAACATCTTCCAACAAAATGGATACCCACACAACTTATAACATCTTCATTTTTGTTAATTTTAAATCCAGCTAACACACTAAATTCCTTTAACTTTTCCATTAATATCTCTATTCCTTCCATACGATTTTCCAAAATTAAAACCAAATTGTTTGCAAATGCCCTTAGTTTATATATTCCTTTTTTGGACAGACTATATATTCCTTTTTTGGGCAGACTTAACCATGGACAGACTTAACCATGGACAGACTTAACCATACTTTCAACTGGGAAACTGCGAGCATCTTAAACCAAGTGAAATCCAAAAACGCTAGAGAATTCCTGGAAGCTTGGCACTCAGACAAAGCAGCCATCAACAGACACATAGAGGTAAACAACATTTACATACCATTCATAAGAGACAATAGAAAAGCCAGAAGACCAGAAGACCTCCTTGCCAGCAATCAACCACCAGATAGAAAAAGATTAACAGCAAGATTAGCAGCAGAGGAGCAATCAAACAACACAATAGACCCTAATCAAGGAACTATTAACTCAGTCAATCAACCAAGCAGCAAACAACAACCCAATCAAGGCACTCCAAGCCTGGCTGGCAGCTCGACAAGTCAGAGTTTCTCAGAGCTCTGAGCTCTGAGACCTGGCTGACTTTCTACCTTGTTTGCAGGGGTCTACAGAATTTGTAGACCACTGAAGCTTCCCCCTGGAGAGGGGGGAACCAGAAGATTGCTCACAGAGCCATTGGAATTGCCCACTCCTGTTTTTCTTTGTTGTTTCCACCGCGGAGAAGAACGGGGGTGAATGCAGTGGAATGGCCGAAGGAGGATCCTAGCTCTGCAGGGAACGTAAGTCTCTTTGGGAGACACAAGAGCGACAGCCAGCTTTTAGATCACTTTATATTAGTTTTCTTTTTTAGATTAGAACATTTTTATTATGTAAAATTTATCTTTGGACTTTGTTTAAAATGTTGGCTAATTTTGTGTTTTCTTTGCTATAATTAATTTTGGTGGAAGTTTGATAGATTTTATTTTGGCAACATAGTGAACAAGTTTGTATTTTTTTGCCTTTCTTTTGTATCAGAGAAATTGGGACTTAAGAAACTCTGTTGGTATTTTTCACTCGACAAACTAACTGACTTTTGAGAAATTGTTTGTTTGGGTTAAGCAGCTTGCAGCCTGAAGAATAAAGAATAAGGTATAGAGAATGTGTGCCTCTTTTCCTTCTTATTTTTCTACTTTTTTTTAGAACGGACTTTCTCTCACTTGGAATCTATTTTCATCTTTCCTTTTACAAACTGTTTGAAATACTGCTCTGTGGAATTTTTCATCTTTTATTTTAAAAGCTTTTTTCACTTAAAGAAATAGACATTACTGATAATAATAGAACATCTGTTCCCTGCTCCCTGGGAAAATTCTTGTTTTGACTACGGCAGTTGATTACGGCCCGAAAGGGGTGTGTGGGTGGGGATGGCATTTCTCACAGCACTTCAGGATTTTAAGAGGGAGATCAGCGAAGCTTTTTTGCAAATTAAGAAATCCATAGAACGTATATTTATAGTTTTGGTGGTTCAGGAACAGAAGATACAAGGGACAGATTTAGAAACAGAGGGAAGATCTTTCGAACCAGTAGAGAAACAGGGAAAGAGGATTTTGAATGTATTGGTACAGAAGAAGATTATGATATTTTACAGGAAGTGGTCTGTTAAACGTTTGGGCATAAACACATTGTGGCAGCTGAGACAGGAAGGTTTTAACATGCAAATTGATAGATATGGTAAAATAAACATTTTGACATCCCACATGAGTTACAGAAATAAACAAGTTGCATATTGTGATATTGGCATAACCTAAACAGGAGATTTATTGATGTTGATTTGGGACACGAGGTTAATGAAAACGCGGATCTGGATTGTACACAGAGTGAGAGCAGATATGAGAAACTGTATAGATGCATAAAAATATGATATTTTAAGTGTAAGATACAAGATTATAAATATAAATATGATATTATAGATTACTCTTTCTGGAGATACATTTATGAGAAGACAATGAGATGATGAGATGGAATTAGAATGTAGGTTATTACAGGATGTTATGTATGAATATGTTGTATGATTATTATAAGAATTGGTATAATATGTATTAGGTTATATGTTATGTTAGGTTTTGTATTCTTGCTATATTATGTATTATGTTATGTAATATGTTAGGTTATGTATTAATGGAATATATAGTCATAATATGAACAGAATATATTGTATTTTATTAGAAGTAGATAAGACCTTTATTTGTTACACTAATTGGATTTTATTGAAGCATAAATATAGATGTAAAAATGGAAAGAGCAAATGGAAAACATTTAATTGATGCAACAATGAACATTTGATTACTATTCCAAGGAGTAGAAACCAGAGATGGATTGTTGGAAGATATCAAGAAAGGCGAAACCTATATGAAGAACAGAGGATTGGATTATAGAAATCATAGGGTATATGACAAAGAAAAGTTCCTGTGTATTGTATGAAGGACTAACATTTAAAGTTAATTGTTGTACTTAAAGTTCAAGGATAAATTGGAGGACATCTATTTCCTATATTTTCTTTGTTTGTTATTTTTTGACTTCACTTTTTCTTTTCTTTTTTCTTACTTTGTATTTCTATTTCTTTCTTTGTATTAACTTTTAATATGTATTTTAAAACTCAATAAAACTTATGGGGGAAAAAAAGGTACTACCAAGGAGAGTACAACACCCCCACCAACACAGGCAGGACAAGCCAGGGTATATAAACAGAGAGCAAGTTCCACTCCCTTTTCGCACTGAAGATGTTGCCTAGCCTGGCAATGAAACGTCTGCAAGAAAACAACAAGGCTCAGAGAGGACCAAGGACTCCACAGTTCAACCCTGAGCTACAAATATTCTCTTTGATTGATTCCTTTTTTAACCTTCACCCCAGCAATTCTCTTATCATGTCTTATGTCTCTATTCAAAACTTCAAGGGCTAGAATGAAGAGCAGTGGTGAAAGTGGGCATCCTTGCCTTGTCCCTTTCTGTATCTCACAGAGTTTTGTCAGTTCTCCATTAACTATAATTTGTGCCTTTTGTGAAGTATATTCTCACCCATTTAATAAAATTTTCTCCAAAGTTCCAGGATTTTAAACAGAAAAGTCCAGTTCAATTTATCAAATCCTTTTCTGCACCAAGGAAAATCAACCGGGCTTGTTTTTCATTATGCTGCTCCAAATATTCTATTTCTAATTGTCTCTTAATTGTCTTTTAGGTAAAAAGCCACATTGATATTCATAAATGAAGTCTTGCAAGATACTTTTCATCCTTTCAGCTAGGATCATCGTAAATATCCTATAATCATTATTCAATAGAGATATTGGTCAATAATTTTTTGATAAAGTCAGGTCATGACCTTCTTTAGGAATTAATGCTATATTTGCACCTGTACAGGTGTCTGTTATCCTTCCATTGTTTAAAATAGAATTCATCATTTTTTGAAGAGGTTGTAACAGTTTATCTTCCAAGTGTTTATAACAGGAAGTCAGCTGTCCAGCTGTCCATCTGGACCAGGTGCCTTCCCTATTTTAGTCTTTTTTATAGCCTTACAAACTTCCCTTATTGTTATAGGTCAATTCATCATCTGCTTTTGTTTAACTGTTATCCCTGGGAAATTTTGTTTCTTTAAATATTCATCCACTTTTGCCAGGGAATTTTCTTCTTTATATCATTTTGTATAATACTGATGGAATATTCTTTGCATACTTGCATTATCAGTTACTGTTGTTTTCCCATTTTGTAATTTTAATATAATTTTCTTCTCTTTTAATTTATATGCCAACCATTTCCCTGGCTTATTTGCAAACTCAAAATTCTTTTGTTTTGCGAAGTTCATTTTTATTTCCATTTCTCACATCATTAACATAGACATTTAACTTTTTATTCATTAATGAATGTAGGCAACAACGTAATCTATGGCCTCTAGACTCCAAAAATGTTGGTTAACTTCAGTACACCTCACTGTTACAAGCTTTCTTTGGCTAAGTTATGGAAGAGAAGATTATGGACATTCTCTTCCACTATGGAAGAGAAGACCTTCTCACCCCTATGGGTGGTATGTGTCTTCCTCAACTTCAGGTCCTCTACCAGGGGCCTGGGAGTTTGAGGGTTCTGCACAGTATCTTAGCTGTTCCTAGCACTGCACTCTTCTTGACAGAGAGCTCTAATGTTGCTCCTGGGATCTGTTGGAGCCACTCTGCCAGCTTAGGAGTCACAGCCTCGAGTGCTCCTACCACCACTGGGACCACTTTGGCCTTCACTTTCCACATCCTCTCTAGTTCCTCCTTCAGGTGCTAGTACTTCTCCAGCTTCTCATACTCCTTCTTCCTGATGTTGCTGTCACTAGGCACCGCTACATCTATCACCACCGCCGTCTTCTGGTCCTTGTCTACTACCACAACGTCTGTGTCTATACATATATTCTGTCCAGAAGGGATTCGTAGGTTTCACCAGACTCTCAAAGGTGCCCATGGCACAGAAAGGTAAAGAACTCCTGAACTAGGACATGTGCAAGTGCTTTGGTGCCTGTGGTTGCTGCATTGCCAAATTCTTAATGCCTGAAGAGAGCTATTTTCACACCCAAATATAGAGAAGATATATTAAACTATAAAGTTAAAATCATATCAAATTTTGTATAAATTCTAAAACTGAAGAGATCATCATATATTTAGCTTGTAACTTTAAAAACATAAACCTAATTTAAGTGCAAATAGACAGACAGACAGACAGACAGATAGATGACAAGAAGCAAGGAAGGGATGGATATAGATGGTGTTCACCATCAAACAGAAATCATACTGTGGCAGTTGAGCACAATATACAAGATAGGATTTCCTCAGTTTCGTGGATTTTCCTCCCAACATAGCTCATTGATTTTTATTGTTTTTCTTTGAGCAAGGGTGATCTCACAAAATTATGTACATTCTTCCTGGGTTGCTATTGTTTGCATTATTACTTTACCCAGCACTGTACGAGGAAAAAGGAAATTAGCATTGATGTTACTGATATTAATGGAGGCAACGTGATCCAATGTGATCCTTAACACATGCATTTCAAGTGAAAGAGTGGAGGTGGTATAAGAATTCCAAGCTATTATTCAACTTGAATCAGCACTATGTTCAAACTTGAAAGTTTATATTCATCTGAACATGGATGCTTATATTTATGTTAACAGACTACCAATGAAACAGAACAGACTTTTGTATTCAGTATGGGTTGGCATTCTCTATTATTTCCTACTATTTTCCTTTCTTCCTACCTAATGTTAAAATTGTCCTTCTCTAATGAAAATTCCAATGATTTCCTAATGATGACTTTCTGGGAATGTAGGTGGTCTATCTGGAGTTCCTCCACTCTCCAATTGCAAGACAAAATAAATTACATATGTTACTTATCTACTATTCCATTCAGTTCACAGCTATTTGTTAGAAGAAATGGTCCAGTACACTTTCACCTGATGAGAATAAAGTTTGCCTTTCCTTCAATGCATTCAAATCTATAACATATGGCATATAATAATCCAAACTAGAAGCAAATCTAATGTGCTAGGACAGAGCTTTCCAAACTGTGTGTCGGGACACGTTAGTGCAGGGCTTTTCAAAGTGCCACTGCTGGTGACACACCAGCGGCGGCAGCAGTGCGGCGGCGGCGCGCGCATGCATGGCGGCGGTGCGGAGGGCGCGCACGGCGGCGGCGCGGGGGGCGCGCGGTGGCGCGTGCGTGCACGGTGGCGGCGCGGGGGGGGCGTGCGGCGGTGCGCACGAGCACGGCGGCGGCAGCAGCCTCCGCTAAAACACGGAAGCACTGATACCGCGCCGCTGCCGCCGTGCACGCACACACCGCCGCTTCCGGGTGGTGTGGCGACACACTTTTGTGTCGCGACACACAGTTTGGAAAGCTCTGCGTTAGTGTGTCAGCTGCAGTGTCTGGGTGTGTCGCGGCTGCTGCTGCCTCCGAGCCCTGCCAGGATTCCACGCAGGTCCTAGTGCCTGCCTTGTTGCCTCCAAACCTGCTGTGATTCTGCGCAGGTCCTAGTGCCTGCCTTGTGCCTTGCTGCCTCCAAACCTGCTGTGATTCTGCTCAGGTCCTAGTGCCTGCCTTGTGCCTTGCTGCCTCCAAACCTGCTGTGATTCAGCAGGTCCTAGTGCCTGCCTTGTGCCCTGCTGTAAGAGTGTGTCGCGAAATGATGCATGTCTAAAAAGTGTGTCACCAACATGAAAAGTTTGGAAAACTCTGTGCTAGGAACTCAGAAAATGATTCAGATGAACTGAAATATAAGTAAACCGAAATAATACCAGTGCCAATAACAACAACAATAATACCCCCGTTTCCTCCAGGAGCTCAAGACAGCTTACATGGAGATCTTCCTTAAATTTATCCCCACAATAGCAACCATGTGTAGTTGGGTGGTCTGAGTCAGTGATTGGACCATTTTCCATGGCTGAGGATAGGTCTTTACAATTCTAGGAGGGGTCCATTGTAATATTTCAGTGTAAATACTGAAGCAAGGTATGCAAATGAATCACATAGACTATTCCCAGGCTTTTTCAATAACTTTCAAAAGAGCATGCCCAATGTAGGTATCACATATTGGCCTCCCTTTGGAAGGGGCAGGAAATCAATGATATGTTTCTTCATGTTACAAATGCAGCATCGCAAGAATCGCTCAATACAGTATAAATGTGTGCACAAGATGGTGGAAACTGTTTGTCCAACCTGGTTTCTAGAAAACAAATGATTTGCCTACTTTTGTTTAAGAAAAGACAAGCAATTTTTAAAATAAAGTTTCTTATTCAGGTCAGACTGAATTATTTGAGGGATGGATAAGTAGATACCATTTTAAGGGAAGCAATGTAACTATGAGGCAGAAGAATGTCTTCTTATTACCTAGTTGTTTTATGTACTTATACTCTCCTTTCTCTCTTCTCTTAGTCAAAAGAGAAATTAGTTTGATTCACTGTATGCTATACCAGACATGCCGGAGTTCATGGTCTTGAAATCCAGCAGCAGCTTGGACCAGACCTAGAGAAAGAAGTATTGGCATCTGCTGGGGTTTTGTTCTCCCTTCAGCCTACGATGCCTGAGCCTGATTCCCAGAGACCTTGGTGCCTGTGCCCAGTCCTCTCAGAGGCAGATCTTGTAACCCTAGCAGAGATTCTACAGAAGTAAATTTAGTTATTTATTTATTCAATTTCTATAGCCGTCCATCTCAACAAGTGACTCTGGGTGGCTTACAGCAATAAAAACCATAAAACAGTTAAAGCAATTACAATTAAAACAATTAAAATACAAAATAAATATACATGACTGCCCAGTAAGAAATGTATGGATGTTAATACATACAGCTAAGAAATGGGACCATTCCCACATTCGGGGCCCCAAGCCCAGGCACATAACCAGGTCTTCACGGCCTTGCGAAAGGCCAACAGGGTTGGGGACATCCTGATCTCTGAAGGGAGAATATTCCAGAGGGCAGGGGCTATGGCAGAGAAGGCATACCTCCTCGTCCCCGCCAGCCGACATTCCTTGGCTGACGGGACCCATGGATGGAAGATGGAAGATTCAAGCTGGATATCCAGGTGTGGAGTGCTGGGAGATTCAATAGCCACTGCTTCAAGGCTTTTGATCTCCATTTCTTCTCCCTCTGCTTTTGAATTTAAGCTGGTCTTCACAGTGAGAGAGAGAACACTAATATTGTGTTTACCAAACAGGAATGTAAAGAGCATCCATCATCCAGATGGATGGGGTTTCTAATTGTATTCCATTTTAATTTGGAATCTTCAATAATGCATCACTTTTGTCATCTCAGCTGTGTATCTCCATGTTAACTTGTGTCAAAAATAAGATAATGGTTTATTACATCTAATCAAATCATCGCAGCATAGTTCTGGGTATGGCAACTGATAAAAGATGAAAATAATAATCCATAATGTTCTAGAAGGGAGAAGCTTGCCAGAATGGAAGCTTGTTTATTCCAAACTTATTTCAAAAGAACACTGTATTCAAACATGAATGTATATAAAATGTGTATGTTAAGAAAAGTTAAAAAGAGGTTACCTCATTGGAAAAAATGAGATAAGATTAATCTGGCAAAATTTGTTCTTAATACATTCATTGTTTTTATGGTGCTTATGGATCAATCTGATTATAAACTGCTCATGAATCTTCCCTGGTATTGATATCAGACTGGTCTACAGTTCTCTAGATTCTTCCCCACCTTTTTGAAGATAAGAACATCATTGTCTGGATTTCATCAGTTCTCTAGAATTTAGCAAAGGAAATACATAAATGATAAACTTCAAGGAGACTTTGGTAGTGACCAGATGCCCTGTCTTGCAGGAAGTCAGATGTAAGTCCTAGTATTTGAAGCTGGGTTACAGGGACAAGCTAGGGGTATTGATGGCCTTCTAGATTTCATATCTGGGCTGATGGTTGATTCCCCCAGCTACTGGAGGTGGGGCACTTTAATCTCCATGCCATGGGGAAGGGCAGAAGTGGCCCAGGAGTTCATGGCTATCCTGAACTATTGTCAGCTTGTCCCAAGTTATAACTGCCCTGACTCATTGACTGATTATTGATTATGTGCCATCAAGTTGATATTGACACTTAGCAACCATATAGATGGTTCTCCTAGATGAGGGTTCTCCAAAGTGGTCAATACTGACCCCCAAGGGTCAATGGGACTATTCAAGGGGTCAACGTTGTTGTTGTTATTATTATTCATAGTACTATTAGTTAAAATAGTATTTATTAAATTATTTTAATATAATAAATGTTTGGGGGCTGATGAACAATCTGAAACTTCATGAAGAGGTCAATGAACTGAAGAGTTTGGGAATCCCTGTCCTAGATGATTTGTCCCCAATCTGGCCCTTTAGGTCTTCCAAAGGTGTATGCATTGCTGCTGGAATTGAGTCCATTCACCTTCTTGGTGGTTATCCCCTTTCTTTCCTTCTACCTTTCCTAGTATCATGGACTTCTCAAGACAACTAGGTCTTCACATAAAATGTGATAATCCAAGCCTGGTCACTTGTGTATCAAGTGAGAACTCTGAGTTGATTTGTTCAAATGATCCATCTGGTATTTTCTTAGTTGTCTATGATATTTTCAGGACAAAAGTTCAGAAACATCAATACCCTTTCAGTCTTGCTTCTTCAAAGTCTAACTTTCACTTCCATAGAGAGTAACAGGAAAAACCATACCCTGCACAATTCTGAGTTTTGTAGGTATAGACACATCATGGGATCTAAATATCTTTTCCAGGTTTTCATGGCTACTCTATCACGTGCTAGTCTGTGGCGTATTTATTGACTCTTGGTTCCTTCCTGTTGACAGTTGATCCTAAAAGGCAAAAACTATCTACCACTTCAATATCTTCATTGTCAATTCTACAGATTAGTTTGGTCTTTATATTTAATTTTAGTTCCATTTTTTTCACTGTGCTCTTTGACTTTTATTACTAGAAGTTAGAAATCATTTGCATTTTCAGCTATCAGACTAGCACACATTATTGATGTTTCTTCCTCCAATTTTAAAACGATACTCATCTTCTTCTAATCCAACCTGTCTCAATATATATTCAATATATAGGTTGAATTAAGTAAAACAGAGTATACAGACTCGTCTCAATCCTTTGCCTTCTTGGAGTCAATCTGTTTCATCATGTTCCATCCAGCCTGTTGCTTCCAGTCCTTTGTATAGCTTTTACCTGAAGACAATGAGATCTTCTCGGATTCTCCTTTTCCTAAGGACATTCCATAGCTTGACATGGTTGACATAATGAAAGGTCATCCTATTAATTATTTATTTATTTATTTATTTATTTATTTATTTATTTATTTATTTATTATTTAAATTTATATGACCGCCCATTTACCCCAACCGTGGGACTCTGGGCAGCTTAAATTAAAAATTGCAATTAAAATTCAAGTATAAAATTACAATAATCAATATGATATAATAAATAAGTATAAAATCCAATCTAGGTGAATCGATCTTAACAGTGGGGAGGAAATTATGGTACTAGCCACCCCCAGGAGGAGCTATTACCTTTCCTGTCCCAAGCTAGGTGGCAGAACCAGGTTTTCAAATTTTTCCGGAAGGCCGGGAGTGAGGAAACCCACCTCAACTCTGGGGGCAGGATATTCCAAAGGGAGGGCACCACTGCAAAGAAGGCCCACCTCCTGGACCCCGCTAGATGAAATTCTTTTATTGATAGGATCCATAGCATGCCCTCTCTGCATGACCGGGTGGGGCAGGTCGATGTTATGGGGATAATACGGTCCCTCAGGTATCCTGGCCCCATGCCATGTAGGGCTTTAAAGGTGATAACCAACACCTTCAATTGGACCCAGAAGCAAACCGGCACCCAGTGCAGCTCGCAGATCAAAGGTGTTATGTGTGCTGATCTTGGTGCACCTAAAATTGCCCACACAGCTGCGTTCTGTACCAGCTGTAGCTTCCAGATATTCTTCAAGGGTAGCCCCATGTACTATACTTTGGCTACCTAATGCGAAGAGAGGACTCACTGGAAAAGACCCTGATGCTGGGAAAGACTGAAGGCAAAAGGAGAAGGGGATGGCAGAGGATGAGATGGTTATATAGCATCACCGATGTAATGAACATGAATTTGAGTAAACTCCAGGAGACAGTGGAGGAGAGAAAGGCCTGGCGTGCTATGGTCCATGAGGTCACAAAGAGTCGGACACGACTAAATGACTGAACAACAATAAAGCCCCATGTAGAGCGCATTGCAATAGTCTATATGGGAGATGACAAGGGCATGAGTGACCGTTCGGAGGGCATTGCGGTCCAGAAATGGGCGTAACTGGTGCATAAGCCGAAGCTGCGCAAAGGCCTTCCTGGCCACGACTGCCACCTGCTCTTTGAGCAGGAGTCATGAGTCCAGGAGGACCCCCAAGTTCCGCACTGGTTCCAAATGGGGCAGTGCCACCCCATCCAGAACCAAAGATGACAACTTCCTGGATACCAAGGGGCCATCAATCCACAGCCACTCGGTCTTGCCAGGGTTCAGTTGAAGCCTGAATTAATGAAGTAGATATTGACATCTTTCCTTTGGCTTTCTCAATTATCCAGCATGCATTAGCAATTATGTCTCTGGTTCCTCAGACTTTTCTAAAACCAGCTTGAGCACCTGGCTTCTCTCTTTCCATGCAAGGCTTTGATCTGCATGACATTGTGTGATAGTTTGCACACACTGTTAAGTCTCCTTTCTTAGTATTGTATGTAGACGGACCTCTTCTAATAAGTTGGCCACTATGTCATTCTCCAGATTTGTTGGCATAGTTTTGTAAAAATCTTTACTGATTCTTCTTCTGTTGTGTGCTATATTTCTGTAAATATTCCATCAATTCTTGTAGATTTTTGACTTGGTAATGTCCAGAGTACTGATCTAACTTCATCTTCTATTACCAGAGATTCTTGTAAATAAGGAATATCTTCTAAGATATCTTTCATGTTCACATCTGTACTGTACAAAATTTCAGTATACCCCTTCCATCTGTGTTTGATCTTTTTGGAATTAGTTACTTTCTGTCTATTGACATCCTATAGAGCAGAGCTTTCCAAACTGTGTGTGGCGACACAAAAGTGTGTCACCACACACAGTCTGGTGTGTCGCCACACAACCCGGAAGCGCTGATCATCATCAGCGCTTCCGGGTTTTTGCGCGCTGCTGCAACGGCGGCACTTCCGGGTTTTCCTGCGGCGACACACCAACGGCAGTCGCGGGAAATCTTTGGAAAGCCCTGCTATAGAGGATAAATTTGACATTAGATCCTCCTTCTCAGTTCGGATATCGTTTGGAAAACTTTGCTTCTTTTTCTGTTTCTGTTTCCATCTTCAACATCTTTACAGATGTTGTTGTTGTAATACTGTTTCTTGTCTCTTTTAACAGCTCTCTGAAATTCTTTGTTAAATTCCTTCCTGATATCTTTGTCTTTCTTGACTTTGTCTTCTCTTCTTGGCACTTTCTGCTGTCTGTAATGACATCCAGTTTGGTTTCTTCTTTGCTCTTTGGCAGTTTCACATTCATCCTTAACAACTTCTATTATTTCATTCCACAATTTCCTTGGTTCTGTCTATGAGGACTTCAAAAGGATATCTGATGTTCTCCTTGAAAATGGTGGGTATATCCTCTAGATCAGGGCTTTCCAAAGTTTTTCCCGCAGCGACACACCAACCGGCGTTGGTGTGTCGCCGCGGGAAAACCCAGAAGTGCGGCAGCGCGCAAAAACCCGGAAGCGCTGCTGCTGCTTTCGGGTTTTGCGCACTGCAGTTGGTGTGTCGCTGCGGGAAAACCTGGAAGCGCTGATGATGATCAGCGCTTCCGGGTTGTGTGGCGACACACCAGACTGTGTGTGGCGACACACTTTTGTGTTGCGACACACAGTTTGGAAAGCTCTGCTCTAGATCATATTGTGGCAGCTGGTTGGGTTTGTTTTTCTGCTTCACCTTGACTTGGAATTTGTATATGATAGTTTGTGATACCCTGGAGAAGAAGCTGATGCTAGGGAAAGTGGAAGGCAAAAGGAAGAGGGGCCGACCAAGGGCAAGATGGATGGATGATATTCTGGAGGTGACAGACTCAACCATGGGGGAGCTGGGGATGGTGACGGCCGACAGGAAGCTCTGGCGTGGGCTGGTCCATGAAGTCACGAAGAGTCGGAAGTGACTGAACGAATAAACAACAAAAGTTTGTGATCTATTCCACAGTCAGCCCCTGACTGCATCTCTACTATTATAACTGAGCTTTTCTTTTTTTTAAATTTTTTTTATTGAATTTTGAAATACATATTAAAAGTTAATACAAAAGAAAGAAATAGAAATAGAAATACAAAGTAAGAAAAAAGTAAAGAAAAAGTGAAGTCAAAAAATAACAAACAAAGAAAATATAGAAAATAGATGTCCTCCAATTTATCTTTGAACTTTAAGTAAAATAATTAACTTTAAATGTTAGTCCTTCATACAATACACAGGAACTTTTCTTTGTCATATACCCTATGCTTTCTATAATCCAATCTTCTGTTCTTCATATAGGTTTCACCTTTCTTGATATCTTCCAACAATCCATCTCTGGTTTCTACTCCTTGAAATAGTAATCCAATGTTCATTACTGCATCAGTTCGATGTTTTTCATTTGCTCTTTCCATTTTTACATCTACATTTATATCTTCAATAAAATCCAATTAATATAACAAATAAAGGCCTTATTTACTTCTAGTAAAATACAATATATTCTATTCATATTATGACTATATATTCCACTAATACATAACCTAACATATTACATAACATAATACATAATATAGCAATTCTTATAATATTCATGCATACATATTCATACATAATATTGTAAAAAATATGTCATCCTATAATAACATTAATTCTAATTCTAATTCCACCTCATCATCTCATTATCTTCTTATATATATATATATCTCCATAAAGGAAAAATAAGCCATAATATCAACCTCCATTTATATTTATAATCCTATATCTCAACCATCCATCTGCAATTTCCACTCCTTATACTAATAATATAGTCTACCTGGTTTTTACCTCAGAGGTATATTATTCTTATCTGAAGGTGGAGGAAATTATTATCACTCCTTTGTCAAGGTCAGATCATTTTCTGGTCACTCTGAATCTAATTGGCACTTCTGACTTTCACAGGGATGCAGGACCATATGCATCCAGCAAATTTCCAGTGAGTGCTTGATAGACAATTTTGACATATCCCTCATTGAATCCTGGAGTTCAAAGTTGGCAACGTTGCTGAATATTCTTGTCTCCAGTGTTTTCTCTCCACCTGCCAATCCTTGGCTCACCAACAAGCCACAGGAGATAGTGGCAGAAGAGACACAGTGACAGTGAGAAAAAAATGAGAGAACTTGACCAATCACAGATACCAGCCCATGTTCAAGCATATACTGTAATTATAAGGGTGGCAAAGAGACAGTACTTTGTACCCCATTGCAACTTCAGAATACCACCCTGCATCCCTATTTAAAGTGACCAGCTCTCTTCTGGGATTAGCAGGCAGAAAAATTCCCTTAAGCGCTCTCTGACTTGTTTGCAAAGTTTTGGAAAATAAAATTGCTCATATCTGCACAGTGTTTGATGCCTCTGCAGAGTCCAATGAGGTGACTGGGACAACATTTTGCAAGGACATATGGGATTCACTTGACCCTGTAGATAAGGTCTTCTGCAACACAAGGTTTGCCAGTTGTGGACTGGATGCTAACCTTCCTGTCTTATTCATGGGAGGGGACTGGGAACTGGATTGGGGGACTGTGAATTCTTTTTTTAGAGATGAGGCAGTGTCAGCTGCCTTGAATGAGATGGTGGTATGCCCTCTCATGAGAAAGCTACCCCTAAATCCAGCAATACTAGAACTTCTAACTTCTACCCAGGCAAAACTGAACTTCTACCCAGGCAAAACTGAAAGTCCTTTGCCACATAATGAGAAGACAGGATACCCTGGAGAAGAAGCTGATGCTAGGGAAAGTGGAAGGCAAAAGGAAGAGGGGCCGACCAAGGGCAAGATGGATGGATGATATTCTGGAGGTGACGGACTCAACCGTGGGGGAGCTGGGGATGGCGACGGCCGACAGGAAGCGCTGGCGTGGGCTGGTCCATGAAGTCATGAAGAGTTGGAAGCGACTGAACGAATAAACAATAAAAACACCCTGTCTCCAACAGTCCCTTTTTGATAGAAGGTTAGGGGAAAGTGTTAGGGTTCAGTTGCAGTCTCTAGTGGATCATCTGGATTCTTGCCAGGCAGAATCTGGGACAGAAACTGCACTGGTTGGTTTTGTAGATAATCAATGATGGGACTTCGATGATAGAAGTGCAGCTCTTCTGGTCCTGTTAGATTTCTCAGTGGCCTTTGATACTATCAACCATGACATACTGTACTTCTGCACTGCCTGCAACGTGAGGATTGAAGGTATTGTTTTATAGTATGTGGATACATATTGGATGGGATGATGATAGTGACAATGGTTTTGGAATGATTTTATCATTGTTTTACATATCTATGCCATCCAGAGTCCTATGATTGTGGCAGCATAGAAATTGCATAAAACAAATAAATTTGATTACACTCAGGTTTAATTTCCTATAAAATCAGGAACTCAAGCATTTCATAAGACAGGAATTTCCTGGATTTTTTTTCCTGGAAATATCATGCTTGGTAGAATTTGTCTCCCATCAGATATTAGGTTAATTGAAGTTCCCACCCCCATTTCATGCCTCTTTGAAAGATCTGCAATTTGCTTTTGGAAGGCACCTTCCACATATTTCCCTTAGTTAGCCAGTCATGTTTTAAGCATGAACAACAGTATGGCTTCTCCAAATATTTTAATCCAGATGCTCTCTATTATATCACCCAGTTTATTGCTTGAGTAAATTCAAAGTGCCCATCTAACAAGAGAGGAGCTCTGCTGTGTGTGTTTTTGAGTGTTTGTTTGTGTGTGTGTGTGTGTGTGTGTGTGTGCATAATTTTCCCAAAGGCCCAATTATCATGGGGAAAGGTCTGCAGGTATAAATTAATTGCTGCTGTTGTTCCTGATAGTAACAATGATATAGAGATAGCTTTGGCTATGCTGACCCCAAAGCTATTCCCTGAGAAACTTCCTGATCAATGTACAAGTGGTATATCTAATTCCTTTGTCCACTGAGTTTAATAGGTTACAAATATTTTTAAATATCTGGTTGATGCTAGTAGAGAAAAAAGGAGAGTAAATCCTTGTCAGCTCCTATCCTGGCCAACATGAAAAATTAGGACTTTGGAAGTTGCACAATATCTGCCCCTTCATTCCGTACCTCAAACACACATTTAGGATTGTAGTGTCAGGTTAGTTCTATGTCATCATTGAAGTCTGACCCCAATTAAAACAAAAAGTACAACACACATATTAACCAAATGGTCCTATGAGGAACTAAGGAAAGCAAGACTTAATTCCATGGTATAAAAAGATACACTTCTTATTATAATGAGACTTTTTGAAAACCTGAGCAATTGCATATTAAAAATACTAAAAATGTAACCACCATCTGTTACTTGCAAGTCAGCTCTCATTAAGACCATCGCCTCTCCATGAGTCACCACAGGAGCTATCATTACCATTTGCTATGATTAACGAGAATGTTGCCAATTGCAATTATTCTACCTCAAAGCTTAGGGATATTTTGGCAATATCAAATTGCCTAACTATAACCTTCATTCTCCTAATAACCTCATTAAAACCGCTGTTTCAATTAAGATTGTGGCTGTAATCCTGATGCCACTTATTAGCAGTTTCAGTGGTTTAAACAAGGAATGATTCAGCATGATATTGAAGTATTTTGCTAAGCAAAGGAAATCTCCCCTAGTGTGGCTCAGGTATCTCCCAATGGTTGCTAAGTGATTTTATTCCAGACACAATTATACATAGTTTACTCTAATTGCAAGCAGTGATACTTCAGGTTATATTATTATAGGCTGGACTTCAGCCTATATTCATTAATCATGTGGGATATAGAAATGGAAGAAAATTAAAAGCTGAAGAGAGGCAGGGAGGCTTGGAAGGAAGAAATAATTATTTTAAAAAGGACTTTGAAGATATAAGAAGGAAGTTAAAGGAGGTGGAAGGAAGCTCAAGATCATCTATCCTTCAAGTCCATGGAAGAGGGGCAGGGAAAGAATGAAAAATACTACAAACATGTATCTGGCTATGCAAGTGGTGTCAATGTGAGAGAGTTGGTTTCTGGGACCATGCTCCAGGTTATCTAGATGATGCTTGGCACATCACAAGGGCTGGTAAAAATATGTGATGAGTTTGACCAGGAGGGCTTTAAACTGAATTGTGTGGAAGTTGGGGATGAAAATCCTTCAGTAAGGACCTCAAACAAATACTTGTGGACTGTATATGAATATATGTTCTACTGGGAAATTGTAAAGAACAGGATGTAGATGCAGTATATTAAAACTTAAAACTAACAGAAGCATGGTCAGGAAATATAATTATTTGAATCAGGTGAACTGTCTAGATCCAGACGAATGGCATCCTAGGATACTGAAAGACTTTATCCAATGGTCTGGCTAAACCTTTATGTTTGAGAAATCCTGGGGAACTGGTGATATACAAAATGACTGGAGTTGTCTCTGTCTTTGAAAAGGGTAGACAAAAGAGGATCTAGGAATGAAACAACCATAAACGTGACCTCAATACCTGGAAAGATTTGGGATCACATCTTAAAGTGTTCCCATGGTGCTTACAGAGCAATACGTTAATTACCAGAAGTAATTACCACCTTTAGGAAATGCTTTCATTTGGCTTCCTAAACTGAACAGGAGATTGGACTTAAATTATAGGATCATAAGGTTGGAAAAGACATTGGAGATCTTCTAGTCCAACCTCCTACACAGTGCAGGAATCATACCATTCTGGACAAATGGCTGTCCAATCTTTCCTTGAAAACCTCCAGTGATGGAGGACCCATAACTTCAGGAGGCAGGCTGTCCCATTGTTAAATAGCTTTCACGGTCAGGAAATCCCTCCTTAGTTCAAGTTTGGATCTCTCTTCCTCCCTCTGTAAAGCTTCCATCCATTGATTCTTGTCTTGCACTCAGGTGCTACGGAGCATGGCCTAAGTGCTTCCTTCCAACTCATGATTCTATCTTATAGGCATTTTTGATTCCTTAGTCATATCTAATGCTGTTGATAAATCAATGAACAGATTTCATACAGGCACATAGCCAAATCTTTCTACATTGCCTCTGATAGACAGACAGACAAACAGAGAATGCAGTGGAACACAGGGGAGGGGGAGGATAGCAAAGAGAGGTCTAGCTGTATTAGGAAATTCCTACTTGCCTACAATTGAATATAGATACTTAAAATGAACATTTTTGTTTCCACAAACCAGTCCCAAGATGAAAACCATGAGTTTTGTTTTGTTTTGTTTTGTTTGATTTCTCACCGCCCAACTCCCCCAAGGGACTCTGGGCGGTTTACAAATCAATAAAATATCAAACATTAAAATAAACAATTTAAAAACACAATAAATATAATACAAACAAGATGGAGATGTCTTCTTTCAAACATAGGAAGGGCAATTTTAGGGCTATCCTACGATGTTAGCCATCCCCAGGAGTTTATGCTCTTCTTTCCGCCCCAGGCCTGTTGGCAAAGCCAAGTCTTGAGTTGTTTCCTGAAGTCCAGGAGCGAGGTGGACTGTCTTAACTCTGGGGGAAGAATATTCCACAGAGCAGGCGCTACTGCAGAGAAGGCACAGAGATAGCTGTGTCTCTTCTGAACTGTCCCAGCCCTCCCCCAGAGGCCAACTTTGTTAAGGAACCAGTAGGATGAAAAGCAAAGACCTCTCTGGATGTCACCACTCTGGCAATATCATCTCTGAGTTTCATCGCCTTGACCACCAGCCTCACAGTGGAGGAAAGGGGGCAGGATAGAATATGAAACCTAGGACAGCTCTACATTCTCATGGCATCATCCATGCTTAGAAGGGCTACACTAGTCCCAAAGAACACCCCATTTAATAACTGACAACCTGAAGGCAAAATTAGATAGCTTATTAAGATTGGTGCCTAACAGAAGAAGCACACTGGCACTAATGGGCAGCTCTGATTATCAGATGTTTCTAGGGACTGGTTGAGTGCAGAGTTAACAGCACAAGTTGAGTGCATAAGTTGCTCAGAAGGCACAGACTGAAGGAAAAGGCAGCATTTCTCAAGCTGACTGATTATCTACAGTATATGGGTAATCTTGATAGTTAAGACTGACACCCACAAAACAGCATCATCATATTCAAAATGTCCAGCAAACAACAAATAGAATTTGTTGTGTTACATAGATTATTAAAAAAATAAAATTTAAAAAAAAAAAATCCAAGATGGTGGCCGCAAGTCATCGCGGCTGATTACCGCTCCGGGAGAAAGCCACAGAAGCCCTGTGAAAACCCCACGAAAATTCACCTTTGGGGGTCTAGTGAGGTGGTGTTGTCAGTGGGTGAGTGGCTTTCTCTGGGGGGAGTGTTGGGGCGAGCCCTTGTGTCCAGTCGGAGCCTCCGTGGAACGGCGTGGGGAGGCGAGCGAAGAGGCGAACCCAGCGAGCAGCCAATGATGCTGTAGGCTGCCGAGGTCCGTGGGAAGTTGGAGGCCGCAGAGACTGTGGGGTTCGAGTTGGGCCAGTGGAGCTGGCAAGGATCTGTTGCCCGGAGCCCGGTGCCCACCGAAGGTTGGAGACTGTGGGAGGCTGCCGAATGGCAGCTGGAGATCTTTGATTGCTGATCTTTGAGCTGGGGCCGGCGGAGCCTGCGGAATCCAAAGACTATCGTGGTCTGCTGGAGGCTGCCTCTGTTTTCGATTGCTGGCCTCTCTGTTTTCGATTGCTGGAGGCTGGAGACCATCGGAGCTAGGCCGGTACAGTTGGTGGGGGCCTAGCGGAGGCGTTACAGCACGGAGGGGAGCCCGGTTGAGACAGCGGACTCCTGGACTTTTTTCCCTGGGCCGACTTCTAGAGGGGGTTCGGAGGCTTCCGATGTTGGAGCGGACTGGAGTTGGTGGAGAGCCCTGCGGCCCTGGAAGGCGCAGAGGCTGGACAGATAGCCCAGGAGATCAGGGCGTACGAAGAACACGGACTAACTCCCATAAAAAAATTCTGGATGTCGTCCCAATTAAGGTAAGGTGGCAGAGGGTTCGTAGGGGTCCCTTGGTATGAATGTGGACCCCCCCCGGGTGAGAGACGAGGAGGGGGAACCAAGATTGTATGGGTATGTAAGAGTACCCCCTGGGTGAGAGCCAGGTGGGGTAGGAGTGACTGTTGGTGGGTGTTGGTACCTCTTCCTGACCAGTGAGAGAAGTTGAGGGAGAGGCACAGAGTGTGAGTAGGGGTGGTGCTGGACCCTAACAGTGCCGAGAGCGAGAGCTGGTGCACTGGGGGGTCTTGTCACTGCCCGACATTGTGTGGGACTGGATGATGGATGAATGGGATAAGGGACCCTTGATTAAGCCCAGGAATTCCGGAGGTCTGGGAGTGGAGGCTACTAGGTCAGAGCCGGGAATCTCTGGGGGCTGTATGGCGGGCTATTTGATTCAGGTGGTGACGGGCAGGGGACGGTATGACGGGAACCGGAGGGCAGGCCATCATCGGGGAAGGCGCCCCCGGTGTTTGCTACCGGTGGCGCGTTCCGCCCCCCCCGTGTTCATACCCAGGCCCTGGTAAGCAGATCCTCGTGGGCTCCGGTCTCCGACTGCTGCTGCTGAACGCCAGGTCGGTGAACAACAAGGCCCCCCTTATAGGTGATCTAATCACAGAGGAGGGGGCCGACCTGGCGTGTATTACCGAGACCTGGCTGGGCCCAGAGGGGGGAGTAGCCCTCTCGGAGATATGCCCAGCCGGGTTTCGGGTGTGGCATCAGCCGAGACACCGGGGCAGGGGAGGAGGAGTGGCAGTTGTCATCCGAGAGTCCCTTGTGGCCTTCAGGGGTGCTGCTCCACAAGTGACCGGGTGTGAGACCCTGTTTTTCAAGTTGGGTTCACGAGAACAGTTGGGAGTGTTGCTGCTGTACCAGCCTCCCTGCTGCGTAGCAACCTCCCTGCCTGAGCTGCTCGAGGCTGTCTCGGGGTTGGCGGTGGAGTTCCCCAGACTTATGGTTTTGGGGGACTTCAATCTGCCGTCTCTGGGACAGTCCTCGTAGGCGGCCCGGGAGTTCATGGCTACCATGGTAGCTATGGGCCTGTCTCAGATTATTCGTGACCCGACTCGTGACAGTGGTCTCACCCTGGACTTACTTTTCTTGTCTGAGCAGTGGCAATGTGATCTGAGGGGAGAGTTACATCTTTCCCCATTGTCATGGTCAGACCACGCCCTGGTGACCCTGAGACTCTCTTGTGCTGCCCCACTCCGCAGGGAGGCGGGACCCATTCGATTGGTCCGCCCCCGGCTACTGATGGACCCACTGAGGTTTCAGAAGGAGCTGGGGGTTATTCCCGAGGACTTGCTTCACGGTCCAGTGGAGGTCCTGGCCGCAGCCTGGAATAAGGCAGTGGCCGGAGCCCTGGACAAGATCGCGCCTATGCGACCTCTCTGGCCCTGCTTGACCCACTGCTCTCCGTGGTTCACGGAAGAGTTAAGGGTTTTGAAGAGGGTTAAGAGACGTCTAGAGCGCCGCTGGAGAAAGACGAAGACTGAATCTGACCGAACACAAGCTAGAGCCGCAGTTAAGGCCTACCTTGTGGCGGTAAGAGCGGCGAAACGTGAATATTTCTCCGCTCTTATTGCGTCCGCAGAATGCCGCCCAACGGCCCTTTTCAAGATTACAAGATCACTTTTGGGTCGGGAGCAGGGGGAGACCCACTTACAGGGCCGTTCGGAAGAGTTTTCTGAGCATCTGCAGGACAAAATTGCTCAGATTCATTCCAAGTTGGACTCCAAGCGTGAGACAAGATCTGGGGAGATGCCAGGGGCTCGTACTTACCACGTTATCTGGGAACAGTTTGATCCTGTTGCGCCTGATGAAGTAGACAGGATCCTCCGGATTGTAAACACCACCACATGCCAGCTTGACCCATGTCCCTCCTGGCTGGTGAAATCAGCTAGTGAGGTGACATGTGGCTGGGTCCAGGCGATGATTAATTCGTCCTTGAGTGAGGGGGTGTTCCCGGCTGCGTTTAAGGAGGCGCTGGTGCACCCCCTCCTCAAGAAACCTTCCCTGGACCCTACAATCCTGGGCAATTTTCACCCAGTCTCCCACCTTCCCTTTTTAGGAAAGGTGGTTGAGAAGGTGGTGGCGTTGCAACTCCAGAGGATTCTGGATGAAATGGATTATCTGGACCCCTTCCAGTCAGGTTTCAGGCCAGGATATGGGACGGAGACCGCATTGGTCGCACTTATGGATGATCTCTGGCGAGAGCGGGATGGAGGGAGTGCATCCATCCTTGCTCTCTTAGATCTCTCAGCGGCTTTCGATACCGTCGACCACGGTATACTTTTGGGGCGGATTGAGGAGTTGGGGGCGGGCGGCGTGGTTTTGCGCTGGTTTGCCTCCTTTCTCCAGGGCCGTTCCCAGTCGGTGTTGATAGGGGAGGAGAGAGCTGACCCGCGACCCCTGACTTGTGGGGTGCCGCAGGGGTCGGTTCTCTCTCCACTCCTATTTAACATCTACATGAAACCACTGGGCGAGATCATCCGTCACCATGGGATGAGGTATCACCAATATGCTGATGATACCCAGTTATACATCTCCGTCCCGGGTGAAGTAAGTGATGCGGTCAATGCCTTATCTCAGTGCCTGGAGGCTGTGGAGGTCTGGATGGGGTACAACAGGCTTCAACTGAACCCTGGTAAGACGGAGTGGCTGTGGATTGATGGCCCCCCTGGATCCAGGAAGTTGTCATCTTTGGTTCTGGGGGGGGGGTTGCACTACCCCACTCAGATCCAGTGCGGAATCTGGGGGTCCTCCTGGACTCGCGACTCCTGCTCGAAGAGCAGGTGGCAGTCGTGGCCAGGAGGGCCTTTGCACAGCTGCGAGTTGTGCGCCAGTTACGCCCTTTCCTGGATCGGGAGGCCATCCGAACAGTCACTCACGCCCTTGTCATCTCCCGTATAGACTATTGTAATGCGCTCTACATGGGGCTACCCTTGAAGAGTATCCGGAAGCTTCAGCTGGTGCAGAATGCAGCGGCGCGAGCAGTTATGAGTGCCAGAAGATCGGCACATGTAACACCTCTGCTAGGCGAGCTGCATTGGGTGCCAGTTTGCTTCCGGGTCCAATTCAAGGTGTTGGTGATTACCTTTAAAGCCCTACATGGCATAGGACCAGGGTACCTGAGGGACCGTCTCGTCCCGATAACGTCGACCCGCCCCACCCGTACATGCAGAGAAGGCATGCTTCGGACCCCCTCAACAAGAGAATTCCATCTAGCGGGGTCCAGGAGGCGTGCCTTCTCTGCGATAGCGCCCGCCTTGTGGAATATCTTGCCCCCGGAGGTGAGACTGGCCCCCTCCCTCCTGGCCTTTCGGAAGGCCCTTAAGACCTGGCTCTGCCACCTGGCCTGGGACGACGGAGGTGGTAGTTCCTCCTGGGGTTGGCTGGCCCCATAGCTCCACTATCTATTCTGCGGGTCCAAGCCCATCCTGGATTTTATTTTATTATGTTTTGTTTGTGTTTTTAGATATTTTGTATAGTTTTTAAATTTTTATTTATTGTAACCCGCCCAGAGTCCCTTGTATGGGAGATGGGCGGGGAATAAATTTGAATAATAAATAAATAATTAAAAATAAAATAAATTATTAATTAGAAGATGATGATAAAAGATGATGATGTCAAAATGCTGGATCCCTGGCAAATGTTCATCTTTACATTAATCAAAGCCAGTGGTCTTAACTGTCAATGGCATCTTCCTAATGCCACTACAGTTAGACTACACATCCTGCTGTTTTCATGTAGCCAAGATAATACAGTACACCTGATCCATTACCATGATAATAATAGATAGATAAACAAGCAACATTTATGGTATAGCTGCAGAGAACAAAGAGTAAGCTAAAGAGGGCAGGGAAGCAAGAAAGACACAAAGACTTCAAGTAAATGAGTGATAAAATCTCAGTACCAAACTTAGGTTGCTTACACAAATAGTGACAAAAAAATTTAAGAAAAATAATTTAGATACAAGCAATGACCCAGAAAAGGGTCATAGTACATACAGTTACCCCAGGCCACTCTATAACCCCATTTTATACTTTTAAGAGCACTCAATCAAGGAAAGAAGATGCTGCTATGCATTATTACATACAGTACTTTTTCCTTATTGTTTTTAATCAGGGTGTACAGAAGTTCTTGCTAGCTTTACCCAGCTAGTCTTTTTCGCCAGTCTGTGCAGTTTAAATACCCATTGAATATACAGACATGCTGTTTCTTGTGCCATTGGCAGACCTGGACATGCAATGAAGTGCCCCATCTTGGTCATGGTGTTGACTACGAACACAATGGTTGTCGCCCCTTGAGACCTTGGAAGGTCTGTGATAAAATCCATGGAGACCATCTCCCATGGCCGTCCTGGTGTAGGTAGAGGCATTAGCAATCCAGGAGGTTTCCCCATCCTGTTTTTTTCCCTACGACAATCCGGAGAAGAACTCACGTATTGGTAAACATTCTGGATGCATGGCCACCAGAAGTCCCTGGAGATTAGGTTCAAGGTTTTAAAGAACCCAAAATGCCCAGCAGCGGGACTGTCGTGGCAAAGTAGTAATGTGGTCTCCCACAATTTTCCTGGAGGGACGTAGTAACACCCCTGAAAGCATAAGGTCTTGTTGCTACAGGTCCAAGGAATAGATGGGTCTGTAGTTCCTTTTGCCAGTTCTTGTCGTTGTTGCAGCGCTAATGGGTCTTGCTTCTGGTGTTCCTTGATCTGTTGAAGTATGTCAGAAATTGTGGTGGTAGCAGCGAAGTGGTCAACTGGAATGATGGTCCAAGGTGCTAAAGGTTCTTCTAACTGATTATGTTCAGGTTTCCTTGATAATGCATCTGTCTGCTGGCTTCGTCCTCATGGAATATACATTACATGGAAGTCAAAACGTGATAAAAAGATGGACCAATGAATTTGCCATTTGGTTTAAATTATGCGCAGTCTTTAAGTGTTTGAGTTTTCGATGGTCAGTTTGGACTTCTATAGAATGATGAGCTCCCTCCAGATGATGTCTCCATGTCTCAAACACCACATTGATGGCCAGGAGTTCTTTTTCCCATATAGTATAGGCCTTTTCAGCGGGAGCCAATTTTCTAGAGTGACAGGTGCAAGGGCAAAGGGTGTTGGTCATGGAGTCCTTTTGGAGCAGTATGGCCCCTATGGCTACATCCGATACATCAGTCTCAATGACAAATGGCTGGGTGTAATCAGGATGATGCAAAATGGGCTTGGTCATAAAAGCAGCTTTAAGCTTTACAAAAGCTCGTTGTTCTTCCTCCCCCCACTGGAATTGGGTTTTTTTTGTAATATGTTAGACAACTGGATGGTGAGTTTAGAGAAATTTGGAATGAAGTTGCGATAGTAGTTTGCGAACCCGAACAGTCATTGTATATCCTTGGCCCGCCGTGGAGGTTGCCAAGATTGTAGAGCTTCCACCTTGTTGGTTTCCATGGGAAGCCCAGTGTTGGAAATTTGGTGTCCCAGGAATTCGATGGTTGACTGATGAAACTGACATTTCTCCAGTTTTGCATATAAACGATTCTCTCTGAGGCGGTGCAAAACTATACGCACATGTTGATCATGTTCTTCTGGACAAGTGGAGAATATGAGTATGTCATCCAGGTAGATGAGGATGAATCGGTCTCTGAGGTCCCTGAATATATCGCGCATAAGGCGCATGAACACTCCAGGAGCATTGGACAATCCGAACGGCATTACAGTGTACTCAAACTGGCCGTATTGGGTTCGAAACGCCATCTTCCATTCATTGCCTTGTCTCATCTGTCTCATCTTGATCTGTCTCATCTTGTCTCATTTTGATGGTAATATCATTAAGCCGGCGGTAGTCACAGCATAGACGAAGTTCCCCAGATTTCTTTTTAACGAATAGTATAGGTGCTGCCACCGATGAAGTGGAAGGCCGGATAAAGCCCTTTCTTAGGTTGACTTCTATGAAGTCCTTTAACGCCATTCTCTCTGGCCCCGATAACGAATACATTCACCCGACAGGAAGTTTGGCCCCTGGGACTAGGTCAATCGGGCAGTCATAAGGCCTGTGTGGTGGTAATTTCTCGGCCTCTTTCTCGTTGAATACATTGGCGTATTCCTGAAATTGTGGCAGAATCTGTGGTTTGGTTGGAAATACTGGTCCAGCGGCTAAGAGTCCTGCTATGTGTCCAATGCATAAGTTACTGGGAAACGTAACCTCTCCATTTGTCCATGTGATTTGTGGGTTGTGTGTCAACAGCCATTCCAGTCCTAGCACCAAGGGGAAATGTGGTGTGGCTGCCACATAGAATTCTATCTGTTCATAATGCATACTTATCCTCATGGTAAGAGGTTGGGTAACGAGTCTTACTGGACCAGATCGCAGTGGTCTTCCATCGATAGTCTCAACAATCAAGGGGTTCTCTACCTGGATTTGCAGAACCTTCCAACGTTTGGCAACCTCTTGATCCATAAAATTATCTGTAGCCCCTGAATCAATCAGGGCTTGAGTCGTCCATCCCGGTCCTTCTTGAGGCTTCAGATGGACCGTGACTATCAAATGCTTTAGGCGTGGTTGTCTGTCTATTTGGGTTTGGCTAGATGTGACTCCTACCTAGCCTAGTTACCCCCTTAGGCTGGGTAGTGTCTGCTTCCTGACGGTGGTGTGACCTTCTTTTTGGCAGGGCAATTAGCTGCTAAATGCCCTGTTCCAGCACAGTACAAGCAAAGGCCTTCTTTCTGATGATGATCCTTTTCCTCCTGCATGAGGCGAGGTCGGGCTCCTCCCAACTGCATTGGCTCCTCTCTGGAAAAGGTCCGGAACATAGAAGGGTATGTAGTGACAGCTGGAGGCAAAGTAAACCTAGCCTTCCTTTGTTGTAACCGCCCATCAATACATAAGCAGAGCTGAGTCAACTCCTGGAGGGTTGATGGGCATTCGGTGTGGGCTAGTTCGTCCACAATTTCAGATGCTAAGCCTTCCTGGAATTGAGACAGCAACGCCTCTTCTCCCCACTTTAAATCCTGAGCGATTAATCAAAATTCACTAATATATTCGGCCACCAACCCGTGACTTTGTTGTAAATCATGCAACCTCCGGTCACCCAATTGGGACTTGACCAGGTCCTCATGCATTAGTTGGAGTTGCCGGCAAAGTTTATCGAAATTTTCCAGTAGTGGGTTTTGCTGGTTGATCAGTGGTGATGCCCACTTTGCAGTGGACCCTGATAACAGGCTGATGATGAAGCACACCTTGTGTCTGTCTGAAGGGAAATCCTCCACCCATATGTTGAGGTACAACTTGCATTGGTTAAAAAAGGCCAGGAATCGATCCAGGACCCCGTTAAACTTCACCGGGACGTGCACAGGGCATCGATGTCTTGGAGCGGTAATGGCGGGTATAAGAGCCTGAAGTTGTGTCAGCTGATTGGTCACCAAGGCGAGTTGTTGAGCAAGTTGAGTGTTTTCTAAGGCCAGTTGTTCAATGGTAGCCAGATCTCTGGTGTCCTCTTCACTCCTTGGGGTCGATGGCCAGTGACAATCTGTCCTGGAGAAGTTTAATGGGGTCCTGGATCGATTGACCGGAACAGACGTGGCAGCGGCACGAGGCATGGGAACATGATTCGGTGCAAGGGCAAAGCAAGGCTTGGGCGCGGAGCACGGCGAGATGAGAACACGAAGCTCGGGAGCAGGATGCAGCATGGAAGCAAGGCAGGGCTTGAGATCGGTGACTGGCGCGGCTGCAGTACAAGGCTATGGATCCAACATGGAAGCAAGGCAGGACTGGAGATCAGCGGTTGGCACGGCAGCAATATGAGGCTCCGGATCCAACGCGGAAGCAAGGCAGAACTTGATATCGGAGGTTGGCGCGGTGGTGCAAAACTTGGAAGCAAGATCAGGCGCATTGGCAAGGCAAGGCTCCGGAACCGTGTGTAGTTCGTCCTCCGTGCGAGGCGCAAGGATGGATTCTGGTGGGGCGCCCAGACGAGGCTCAGGAGCAGGATCAGGCTCGGCAGCAGCACAAGGCAGGGGATCATGGCTCACCTTGATGGTGCAGGGCGTTGGTGCAGGGCTGACCAAACAGTTGTCTCTGGCAACCTGCTCCCGGCGTCCTTTAAATCCCCAATTTTCCTGCCGTTTGCGCACAGGGGCCAATCGTGCCTCCTTCTACTCGGCATGCCTCTCCCACCTTCGTGTGTGCACACTGATACAGTATGTGGAGGGGAGTCCAGCCCCAGGCTGTGTCCAATCGGCTGCTGAACCTCCAATTCGAATTTGGCACCCTCCACTATTGGCTCGTCATCCTCCTCCTTCTCAAACCCAGACTCCATTCTGACATGACCGAAAACACATTGTCCACCCTTGTCATTGATTTTTTTAAAAAAGGAGTATAAAATTAAAAGACCTAACATATAGTCTTACTGCACTACACTGCAAAGAACATATTTTCTAATAATTCAGCAACATTGATGAACATTCTTTGAGGACAAATTTCCAACAAACTCTGAATCCATCTAAATGTATTGTTATATAGAATAGTTTGCTACCTAGTATGTTAACAAGAAACAGCATTATATTTCACCAGTAGGAGACCAAATATGAAGATTGTTGAAAGCTATATTTGTTGTATATATTTTTTATGTCTGTAGAATATGTGGCTGTTTTTAAAAAGCCAGGCCTCAAAAACTTTTTTCCTGTTTGGGCTCAGAGAGCACATGTTCACCCCCACTCAGGAATGTTATTTGCTTCAGGTGCCGGCCAGTCTGAGAGTTCTGACCAATCAGAATTAGTTGTTTGAGCTTTGCCCATATTGGGAATCTGTTGCCTAGGTGTTTTTGTTCACATGCTGAATCCTGTCCACTCAGATGCTGGTCAGGTAAAGGTTTAAAAATGTAAATGCCTTTTGTCCTTTGTTCGCTCTCTGCATTCTGCTCTCTGCTATCTAAATGGCTATGTTAATCAGCCATGCCATGCTTTGGCTAAAGAGGAAGATTCGAGGTTTGTTCCTATGTTTCTGTTTTAAATAAAACAACGTTTTGCTACAAACTTATCTCTTGGTTTTTCCATAACTCTGATCACAAATTTTATAAATCTACAAAAGGTTCTGTGCCCAGCAATTGCTTCTGGATCAGAGACAAAACTTATGGAATTATGAGAGAGAAGAAAGCTGACCTGTTTCAGTCTGCATCTGGAGAGGCTTCTTTTGTTTTTTGAAACTTGCCGGCAGTTACAGGAAGTTTCCATTGGAGGCGGAGTTTTGCCTCGTGTTTGCAAGCCTCGTGGTGTTTTTTGGATTATTACAACAGGGGAGAGAAGGAGCCATGGCCGCTGATGGAGCTTCAAATTTACAAGGTATGCTCCTGGAAAGACTTTCTAATTCTAATTATTTGAACTGGTCTTTGAAAATGGAAAGTTTCTTGAGGAGAGAAAATTTATGGTCTGCAATTTCTGAACAAATTCCTCAGAATCCAGATCAAGCCTGGTTGAGGAAAGATGAGAAATGCAAAGCCTCCATTATTTTGGCTGTTCAGGATGATCAGCTTATTCACGTGAGAGGCAAAGAAACTTCCAAAGACTTATGGGACTATTTGCGTGATTTATATGTGAAAACTAGTCCAGGCAGCAAGGTTATTTTAACGAAAAAACTGTACAAGGCTCATTTGCCTGAGAATGGAAATTTGCCTGATCATCTCCACAAGCTTCAGAATTATTTTGTGGAACTTCAAGAGCGTGGGATGGAATTTACCCCCCTGATGAAAGCCTACATTATGCTTTCTTCGTTGAATGAGTCCTGGGACACTTTAATTTGCTCCATGGAGGGAATCCCAGAAGCTGATCTAAATCCATCGTTCGTGTCTACCCGACTGCTTGCTGAGTGGGAGAAAAGACAAGATAAAGCTGCCTCCATTTCTACAATAAAGTCTTCTCGTGGCCAGCAGAGGGAGCGGAAGAGCTCTGAATTTCAAGCTTCTGCATTATCCACCAGGCGATGCTTTACCTGTGGATCCCCTGCTCATCTGCAAAAGGACTGTGTTCAAAAGAAGAAGACTTCAAAGAAGAAAGAAGAGACTTCTGGAAAGAAGATTCTTCATGCAAAAGTTGTTGAGAACTCTGATAATAAAGATTTGTGGGTTCTTGACAGTGGGGCCAATTCTCATATATGTCACAATAAAGATTCCTTTCTGTCTTTGTCTAGAACTAACAAACAAAAAGTTTCCTTAGCAGATGGATCTGTATCCAAGATTGTGGGTGAAGGTGAGATCAATCTTCCATGTTTGGGGGAAACTGTTAAAAATGTTTTGTTTGTGCCTAATTTTCAAAGCAATCTCTTGTCTGTGGGGCAGCTAGTAGCCTCAGGTTATGTTATAACTTTTAAGAAAGAGGGTTGTGATATTAGAAAGAATGGCAAAATGGTTGCAAAGTGTTTGCAGAAAGATTCTCTGTACATTGTACAGAAGGCTGAAAAGCAGCAAATTGCTAAAGCTAAGGCTGTTTTTGAAAATAAGCCCATACACGATCAGTGCATCCATTTATTACATAGGAGATTTGCTCATGCTAATTTTAAGTACATTTCTCAAATGCCTAGTTATTCTGCTGATTTAAAATTGAAGTCTTGTGATAAATATCTAGACTGTGCAGTTTGCAAGGAGAATAAGACCACAAGGGCTCCTGTGAAAAAGTTTTCTGATAGATCCACCTCTAGGCCTCTAGAGATCATTCATTCTGATGTAATAGGCCCATTTTCTCCTAGTCTTGGGGGAGCAAGGTACATTTTGACCTTCATAGATGATTTTTCCAGGTACACATTCATTTATTTGCTGAAACACAAAGATGAGGTCTTTGATAAATTTAAGGCTTTTGTGGCTTGGGCGAATGGAAAATTCCCAAGGCCAGTGTCTGCTTTGCAATCAGATCGAGGTGGCGAGTATCTATCCTCAAAGTTTAAAAGCTTTTTGTTAGAAAAAGGGATAGAACACATTTTAGCTAACCCTTACACTCCTGAACAGAATTCTGTTGCAGAGAGGAAAGGCAGAACATTGCAGGAAGCAATGATGTGTTTGCTGAAGGATGCTAGTTTGCCTTTTAGGTATTGGGGAGAAGCTGTTACTACAGCGTGTTATGTGCAGAACAGGCTGTTTAGCAGTGCAATTCAGGATGTCCCTTTTCATTTGTTCTATGGTGTGAAGCCTAAAGTAAGCCACCTCAGGGTGTTTGGAAGCACAGCTTGGGTCCACATTCCCAAACAGCTGAGGCGCAAGGGGGCTTCCAGAACAAAGAAAGCAATCTTTGTAGGGTATGAACAAAGTCAGAGGAGCTACAGGTTCATACTGGATAATCAACTGATAATTAGTAAAAGTGCTGCTTTTGCTGAGCAGAATTGGGATAAAATAAACTCTAGTTCTTCAGTTGATTTATCCATGGGGGAGCAGCAAAGTCTTGCTGATGGTGATTTGCAGGAATCACCTAGTGAAGTCAATGATCAGGAAGCTGACTTGTCTGGAAAGTCAGAGGTTTCTGAGGACAATGGTGGGAGTCAGAGTGTAAGTCCTGTCCTACCTCGCAGGTCTGAAAGGATTAATAAGGGAGTTCCTCCTGATCGTTATCAAGTAGATGTTGTGAAGGCTTTTCACATTCACACAGAGCCTGAGTCTCTGGAAGAAATTAAAGAAATGCCAGCTGAAATAGCTAAGTGTTGGCATGAAGCCATGCAGCAAGAGTTGGATTCCTTGAAGGAAAATAAAACTTGGAAACTAGTAAGTTTGCCTCCTAATCAGAAGGTTTTAGGTTGTAGGTGGGTGTTCAAACTGAAAAAAGATTCTGATGGAAAAATTCAGAAGTACAAAGCAAGGTTGGTAGCAAAAGGTTTTGCTCAAAGAAAAAATGTGGATTATGACAAAACTTTTGCTCCAGTGACAAAAGCGGAATCTATCAGGTTGCTTTTAAAGGTTGCTGCCATGAAGAAACTGTCTGTTTATCACTATGATATTCAAACTGCTTTTCTGTATGGTGACTTGGAGGAAAAATTGTTTATGCAACAACCTCCTGGCTATGAAAAAGAAAAACATCTTGTGTGTGAGTTGCAGAAATCCATCTATGGATTGAAACAGGCCGCGCGTTGTTGGAATATTAAAATGGATAATATTTTGCAAAATTTTGGGTTTCAAAAGGGAATTGCTGATCCTTGTGTGTATGTAAAAAATGATAAGCAAGGTGTAATGTACTTGTGCTTGTATGTGGATGATTTGTTGCTGCTCACTTCATCTGATGAACAGAAGCATTCCTTTGAGGTTTGTATGAAAAACAATTTCACATTGAAATGTCTTGGAGCAGTCAACAATTACTTAGGATTAGAAATTCAGAGGGAAAAAGATGGCAGTTTTCTCATAAGCCAGAGTAGCAAAATTAAGAAACTGCTGGAGGATTTTAAAATGCAGGACTGCAAGTCTGTCTCCTCCCCCATGCTTCCCGAGTTTCTAAAAGAGGAGGGGGAGAAGGGGGATGGTGAGTCATCTGAAGGAGATAGTTTCAGATCAGCCATTGGCAGTCTTCTTTACATTGCAAATAATAGCCGTCCGGACATTGCTAACAGTGTGTCCATTTTGAGCAGGTTTGTGGAAAATCCCACATCTGCTGCAAAGTCTGGGTTAAAAAGGCTGTTTCGTTATTTGCAAGGCACCAAAGATTTTTGCTTAAGGTTGTCTGCTACAGACGCAGAAGAAAAGTTAGAATGCTGGTGTGATTCAGATTGGGCTGGAGATCTCAGTGATAGGAAGTCTACTTCTGGAAGTGTAATTCAATTTGCAAATTCCACTATTGCTTGGTTTTCCAGAAAGCAGACTGTAGTAGCCATCAGCACAGCTGAAGCCGAATTTTATGCTTTAGCACAACTGTGCAATGAAGTAATTTGGTTTACTCAATTGTTGCAAGACATTGGAGTCATTTTAAGCCAGCCTGTCACAATTCATGAAGACAATCAAGCTTGTATCCATTTGGCTTTATCTGAAAGTTCCAGAAATCGCACAAAGCACATTGATGTGCGTTTTCATCTTGTTAAAGATTTTCTAGCCAAGAAAAAGGTTGTTTTGAAATACTGTGATACTAAATTAATGTTGGCTGATATCTTAACCAAGCCTGTAGTTGCCAGTAGGCACAATGAGTTAATTACCAAGCTGGGTTTGTTTCCATATTCTTTCTAGTCATAAAAAAAGGGGAGTGTTGTATATATTTTTTATGTCTGTAGAATATGTGGCTGAGTTTTTAAAAAGCCAGGCCTCAAAAACTTTTTTCCTGTTTGGGCTCAGAGAGCACATGTTCACCCCCACTCAGGAATGTTATTTGCTTCAGGTGCCGGCCAGTCTGAGAGTTCTGACCAATCAGAATTAGTTGTTTGAGCTTTGCCCATATTGGGAATCTGTTGCCTAGGTGTTTTTGGTCACATGCTGAATCCTGTCCACTCAGATGCTGGTCAGGTAAAGGTTTAAAAATGTAAATGCCTTTTGTCCTTTGTTCGCTCTCTGCATTCTGCTCTCTGCTATCTAAATGGCTATGTTAATCAGCCATGCCATGCTTTGGCTAAAGAGGAAGATTCGAGGTTTGTTCCTATGTTTCTGTTTTAAATAAAACAACGTTTTGCTACAAACTTATCTCTTGGTTTTTCCATAACTCTGATCACAAATTTTATAAATCTACAAAAATATTGACCACAGTATTTACTCAAGCCATAAAACTAGTAATCCGTTTAGATAGACAGCAGGATGCATTCTTGATTAGCCTATGTTAATTCCTATTAATCATTGTAAAATTATTCAGATGCTCAGAAACTCAATACCATCTGTTCCAGTATCCTCCTGATATCACAGGGGCCTTTCTCTTATTTTGCTAATCTATCTCCCATATGTGTAAAAAGATTAGGGTAATATTTGCCTGTCTCCATTCTTGTGACATTTAACCTGTTCTCCACAGCTGATCAAAGATTATAGAGGTGCTGAAAGTAAATAAGAAATGTCATTTAGCACCAGAGAATTCAACCTCATCCTAAAAACTTGACTTCATTTATAACACAGTTAGATATTTTCTGATCAAATAATTAGCACTCCTCAGTGGTAAGTCTCTTCTACCACCAAGTCACTAGAGATAGATATAAAAAATGTTTGATTTATTTTAATGCAAATTGACACTGGAACTAGAATTAATTCAGATTTTCTGTAACTTGTGTGATGCAGATCTTTGACTAAAACTTCCATACTCAAATATATACATCAGGAATTTCCAAACTTTTCCTGTTGGCGACACACCAACGGCGGCGCACAAAAACCCGGAAGCACCACCGCCACGGTGCTTCTGGGTTTTTGCGCGTGGGAGCGGCGGCGCTTTCAGGTTTTCACGCATTGCAGCGGCGGCAGCGGTGTCCTGATGTGCCACGTGAAAACCCGGAAGCCCTGATGGCCTGCTGCCATCAGCGCTTCCAGGTTTTCACGCGACACACCTGGGCCCCGCAGGCAACACAGTACTGTGTCGCGACACACAGTTTGGAAAGCTATGATATACATTAAGGAAAATAGAAGATTATATGGGCAGAAGTGCATCTTACGGCTCTAAAGTTACATGCAGCCCCTGGAAGTCTTTGGTGCAGCCTCCAAAGTTGTTACCAGCTTATAATTGTAATGTGACAGAAAGGAAAAATATTACATACATGACTGGAGAGTACTTACGTTAGCTATATATAATACTAATTATATTTTTATGTAATAAAGCTAAATGTCTTTTTTGTCCCGGCCCTGCCATGGCATGCCTATTGCAGATCTTACCTGGAAAAAAGTTATTTCCTGATGTATGTATGTATGTATGTATGTATGTATGTATGTATGAAAATACACAAAAAAAAGTTATAGAATAAACTTCTGCATGGGAGAAGTTGATTTTACAGAGTGTGGAACAAATATGTGTATGAGACTGGACATCGTTCTTCCCTGCAGTTCTGCCTTCTATTTGTCACTGATTTCATTGCACTTACTGAACAGTCAGACAATCATTTTATAGTGCCCCCAAAGCATCATGGAAAGGGTTGCCAGCCAGCGTCCGTAACTGCAGCTCCAGGGGGAACCATGTCTTCTCTGGCAGGCAAGAGACCAGTAAGGAGGCATTCTGCAGTCCTCAGGGTCTCTTCCACAGTCCCCAGGATATTAGGGGAAATAGCTGGCCTCACAACATACTTCATAGCCCTAAAGGGAAACTTGAAATAAAGCACTCTATACATTCCTGATGGCCATCTGGCAGAGTAGGCTGGCAAAGAATTCCTTTTAAGAGATTGTACTTCAAAGTGGGCTATTTTTTTTAGTTAATACGTAATAAAAATAATAATAAAGTCTAGTTCCCAGGATACAGAAAGGCAAGCTGACTCTTTGAAGGAAAAACTAAATTCTGAAAGGGGGATAAAAGCCCAGCAGAAAATGAAATGGTAAAAGTGTCTTTTCCTCCAATAGAAGAGACATTTACACACCATTCAAAAGAGACAACAAAAAGCTAAGAAGGAAACAAAATACCAGAACACATCCTTTCCAGCAACAGGGATTAACCCCAGACAAACAATCAAGCAGAAAACAATACTAGGAACTTTTTTTTTTATTGTAAACCGCCCAGAGTCCCCCATTGGGGGAGATGGGTGGTCATATAAATTTAAATAATAAATAAATAAATAAACTACCGCGTAGAAGACCACACCCCCACCAACACTGGCAGGGCAAGCTACTGCATATAAACAGGGAGCAAACCCCACACTCACTCACACTGACGATGTTACCTAGTCAGGTAATGAAATGTCTGCAAGCCAACAATAAAGCTCAGAGAGCACCAAGGACTCCACAGTGTTTTTTCCTCTTTTTGCCTCCTCCCACATTACATTAGCAATAATACTTAAATTGTTTTAAAGATAATATTGTATTCTATATAATTGGAACATTTACACCATGGGCATAAATATTGGGTGGAGAACTGCCTTTCTGTGAAAGTGTTTTATTCTGTGGGAGGAGTCATCAATCCCAAAACCAGAAAGCTAAACCCTTCAAAGTTTTGGGAGATAGTTACAGAAATTATTACATCTTTGTCCAGACATGGTCCATGACTACAACAGTAAATTATATAGGCTAGAGATCCATATTCTTTTTAGAGCAGTAAACAAATCTGGAAGGTTGAGTGTCTTTTAGGTGAACCCCAAAATTATTTTTGAGATAATCATTATATGCTAATATTATAATTTAGAAATATTATATGCTATCTGGGTGAGTTTTAAACTGCACCTTAATCTATAAGTTAGTTAACAAAAATGATGTTAAAAAATTAAGATACTCTTAATCCATCCAAAACACCAACTGTATCTTAGTTCTCGTTGGCTGATCTCAAAAAGGTAAGCAGGGCATAAACTGGTTAGTACTTAGATAGGAGACCAGTAGTAGACTTGTAGGCTATATAGAAGTTAAAAAAAGTAAAGGCAAACATTTCCATACTGTTAAAAGAAAACTACACAGACCTATCCATGGAATTAAAAAAGGTAAAGGTTTTCCCCTGCACAGTCGTGTCCAACTCTAGGGGCCGGTGCTCATCTCCGTTTCTTAGCCAAAGAGCCAGTGCTGTCCGAAGACGCTTCCGCAGTCAGGTGGCTGGCATGACGCACACGGAACACTGTTACCATCCCACCAAAGTGGTACCTAATTACTATCCACTTGCACTTGCATGCTTTCGAATTGCTAGGTTGGCAAGATCTGGGGCGAGTGCGGGAGCTCACTCCATCACGCGGCGCTCAGGTCTCGAACCGCCGACCTTCCGATCGACAAGCCTGGCATCTTAACCACTAAGCCATTGCGCCCCTTACATCCATGGAATTTAATCCATGGAATTACTAGGATTCAACTTCAGGTTCTTAATTGTTCTAAAGTTCATTCTTCCTAGAGGTTCTGTATTCGACCAATGGAAACAGTTGCTTCCAAAAAATGAGAGGGATTATTTTTTCCCCACATTCACTTCCATTCTGTGCATATTCAAAACATTAGGTTGGGTAAGCATTAGGACCCTGCTTTGAACATGAAGCTGTTGATAATCCTGTCTTGAATTGTTTTTGGAATGGATTTATATACTGAATAGGAAAGAAGAAAATATATTTCCTATTTAGCTTTTCCAAAACCATAAATTTTATAAAGATCTTTTTCAGCATGTTCAGTAAAGCCACTTTAATAAATATAACAGATAATGTTACTTGTTGCAACTTTATTCATACTTCAGAAAACCCATGGAAATTTATGACATTTGTCACAACAGATCCCAGTGGATATACTCTGTGAAGTGGGGGTTTTTTTTGGTTTTTGTTTTTCTTTTAAGGTCAATAGAAGCAGCATTTTCAGCAGCTTACACTGAGACAGAATAACAACAAAAGCATTTCAGTGCTAATAGATCTGGCAAGAAGGCAAATAAAATGAAAATTGCTACTTTATATCTGTGAATATTACGTGAGTGACAGCTATTCATGGTGTTATAGTCATCTATTTCTCAACTTTTCCATTATCAACCAGAATTTCTGATAGTTTAAAGAATGACATCAAGTGTGTTTTTGATGAAGCTTAGGGAGCTCTGCTTGAAGTGACTCAAGCTATGGAACAAAACTAGTAACTTGGCTTTTCAATTTTATAACACTATGTAGGAGATGGATGGTGGAGGTGGGGAGAAATGAATAGCCTTCTTATTTCAACTGCAAGCATTCATTACTTTACACGAGGCTTTAGGTTAGTTTTTCTTTCTCATTTTAGAGTGAAAATTATAGTAAATGAGAAATGTCAGCCAAACTCATCCTGGAATACAAACTTTTCTCTTTTTTTTCTAAAAATGACTGCTTGCCAGATTAGCTGACTACATTGGAGAAACCACAGCAATTTTTTCTTGTTATGTATGAAAGTTGCTTGCAATAGATACAGGTTACCACTTAACAATGTTCAAGTACATTCTCTAAGATCTTTGCATTAGCTTTATAAAGCAAATAATATGCCTTAGTCCATATTGCACACGGGGGTACAATTTGGAAGTGGTTTGCGGGATTTGTGTGTGTGTGTGGTGGGGGGAAAGATATGTCACTCAGAAATTCTAGAACCAAGTCATTCAAAATACGGCCACCATATCAATTCCAAGGACAAACAGATGAGACCCAGCTTTTCTCACCAGTACTGAAGTATCACTTCTTTCAATCCATTTCAAGTGCAACTTATCATACATAGCTTAGGTACTTCATGGATTGCCTACTTACACATGTAGTACTACCTCCACCTTTTGCACTACTGTCTTCCCAATAACAGTGTTTATAATAACCCCTAGTGTGATTTGGGAAGTTTTATGCTGCAAAAGTACGAGAGTAGTAACCTTCTCATCCTTCCCCAGGGGGACAGAGCTTCCAACTGCCCCCCTCCCAAAAAAAGGTGAATGGAAGATATCCTCATACACCATCCCATCTGGTTATGGTCATACTCTTTTTTTAAAAAAAATATAAGAACTTTACTCAATTTCAACAAGTATAGTTAAAATACAATGTAAAAAATATAGGCAGACAAGTAAATACAGTATAAGCAGTACAATTTGAGATATACTCTCTTACCCGTAATTAAACCATATTAACATACTCTTGACAGCCTGCCCAATCAAGAGCAGTCACATGGGGGGAAAGGCTGTATTTTCTTCCTGGCACCCAACTGACTGGCAAATAATGAGAGCTAAATTGGTCTAGGGAAGAGGATATGCAAGGAGAACATACTTGTTTGTCCTGTTCATTTGCAATGCCATGAGGAGAGGAAATTCAGGGAAGCCAGGACCCCAGTGAGGCTTCTGTGGGATGTATGAAGTCTAAAATTGCCCACTTTGATTTGCTGTAGCAACACAATTCAGTTCTGATAATAATTGTAATCAGAGTGAGATGAAACAGTTATCTAACTAATCCTTCCATTTCCACCATGGCCAACTACAAGACAACAGGAAGGCCACTTGCATGCTTATGAGCATAATATACTATCCCACTTGTGTTCTTCAGCCACTGATGTTGTGGGAATTGAACATATAGCCTTTAAACTCTAGGAATTTGCTTAAACCTGTTCATGCTGGTGACAGACCATGAACAGACCAGAGTCCATTGGAGTTGGCTGGCTAATAAATTCAAATAAACAAACAAATCAGCCAGACAGACAGCTTTGGCAACCTTTTCTGCAACAATAATGAAGCACAACTAAGAACACTCTTTTGTACCTGACCTGCAAATTGAACCCCAATATTAGCATGCTGATGTTGTTGGACTTTTAAAGATGTGAAATAAGCAATTATATTAATCTAATTTCTTTGCTTATCCTCAAAGTCTCTAGTCACTTTGAAGAAATGTGTGTGCATGCACACACAAATGTATATACTCTCTCACATTTTTACCTTTATTGCAAAAAAGAAAAAGAAAAGAAATTGCTTTGTTTTAGATTTCGCATTAACCTCACTTGGTTTCAGGATTCAGACTGAGAAGTCATCAGAATCCAAGAGCTTATTTGTATTGTATGATATATCTAAACATATTTGTTATGAACTGTCATGATTTTTAAATGACAACAGGGCATTTAATGCTGACACACAGAAAAGTGGAAACAAACAGTTTTCAATTTTATTGCTTTTTAATTAGTGCCTATGGGAAGATAGACTGTTACCTCAATGCATTTATATTGACATTGTCCTGAAACATGATGTAAAAAAATCATACCACCCACTATTTTCTGTAGCCCCAGAGCAGACATGAATAAATAATTGATTAAAAAAAACTAGAAAATACAATATTTTGCTTTGATCCAGCCACATACATAAGAATGGAAGAGTGAGAAGAAGCTGAAGAAGTGGGAAAGAGACAAAACAATGGACAATTTTTTTTCCAGTATCTGATTTACAAAGCAAATATTTAATATTCCATTCAAAATATGGAACACATTTTGCTGGGTAATGAGGTTGGGCAGCTTCTGAAACATGACAAAATACAAGGATTTTGTTAAAGCTGTAAGAAGAATCATCACTGTTTATCGCTTTCATGATTGAAGGTAAGTCTTTCAGTTTTGTTTATTACATATACATCCATTTTAAAAAGAATTTTATTAAGTTTCGAGACAAGGATAAAAGCTCTGAAAAAACAAAAAACTACAAAAAAAGAAAAAAGAACTAGTGTGAAAACACAAGATATATTTTTTTTTCAAAATTACAGAAAGATGTGACTTCTGACTTTTAACAGCAAGGATATACAAAAATTTCCATAATCAATCTCTTACTCTATATTAAACCAAAAACACATTATTTCTATAAGTCATTTCACTTTAGCACACTATAAAAATCACTAAGTACAGTTACTCCCCCTCCATATTAAAATAAAGAAAAAATTCTGTTGGGGTTTGTTATACCCAGGAATTTACAGCTAGATATAAATTATACAGTGAGGCTTGATATTTAGGTGAGAGGGGAAATATTCTGCAAAGTCACCCAATTAGCAGCCATTGTTGTAGTGATGATGTGTCAGTGTGTGACTCATACAACAGGTGCTTAGAGTTAAGTTGGGTGTGGTGAATAATGAGAGTGACCTATAAGGTGATTGGTCAGTTTATATATAAATACAGAGATGTCCTGTATTCGTTCTTCTCATTTCTCATTTATTCCCATTCTACCTCGTGTATGCTGTATTGTTGGTGTATCATTTGTTACCTGTGGAAGTGATCTGTAAATACATATGTATATAAGTAAATAGGCTATTTTATATAATCTCTGTGTGAGTGTCTATTTACTATACAGTCTAAGGATCACTGGTGTCTAGGAGAAGAAGCAGGCAGCTCCATCCGCTCGCCCCGACAAATTCATATAGACCCCCTAAACAACTTCCCCCCAAAAGATAACACTTATATAATTATTCCCTTCCTACTACTATTCTATACATTTCTTTTTTTATATATTTTATTTTATTATGCATTTATATACATATACATTTATTAACCATAATTATAACAAAAAAAAAACAAACCTTACAATGTGCACCCCACCCCCAGGACCACTATTGTCTTAATCATTCCTCTTTCCAAAAAGATAATAATTCTTTCGAAGGTGTACATCCTTTCCCTTTTAATAATACATATTCTACAAATATATTCCAAATTTCTACAAAATTATTTCGAATCTGTAATCCCCTTCTAACTCTAATATTAGATGTTAATTTATCATTGATTGCCATATCCCATACTTCTTTGTACCATTCCTCAATTTGATATTCCCCTTGTACTTTCCATTTCCTTGCTATTATTAATCTTGCTGCTGTCATTAAGTTTGTAATTAAAATTTTAGTATCCTGAGTACAGGTAACCTTATTATAAATTGATAACAGTGCTATTTCCAGACATGGTTCCATATTCATTCCAATGATCTTGTTTATCTCTTTAAATATCTTCTGCCAAAATATCTGTATCTGTTTGCAACCCCACCACATATGGAGATAGGTACCCAACTCCTGACACCCCCTCCAACATAATACTGAATATTTCTTATTTATTTGATTTAATCTTACAGGAGTCAGGTACCATCTCCTTACCAATTTAAAATAATTTTCTTTTATCCTTATGGACATAGTTTTTAAAATACGCATGTCCCAAATTTTCCCCCAACTCTGATTACTTATTTGTTTTACTAAATCATGATCCCATACTGATTTAAGATAATCTTGTTGATCTTCTGTTTCTAATAATATCTTATAAATTTCACTTGTTTCTCCTTTTATAACAAAATTTTCTTCTTTATCTTCTCTTTCTATAATCATTTTCTCAAATCTTGTATAACCTCTACATTCTTTATTTTCCTTTATCCATTTCCGAATCCATTTCTCTAATTGTGTATAGTTAAACCAAGATAACTTTCTTTCCCTTACTACCTCTCTCTGGTCAAAATGCTACTGGGGAGGAACAGAGGATACGTTCAACTAGCCCCAGACGTGATGACGCAGCTAGCTCAAAGCCGAAAGGACGGCTAGCGGCCGACGGTGCTGGTGGTGAACGACGAATCCAATGTTCTAAAGATCAACACACCATAGGAACCTGGAATGTAAGATCTATGAGCCAGGGCAAATTGGATGTGGTTATTGGTGAGATGTCAAGATTAAATATAGACATTTTAGGTGTCAGTGAACTGAAATGGACTGGGATGGGCCACTTCACATCAGATGACCACCAGATCTACTACTGTGGACAAGAGGACCACAGAAGAAATGGAGTAGCCTTCATAATTAATAATAAAGTGGCTAAAGCAGTGCTTGGATACAATCCAAAAAACGATAGAATGATCTCAATTCGAATTCAGGGTAAGCCATTTAACATCACAGTGATCCAAATATACGCCCCAACCACAGATGCCGAAGAAGCAGAAGTAGATCAGTTCTATGAGGATCTGCAGCACCTACTAGATAATACACCAAAAAGAGATGTTATTTTCATTACAGGAGACTGGAATGCTAAGGTGGGTAGTCAGACGACACCTGGAATTACAGGCAAGCATGGTCTGGGAGAACAAAATGAAGCAGGACATAGGCTGATAGAATTTTGCCAAGACAACTCACTGTGCATAACAAACACTCTCTTCCAACAACCTAAAAGACGACTTTATACATGGACTTCACCAGATGGTCGACACCGAAATCAGATTGACTACATCCTTTGCAGCCAAAGGTGGCGGACATCTATACAGTCGGTAAAAACAAGACCTGGAGCTGACTGTAGTTCAGATCACGAACTTCTTATTGCAAAATTTAGAATCAGACTAAAGAGAATAGGGAAGACCCACAGATCAGTTAGATATGAGCTCACTAATATTCCTAAGGAATATGCAGTGGAGGTGAAGAATAGATTTAAGGGACTAGATTTAGTAGATAGGGTCCCAGAAGAACTATGGACAGAAGTTCGCAACATTGTTCAGGAGGCGGCAACAAAAAACGTCCCAAAGAAAAAGAAAACCAAGAAGGCAAGATGGCTGTCTGCTGAAACACTGGAAGTAGCCCAAGAAAGAAGGAAAGCAAAAGGCAATAGTGATAGGGGGAGATATGCCCAATTAAATGCAAAATTCCAGAGGTTAGCCAGAAGAGATAAGGAATTATTTTTAAACAAGCAATGTGCGGAAGTGGAAGAAGACAATAGGATAGGAAGGACAAGAGACCTCTTCCAGAAAATTAGAAACATCGGAGGTAAATTCCAGGCAAAAATGGGTATGATCAAAAACAAAGATGGTAAGGACCTAACAGAAGCAGAAGAGATCAAGAAAAGGTGGCAAGAATATACGGAAGATCTGTATAGGAAGGATAATAATATTGGAGATAGCTTTGATGGTGTGGTCAGTGAGTTAGAGCCAGACATCCTGAAGAGTGAGGTTGAATGGGCCTTAAGAAGCATTGCTAATAACAAGGCAGCAGGAGACGACGGTATCCCAGCTGAACTGTTTAAAATCTTGCAAGATGATGCTGTCAAGGTGATGCATGCCATATGCCAGCAAATTTGGAAAACACAAGAATGGCCATCAGATTGGAAAAAATCAACTTATATCCCCATACCAAAAAAGGGAAGCACTAAAGAATGTTCAAACTATCGAACAGTGGCACTTATTTCACATGCCAGTAAGGTAATGCTCAAGATCTTGCAAGGTAGACTCCAGCAATTCATGGAGCGAGAATTGCCAGATGTACAAGCTGGGTTTAGAAAAGGCAGAGGAACTAGAGACCAAATTGCCAATATCCGCTGGATAATGGAGAAAGCCAGGGAGTTTCAGAAAAACATCTATTTCTGTTTTATTGACTATTCTAAAGCCTTTGACTGTGTGGATCATAACAAATTATGGCAAGTTCTTGGTGGTATGGGGATACCACGTCATCTTGTCTGCCTCCTGAGGAATCTGTATAACGACCAAGTAGCAACAGTAAGAACAGAGCACGGAACAACGGACTGGTTTAAGATTGGGAAAGGAGTACGGCAGGGTTGTATACTCTCACCCTACCTATTCAACCTGTACGCAGAACACATCATGCGACATGCTGGGCTTGAGGAATCCAAGGCTGGAGTTAAAATCGCTGGAAGAAACATTAACAATCTCAGATATGCAGATGATACCACTTTGATGGCTGAAAGCGAGGAGGAGTTGAGGAGCCTTATGACGAAGGTGAAAGAAGAAAGTGCAAAAGCTGGGCTGCAGTTAAACCTCAAAAAAACCAAGATTATGGCAACGAGCTTGATTGATGACTGGCAAATAGAGGGAGAAAAAGTGGAGGCAGTGACAGACTTTGTATTTCTAGGCGCAAAGATTACTGCAGACGCTGACTGCAGCCAGGAAATCAGAAGACGTCTACTTCTTGGGAGGAGAGCAATGGCAAATCTTGATAAAATAGTTAAGAGCAGAGACATCACACTGACAACAAAGGTCCGCATAGTTAAAGCAATGGTATTCCCTGTAGTAACCTATGGCTGCGAGAGCTGGACCATAAGGAAGGCTGAGCAAAGGAAGATAGATGCTTTTGAACTGTGGTGTTGGAGGAAAATTCTGAGAGTGCCTTGGACTGCAAGAAGATCAAACCAGTCCATACTCCAGGAAATCAAGCCAGACTGCTCACTTGAGGGAATGATATTAAAGGCAAAACTGAAGTACTTTGGCCACATAATGAGAAGACAGGATACCCTGGAGAAGAAGCTGATGCTAGGAAAAGTGGAAGGCAAAAGGAAGAGGGGCCGACCAAGGGCAAGATGGATGGATGGTATTCTGGAGGTGACGGACCCAACCATTGGGGAGCTGGGGATGGTGACGGCCGACAGAAAGCTCTGGCGTGGACTGGTCCATGAAGTCACGAAGAGTCGGAAACGACTGAACGAATAAACAACAACAACCCAACTCCTGACACCCCCTCCAACATAATACTGAATATTTCTTATTTATTTGATTTAATCTTACAGGAGTCAGGTACCATCTCCATACCAATTTAAAATAATTTTCTTTTATCCTTATGGACATAGTTTTTAAAATACGCATGTCCCAAATTTTCCCCCAACTCTGATTACTTATTTGTTTTACTAAATCATGATCCCATACTGATTTAAGATAATCTTGTTGATCTTCTGTTTCTAATAATATCTTATAAATTTCACTTGTTTCTCCTTTTATAACAAAATTTTCTTCTTTATCTTCTCTTTCTATAATCATTTTCTCAAATCTTGTATAACCTCTACATTCTTTATTTTCCTTTATCCATTTCCGAATCCATTTCTCTAATTGTGTATAGTTAAACCAAGATAACTTTCTTTCCCTTACTACCTCTCTTATTCTATCTTTACTATTCATTTCTTTCACCCAATCCTTTATTTGAAATATTTTCTTCTCCCTCAATTCCTTTTCCAATTCCTTCTTTAAATTTATAGGGAATTTTTCCATCATCACCACTGGAGTCAAAGGGGAGACCACTGGCATTCTATATTCTATACATTTCTGTCTACTATAATAAGAATCAAACTGAAAAGCACATAAATTGTCTGCCATTATACTTAATAGTACAAGTTTTATAATCTTAATAAACCCAAGAAACAAAAACAATTCAAAACAGTGGCCTTAAATCAAATCCTTAAAACCATCCAAATAAACATTTTATACCCTAATAATCTTAATCCAAATCCTTAAAAGCAAATAACATCAGTCAAACCCTTAAAGCAATCCAGATAAACATTCTTTAACCATTATCCCACTTCAAAATAAACCAGAGCATTTACATATCCCCACAATGTGCACAGAGCTTTTCTCTTGAAAAAAATCAAACAGCCCAACTGCCCCCCTCAAAAATTCCAGCTTCTCTTCAAAAAACCTCCCACACATAATGACCCCTTCTTTTTCATGGCATTCCACCAGAAAGTCAATTTCACTTATTGCTTGCAGATCTCTCAATTAAATTTCTCCAACTCCACTATCCGATCTTCATCCAGCATCTCAATAGAAATCCCGATCTCACTCTTAGAAAAAACATTTCTATCACTGTTGAATTCCTCGATTTCATCCACCACATCCCCAACCTGATGGCACATTTTAGACCTCATATTTTCTAAGATGTCCTGAATAGCTTGCATAAAAGCTTAGTAGAAGTCAGAAAAAATCTGTTTAAAATCTTCCATGTCTCACGCAGTAGATTAAGGATTAAGCTCCTCGCCCCCTAGGAGCTTAAACAATGAAAGTCGAAGATATGGAAAAGTTCCGGAATGTATTTACACAAGCAAGAGTGAAATAGGTAGACAGTTCCCAAGGGAAAGTAGAAACAGAAAGCTGAAGGTTCAAATCAGCCAATTCAATGTGTGGGAAAATGCTAATATCTTCAAATTTAGTACAAAAATAATAACAGGAAGATAATTATTTATTCTCAATTCTCATTTATATTTGGAAGGAAAACCAAGTCCAAAACTTAAAAAAGAATTTTTTAAAAAGTAATCCCAAAAATAACGATAAGCACCAAGAGAGCCAGCTTCTCCTCGCTGTAGAAAGACTCTCTTAGGTTACACATACTTAAAAAATCCCCATAAATTTAGTGATTTAGAAATGGGGTTTCCGGTCTTAGTGTCCATTTAAGGCTGCAGCGCGGTTTGGAAAATGATGACAGCCCCGCCTCCCAGCTAGCATTAACCATTCAAACACGAAACGCTGTTTGCGATCTGGCTTCAAGCAGCCGTCCGGAGGACAGATGGGATGATTCCAGGTGTTCTCTTTTATCTGGGGAACATTCCTGGGCTTCAGGAAAACCTGCCTGAACCCGAAAAAAATTGCCACGTTGTCAGCTCCGCCTGCTAAGCCCATAGGCACAGCTACTTTGTCTGCCATGGTCCCCACCCGAAGTCTATTAGATATATATGTGCTCAAACCTAGGTCCTGGACAGTAGACTCATAGGTGCCCTGATTTTTGGCTGTTGCTCTGTAATGCCAGGTCAATTAATAACAAGGCCCCCCTCATACACGATCTGATTTTAGAGGAGGGGGCAGACCTGATATGCATTACGGAAACCTGGCTGGGCCCGGAAGGAGGTGTTCCTCTTTCTCAGATTTGTCCAGCCGGGTTTCGGGTTTGGCACCAGCTGAGATTTCGGGGCAGGGAAGGAGGGGTGGCTGTTGTCATCTGGGAGTCTCAAATGGCCATCAGGGGCCCTGCTCCACAAGTGACCGGTTGTGAGACCTTGTTTTTCAAGTTGGATTCTTGGGAACAGTTGGGAGTGTTGCTACTGTACCAGCCTCCCTGCTGCATAACAACCTCCCTGCCTGAGCTGCTAGAGGCCGTCTCAGGATTGGCGGTTGAGTTCCCCAAGCTTATGGTTTTGGGGGACTTCAACCTGCCTTCCCTGGGGCAAACCTCGGAACCAGCTTGGGAGTTCATGGCCACCATGGGCCTGTCCCAGATCATCCAGGACCAGACTCGAGACAGTGGCCTCACTCTGGATTTAGTTTTCTTGTCAGAGCAGTGGCAAAGCGATCTGAGGGAAGAGGTAGATCTTTCCCCGTTGTCATGGTCAGACCACGCCCTGGTGACCTTGAGATTCTCTTATGCCGCCCCACTCCGCAGGGAGGCCGGACCTATTTGATTGGTCCGCCCCCGGCGACTAATGGACCCAATAGGGTTCCAGAGGGAGCTGGGGGTTATACATGAGGATCTGCTACACAGTCCAGCGGAGGCTCTGGCTGCTGCCTGGAATAGAGAGGGGGACGGGGCCTTGGACAGGATTGCGCCTGTGCGGCCTCTCTTATCCTGTCGAACCCGACACTCCCCATGGTTCACGGAGGAGTTGAGGTTCCTGAAGAGGATTAAGAGACGCCTAGAGCATCGCTGGAGAAAGACAAAGACTGAATCCGACCGAACACAAGCTAGAGCCGCGATTAAGACCTACCTTGTGGCGGTAAGAGCGGCAAAACGTCAATATTTCTCTGCTCTTATTGCATCCGCAGAATGCCACCCGGCGGCCCTGTTTAAGATTACCTGATCCCTTTTAGGGAAAGGGGAGTCTGAAATCCATCTGCAGGGCCGTGCTGAGGAATTTTCTGAGCATCTGCAGGATAAAATCGCTAGGATTCGATCCAAGTTAGACTCCGAGCATGAGACAGAGTCTGGAGAGATACCCAGGGAACGTTCTTACTTTGTTATCTGGGAACAGTTTGATCCGGTTGGTCCTGAGGAAGTGGACAGAGTCCTCCAGACTGTAAATGCCACCGCCTGTCAATTAGATCCATGCCCCTCCTGGCTCGGGAGGGGACTTGTAGCTGGGTCCAGGCGATGGTGAACACATCCTTGAAGAGGGGGTGTTCCTGGCAGCTTTTCAGGAAGCGCTGGTGCGCCCCCTCCTCAAGAAGCCATCGCTGGACCCTACTATACTGGATAATTTTCGTCCAGTCTCCCACCTCCCCTTTTTAGGGAAGGTGGTTGAGAAGGTGGTGGCATTACAGCTCCAGAGGATTCTGGATGAAACGGATTATCTAGACCCCTTTCAGTCAGGTTTCAGGCCAGGTTACGGGATGGAAACTGCATTGGTCGCGCTTATGGATGATCTCTGGCGGGAGCAAGATAAAGGCAGTGCATCCATTCTTGCTCTTCTTGACCTCTCAGCGGTGTTCGATACCGTCGACCACGGTATCCTTATGGAACGGCTTAGGGAGTTGGGGATGGGCGGCGTGGTCTTACGCTGGTTCACCTCCTTCCTCCGAGGCCGGTCCCAGTTGGTGTTAATTGGGAGCAAAATATCCAGCCCGCGGGCCCTTCTTTGCGGGGTCCCACAAGGCTCGGTACTCTCCCCGCTCCATGAAACCGCTGGGTGAGATCATCCAACACCACGGGGTGAGGTATCATCAATATGCCGATGATACCCAGTTGTATATCTCCATCCCGGGTGAAGTAAGTGATGCAGTGACCATCCTGTCCAAGTGCCTGAGGGCTGTGGGGGCCTGGATGGGGAAAAACAGGCTTTGACTGAACCCTAGTAAGACGAGGGTTTAAGGCTGTGAATTAATGGCTCCTCAGCATCTGGGAAATTGTCATCTTTAATTCTGGATGGGGTTGCACTACCCCAGACAGATCCGGTGCGTAACTTGGGGGTCCTCTTGGACTCACGACTCCTACTTGAAGAGCAGGTGGCAGTCGTGGCCAGGAGGGCTTTTGCTCAACTTCGTGTTGTGCGCCAGTTCCGCACCTTCCTGGAACAAGAGGCCCTTCGAACAGTCACTCATGCCTTGGTTATCTCCCACATAGACTACTGTAATGCTTTCTACATGGGGCTACACTTGAAGAATATCCGGAAGCTACAACTGATCCAGAATGCAGCCGCGCGGACAGTTTTGGGTGTCTCAAGGAGGACACACGTAACACCTTTGCTGCGCGAGCTGCACTGGGTCCCAGTTTGCTTCCGGGTCCAATTCAAGGTGTTGGTTATCACCTTTAAAGCCCTACGTGGCATGGGACCAGGATACCTAAGGGACCGTCTCATTCCCATTGCTTCATCCCGTCCCACCCGGGCATGCAGAGAGGGCATGCCACAGACCCCATCGACTAAGGAGTTACATCTAAAGAGGTCTCGGAAGCATGCTTTCTCTGCTGTTGCCCCTGCCCTTTGGAACAGTCCTCCCCCAGGGATCAGACAGGCCCCCTCGCTCCTGGACTTTCGAAAACAACTCAAAACCTGGCTTTGTCAGCATGCTTGGGGCGAGATGGAGAAGGTATATACCTGGAGATGGCTAGCACCTTAGATTCGTCCTAGAGCGTATATTTTAAATTGTTATTTATTGTGTATTTTAATCTATTTAATTTGTATGTTAATGATTTTAATTTTGTTATAAACCACCCAGAGTCCCCCGTGGGGGAGTTGGGTGGTGATAAATTTGATAAATAAAATAAATAAATAAATATATTCTATGTTTTCCTCAGGAACTCAAGGTGGCTTATACCTTCTCCATTTTTCCTCACAACAATACGTTAAGGTTAAGTTGGGCTGAGAAAAAGTGATTGGCTCAAAATTACGTAGTGAGCTTCCATGAGTGGGGGTGGACTTGCACTTGGGAGACCCAATATCCAATAGTCCAATATCTTAACTACTATACACCACTTGCTTTACTTATGGCAGGAAGACTATAAAGAGCAGGGATGAAGAAATAAGAAAAATGTATATCTATCTGAATATGCTCAGATGTGCATCCAGGAAGACAGTAAATGTGATGGAATGTGAGGGTGGCCTTGGAAGACGGCAGGGGTGGGATGGGGAAGAGATACTGAGAGAAAGAAGTCTGCAACAGAGGGAGGGACCGCTTTCTAAGTTTCTTTCTTCGGTCATTTCTCTGTTGCAGACTTCTTTCTCTTTTTTCTGACAGTTCCCTAGGCAGCATCTCTTCCCCCCCCCCCGTTTTCCAAGGCCACGCTCACATTCCATTACAGTAAATGACCAAAGTTCTTTAGAGAGCCTGCATGTCAGGAAATGTTGAGGGTGGGGCTTCAATGCAATAAGCTCTTGCCTTTGCAGCACTCTGAGTCAGCCTATTTCTAGGCCAGGGCTTTCCAAAGTGCCGCTGCTGGTGACACACCAGTGGCGGCGGCAGCGCGGCGGCGTGCGCGCGCACGGTGGCGGCACGGGGGGGGCGTGCGGCGGCGTGTGTGCACACGGCGGCGACAGCAGCCTCCGCTAAAATGCGGAAGCACTGATCCCGCGCCGCTGCCGCCGTGCACGCACGCGCCGACGCTTCCAGGTGGTGTGGCGACACACTACGCTGTGTGTGGCGACACACTTTTGTGTCGCGACACACAGTTTGGAAAGCTCTGTTCTAGACAAACACATTTATGTATTTGATTTATATGGTTACTCCTTTCCTTAAATGCATCTCTAGGCAGCTAACAAAGGTTAAAAAGTAATAGAATAATAAAGTCAACCAAATAAGAAACATAAGAAAGGCTACCAAGGAAACCACACAACCAACAATATGGGTCAGCAACTCCCCTAACCCCCATACCCAGGAAGATAGCCAGGTCTTAAGAGCTTGCATTCATAGCAAAACATGATTTATTGAATCCACTGCAATATCAACATCAAAATTGAAAAACAACAATCTAAGACAGTAAGAAAGAAAGAAAGAAAAACTAATAGAAGCCTTAGCTGGCTACCATTTTCCCTTGTCCAATCGAGGCAGAGATAACATCTGTCTCCTAATTTTTGTCACTGCCAGAATCCTGACAGACAGATGGTGAGGCGGCAGTGATCGCAAGGAAAAAGCAGTGGAAGCAAGAGGCTTCAGCACCGCTCTGACCCTGTTTCTCCCTGTTTTAAAATTGGCACATGATTGGCAGCAGGTTCCTTATGACTACAGTATGCTACAAGTGTTCATTAAATGGTTACCTTGGAATCATTTACAAAATTGACATACAAATCATTATATTTGATTAATATATTGTCTTGTGCCTTAGCATAAAAGGTATAAGAAGTCATTGTTTGCAAGAAAGAATCTTTATAGGGGTTGATATCACCTAATTTTCAACAAACAGTGCAGCCTGAACTGGCAGGTGAGATACAGCAGATTCGTGAGTGACTTTGGTGCTGTCACTTTTTGGTGTTTTAAGGACAGCAGATGCTCTGAGTATAACACACTTGGTCTTAGGGGAGAAGAATAGATAGCATCAGAACAATGTGTAACAGATGCACATTGGTGAGAAATTTACCACTTGCTTCAGAGGGTAGTCATTCACATCTTATTTTCAAGGTTGAAAAACTCTTCTAGGAATAGTAAGTGAAAGATAAAGTAGAACATCAGAGAGGATAATTGTAATGTCCATGGTCTTCTCTAATACCAAACAGGTCCTGAAGTATCCAAAGCTTCTAGAGAAAAAAGCATTACCCAGATCTGAAGGACACAAGCAAACAAAAACAAACAAACATTGAAGGAACTACCTTGAAAGGGTCCAGAAGTTAATTTATACTCTCATGTTTGCTGTGTCAAGATAACTCATAGTTCTTAAGAGAGAAAGTGCACAATATATAGAATAATAGAGGTCTTTTAATTTTTTTAATGGTGAAATACTAAAAACTACAGCACCAACAGAAAAAAGTTACTGATTGTATAGTGAAAAAAGAAAAATATATATACAAACATAGAGATATAGAATTAATTCAATCTTTAAGCTTATCATTACATCTAGACTATATAGAAACATACTGCATCATCTTCTCATTTTTAGAATATGAATATTTTTCAGAAATGAAACTGATATCATGGATCCATTTTTTAAAATAGGGAGAGTAAATTTCTTTTCAATTACTTAAAAGTATCCTCTTTGCCATGCCGCAAACTTAATAGAGTCATGTGATGACAAATTCCATGTTTTTGGAATATAGTTCAACATCACAGTAAGATCCTTAATATTTCTTCCCCAAATTGTATTGACGTATGTAGCAATTTAAAATCAAAATAAAGCTTTAGCTAGACAAAACCAGATCATATGAGTTAAAGAACCTCCAACATAAAAATCTAATGTTCATTCCTTTTTAAACATTCTTTAAGGTGTCCAATTAATATGAAACAGTATTTTCTGATGAATTAATTTAATTTTTAAATCATAAAATTGGATTAAAATTTGGATTCTTCAAAATTGGATATCCCGATTCTTAATTTCACAATTCATATATATATATATATATATATATATATATATATATATATATATATAGTGTGTGTGTGTGTGTGTATGTGTGTGTGTTTATGTATGTGTGTATGTGTATGTGTGTATATATATATATATATATGTATGTATGTGTGTGTATATATATATAAAATATTAACTTTTATTTTACTTTCTAACTGTTTAAAAAGTTAATTGTTGGATTCTATTCAAGTGATTCATCTGTTAAGGATCTTGAAATTGCAGGTAGCTTGGAGGCTAGAGCAGAGGTTCTTAATCAGGTGTCCGTGGACTCCTTCAGAATAGATTTCAGTTGTTCCATGAACTTGGATGGGAAAAAATTGCAACTTCATTTTCAATAACATCTAATTGAAATTTAGCTTTTCATTCAATATTGTATGTAGGCATTGAAGTAATTTATGACCTCTGAACTCTGAAAATTTAACTTCAATAAATCTCACAATTTAAAATTATTATACCCTAAGAAGAATACTGACATGTTATTAATTAAATTTAAAAGCACATAATTTAATAAATAAAACTCACATTACATTACATACATTTTTTTAAAAAAAATGATAACTGTATTTGAGCATAATTGGTTTCCTTTGTAATACGATCTATATCTATGTATTTTATTTTATGCATTTAAATACATTTTTCTGAGAAAGGGTCTATAGGTTTCACTAGACTCTCAAAGTGGTCCATGCTGGAGCTTTCAGGCCATTCTGTTTAATTAATACATCTTTGAATTGTATATATTGCCAAGCAAATATTCAATAGGCAAATCATATTCAACACCCAATCTCTCAAAATTCTTAAACCAATCATTAGAAATCAGCTGATTTAATGTGCTGATCCCTTATTTAACCCAAGCATTCCAGTAAAACAACTTCCCTGCTATTTTCAAATTTGGGTTATTTCACATGGTCTACTTCTCATGTGATTTGGGATAAAAACATAACCGCTTACCTATTAATGACCAAAAGTGCTTAGCAGATTTCCAGCATCCCTACTGAGTATAATTGGACCACAAAACCTGCCAAGATTTCATAGGTGTTACACATTTGTTCTCCAAACAGGCCTAAAAATTCTTGTTAAAAAAATGTAAAAATAAAAGCCCAGTCATATCATTGGAAATCTGGGAGGTTAAAGCTACCATAATTGCAAGGGAACCTCAATTTTGGCCAAGGTATTTGAAGGGCTTTAGTTGGCCATAAAATTTTCTCATTAACCTATCTCCGCAAAGTATCTAATAAAAATTAACCCTGGAATCCCTCTTAGAATATACATTAATATCAATGTAATAGTCATTTTAATAACATTAATCTTGCCCCAAAGACTTAATGACAATTTAACTATCACATTATATATACTGAAATTGCATCTCTATATTTAGATATATTTAGTTCAAAATATAGGGATATACAGTAGTTGAAGAAAGATATAGAGTATGAGAAAGTTTTAAATGTTTTACAGTAATCTATAGATATAGTGGATCCCAGAAGCAACAAATCAGACTTATTCCAGTTAATAATATAACCAGTATATAAAGCATATTACTGTATGACTTCAACAAGTTTTGGTAATTATTTTACAATATATAATTATCAAGTTTAGCCGCAATAACAGAAGCATATCAGAACAATTTATATTAATGCTGAGATACCCTTAGTATCTTGAGAGAGTCTAATGGAAGAAGCCAATAGCTCAAGAAGCAAACAGAGGATTAAGAGAGAAAAGAGGCATCCCTGTCTGGTGCCATGATATCATTTAATAAATTGAAAAACAAATCCATTATTGCCAGTGGAGGAAGATAGCAAACTGTAATCCAATGAACAAAAGACGTTGGGAACCCATATCTTGCTCTTCATATCAAAGAGCTTTTCAGTGTCCAATGAAATTAGAATAACTTATTCTAATTTATTTGTTCCAACATCAATAATATAAATCACTAAGCAGATATTGTCAGATACCTGTCTATTGTTTTTTCATAAATCCAGATGGAGATGGGTGAATTATAGATGGTATTACATCCTGTAGCCTCCTGGCTAATGCTGCAGTTAATATCTTAGTACCCAAATTAAACAAAGAAAAAACTAAGAACAGCCTTGCTGAAATCCATGCAGTCTACCACTCTCTTCTTACACTAGCCAGGCAGATGGTCCAATGGGTAAGCCACAAGCAGAAAACAAAACCAGCACCGAGAGGTTTACTGCCTCTTGGATTAATAGCGATTGATAGCCATACCCTTATCCATTTGTTTCATCTCAAGGGCTAAATCCGGATGGAATTTCTATTTGTAAATAAATATGGAGCCGGCATCCGAACCTGTTGGATAAAGTTGCATTCTGAGGCCACGTGCTTATCACAACTAGCAGTAACTAAGTGAAGTTTCCAGTTTGTATTCCTAACAACATACTGACATACCTGGCATAAGCATATCTATCTATTTATTAGATTTTTATCCTGCCTTTCTTTTTGGTTTGCAACTGAATTTACTTTTAAGCTGATGATGTATCAATGAATAAGTTGCTGATGTATCAATGCAGAGCTTTCCAAACTGTGTGTTGCCACACAAAAGAGTGTCGCCACACACAGTCTGGTGTGTCGCCACAGAACTCGGAAGTGCTGATCATCAGCGCTTCCGGTTTTTCCCGCGGCGACACACCAACTGCATCGCGCAAAACCCGAAAGGGGCAGCAGCGCTTCCGGGTTTTTGCACGCCGTCGCGGCACTTCCGGGTTTTCCCGCAGCGACACACCAACGCTGGTTGGTGTGTCGCCGCGGGAAAAACTTTGGAAAGCCCTGTATCAATGAATATGCTTCCCAGGCTCCTTTTTTCTCTTACCATCAATTCTGCCTCCTAATTATTATTCTTCAGTACACCAGTAGGTAGACAGAATGCTTTTTCTACTTACTGCTTAGTAACATTTGTAGATGCCAAATAAAACTGGGCCAGCACTCTCTTCATAGAAATGGCTGCACCTTATTCACAGACCAAGCGTTGGTGGACCATGTGCTGTTAGTGACTATGCATCTGTCATCTACCTTCTCCTACCTAAGTTGTTTTAAAAGACGGGAAGCATTCTGCAATGCAAATGCCAGTTTCTAGCATCATTTTTTAAAAATTATTTCCGAGCATATTTTCCTTTGCCCTGAGACCCCATAGACCAGGGTTTCTCAACCAGGGTTCTGTGAGAGGTCACTAGGGGTTCCCTGGGAGATCACGATTTATTTTAAAAATTATTTCAAATTTGGGCAACTTCACATTAAAGAGGTAAATTTCATTCTTAACTTTTAGTTTAAGAACACTGTGAATTCATATATACAGGCCTACACGGGAAACGAATATAATAATTTTGTAACTTCTGGCCTATATTTGAGCCTGAATGTGCAGGGGTTCCCCGAGGCCTGGAAAATATTTCAAGGGTTCCTCCAGGGTCAAAAGGTTGAGAAAGGCTGCCACAGACATGTGGGACTGTACTGGCTTATGGGGTCCAGGTGCAGAGTAAACCAAACAGAGTGCAGCGTGTAGGGCTAACAATATTTTATTGTAGCATAAGGCAATAATGGATATGAGTTACATTATTGCAAAAAGGAAAAACAACAAAGCATAAGCAGAGTTCCATCAGCAGATGTGAAGAAAACCATGGCCAGGTACAAAAGGCCAGGCATAGTTACAGTTCAGGAACAGAGTACATGGCAACATGACAGACAGAAGTCAAGAAGCACAGACCCATAGTTCACAGCTGAGATATACACTTGTTTCAGCATTCTGATTGGAGGAAACATGGAGTCATTGGTTACATACACTTACTGTTGGAACTAAAGTCTGTTGCACATGATATAAATTGCCATGAGATGGCAATGTTGCACATTGTCTCCCCCCCGGGAAAACGTTCTCACGGGATGGCCGATCAGCTAGCCAAAACATAACTCACGTGATACAATGCCTTAGCTGTGATCAAGGCCAGACACCTGTTCTTGGTGGAATGTTTTGAGAAACACGCAACGTAGAGGCGTATGGAAAAACACTGTTTTTTACAAGCTAGGAAATCACAGTGGAGAAATCCATTTGAATTCTACATAGAATAACTCTGACAAGACATTCCTAGAAAATAAACATGGTGGGTAACTGCATTCCACAGTTCTGTTTAAAGATAGGCCTCTTTATACCCTCAAAGAAGATAAAGATAAGCCAGAGTAATAAAGAGCATCTTGCAGGGCAAGCAGGATTTACTAACCAGTTTTCCTTCTGGTAATTAGCATGGTATTCCTCGCATGGCATTTCCTGGTAAATGGGCAAAGCCTATTTTGTAGCACTATCACAGTATCTTCTCAAAATCCCAGATGTGTCCATGGGACCCCAAAGTTTACTGGCCTCTGCTAAAGGGGAAGGAATTTTCTTCTGAAAATTTTCTTTGGATCCTTGTTAGATATTCTTGTAAGTGGTATGCTTTAGCAAAAATATACTACAAGGATCATTAACAATATATGGGGGGGGAACAGTTTGTCCTAGTGAAAAGTTAATTTATCTATAGCAATATGTGAGTTTTTCTCACTTTAAAAAAGCATAATTTTTTCTGAACCCTTGTCAAGGTTGTTAAGACTATTTGAAGGTAAAACACTTGTGAAGCAGGCTTCCTTAGTGTGTGTTTTTAAGCTCCAATTTTTATTTACTTCTTTTTCTTATTCTACTACCAGAATTGACAAACATATGGACAGGAAAAAAAACTGTGACTAAGTGAAAGACTCATAATCTCAACAATCTGCAGTTGAAAAATGAACATATTCACTTAGGCTTTGTTTTTAGGTCAAACCTAGTCACCATAACATTCCATATATTTGTGTACAATATGTTCATTTCGGAGATAAACTTGTTCATTCTTGCAGCTTGACTACAGCAACAGTATTTATGCAATAAGACTTCAAGTTATTCAACACTTCAAAATAAATGGATCCTTCCCAACTTCTAATCTATTATGACAAGAAGTCTCTTTCTTTCTTTCTTTCTTTCTTTCTTTCTTTCTTTCTTTCTTTCTTTCTTTCTTTCTTTCTTTCTTTCTTTCTTTCTTTCTTTCTTTCTTTCTCTTCTTTAACTATTAAAGGAGATCTCTCTGCTCTGCCAGCTTTATAACTTTATGGACCAACTTCAGGAAAAAAGGAGAGTCACAGCAGATGTCACTGAGGTTGAAAAAAAGGACATGGCAACTTTTCCCTGGTAGCAGTGGAAATGATCATTTTTTCTCAGAAAAAGCAGTATCTGTGCTGTCTGCGACAGATAGGGCTGAGACTCAGAGTAAACGAAAGAACCTGGTCATTCCCTACATGGCTGGTGTGTCTGAAAAGATAAAACGGATATTTGGCAAACACCACATACCTGTATATTTCAAACCCACCAACACACTGAGACAGAGGCTTGTACACCCCAAAGATCAAACTCCAAAACACAAGAAAAGCAATGTAGTTTATGCAATCCAGTGCAGTGAGGAGTGCTCTGAACTCTACATTGGAGAAACCAAACAACCTATGTACAGGAGGATGGCCCAACACAGGAGAAGTAACACCACAGGACCAGAGTCAGCAGTTTATCTTCATTTAAAGGAAAAAGGACACTCATTTGAGGACATTAATGTTCACATTTTAGACAGAGAAGATAGGTGGTTTGAGAGAGGGGTCAAGGAATCCATTTATGCCAACTTGGAAAATCCTTCCTTGAATAGAGGTGGGGGCCTCAGGCACAATCTTTCTCCCATCTTTCTCCCCGCATTGTCTTCTGTGCCTAGGAAGATTAAGACCATTTCACAAGCTCAACAGCAGCATGGTGATCTTAACGATCCTCCTTTAGATAATAAAAGGACTTAAAATACATCTCAATATAACCATGACCCCAGGTGTAAGGTCACACAGCTACCTAGAAACATATTTAGGATTCCCTTACCAACTTTGCTCAGACTGAAGAAGCTCCTTGGATAAGGAGCGAAACGTTTCCACTGAGAAAATAGAAATCCAGTTGACATGGTTCAAGCTACAGTCAACTTATATCCCCATACCAAAAAAGGGAAGCACTAAAGAATGTTCAAACTATCAAACAGTGGCACTTATTTCACATGCCAGTAAGGTAATGCTCAAGATCTTGCAAGGTAGACTCCAGCAATTCATGGAGCGAGAATTGCCAGAAGTACAAGTTGGGTTTAGAAAAGGCAGAGGAACTAGAGACCAAATTGCCAATATCCGCTGGATAATGGAGAAAGCCAGGGAATTTCAGAAAAATGTCTATTTTTGTTTTATTGACTATTCTAAAGCCTTTGACTGTGTGGATCATAACAAATTGTGGCAAGTTTTTGGTGGTATGGGGATACCAAGTCATCTTGTCTGCCTCCTGAGGAATCTGTATAACGACCAAGTATCAACGGTAAGAACAGAGCACGGAACAACGGACTGGTTTAAGATTGGGAAAGGAGTACGACAGGGCTGTATACTCTCACCCTACCTATTCAACCTGTACGCAGAACACATCATGTGACGTGCTGGACTTGATGAATCCAAGGCTGGAGTTAAAATCGCTGGAAGAAACATTAACAATCTCAGATATGCAGATGATACCACTTTGATGGCTGAAAGCGAGGAGGAGCTGAGGAGCCTTATGATGAAGGTGAAAGAAGAAAGTGCAAAAGCTGGGTTGCAGTTAAACCTCAAAAAAACCAAGATTATGGCAACGAGCTTGATTGATGACTGGCAAATAGAGGGAGAAAAAGCGGAGGCAGTGACAGACTTTGTATTTCTAGGCGCAAAGATTACTGCAGACGCTGACTGCAGCCAGGAAATCAGAAGATGTCTACTTCTTGGGAGGAGAGCAATGACAAATCTTGATAAAATAGTTAAGAGCAGAGACATCACACTGACAACAAAGATCCACATAGTCAAAGCAATGGTATTCCCTGTAGTAACCTATGGCTGCGAGAGCTGGACCATAAGGAAGGCTGAGCGAAGGAAGATAGATGCTTTTGAACTGTGGTGTTGGAGGAAAATTCTGAGAGTGCCTTGGACTGCAAGAAGATCAAACCAGTCCATCCTCCAGGAAATAAAGCCAGACTGCTCACTTGAGGGAATGATATTAAAAGCAAAACTGAAGTACTTTGGCCACATAATGAGAAGACAGGATACCCTGGAAAAGAAGCTGATGTTAGGGAAAGTGGAAGGCAAAAGGAAGAGGGGCCGACCAAGGGCAAGATGGATGGATGATATTCTGGAGGTGACGGACTCGACCATGGGGTAGCTGAGGATGGTGACGGCTGACAGGAAGCTCTGGCGTGGACTGATCCATGAAGTCACGAAGAGTCGGAAGCGACTGAACGAATAAACAACAAGAAGAGACTCATATGCAATACCATTACGGTGAATATTCTTATTATATCTTACCAGCATGCAATTTCTTGCATGAGGCTTTCCATGGTAGGTTGAGGTTCTACTCCAAAACTCATATGAGCTAGAGGCCATTTTAGGAGGTGATTTTGACATTTTCAATGGGGTGAAATAGGCACATTAACCATCTGCTTCTTGATTAGTGGATGTTTAATAGAAAGACGATTCTGGGAATCCATATCTCAGAAAAAAGATCCTGACTAGTGTTTTATATAATTAATATTTTGTTTGTAGAGGGTCCATGTTTCACAGGTGTACAAAAGGGTTGGTAGTACAATGACTTTGTAAACAAGCATTTTGGTCTCCCTGCGAATGTCCCGATCCTCAAACACTCTACGCTTCATTCGGGAGAAAGCTACACTCAAAGAGCTCAGACGATGCTGAATTTCAGCGTCGATGTCAGCTTTTGATAGTCTTCCAAAGCAGCTACTTTACTCCGAACTTAAGAATGGAAAACGGAATATTAGTGGACAGCAAAAGAGATTCAAAGATACTCTCAAAGCTAATTTAAAAAAGTGTAATATCAGCATTGAGAACTGGGAAGCCCTAACTCATGAGCGTTTCAATTGGAGGTCAGCCTTTATTAAAGGCGCTATGGACTTTGAAGAAGCACGAGTACAGGACGAAAGGGAGAAACGAGCTAAGAGGAAGGCACGTCAAGCAAACCCTCATCATGATCGTCTTCCACCTGGTAACCTATGCCCTCATTGTGGGAGGTTGTGAGGATCCAGAATTGGCCTTTACAGCCACTTACGGATCCACTGTTAAGATTTTACCCCTGGAAGACAATCTTACTCGGCTACGAGTGATCGCCAAGAAGAAGAAGAAGAAGAATTATTTTGTTGTTCTTGATTATGATTCTTCTTCTTACACTATCACTTAGTTTAAAATTTTTGTTTTTATTTGTTTGGCCACTGTTTATTTCCATACAAACTTTGTATCAACAACAGGGGTGAATTCTCATTGTCAGATACAAGTTTCTTTGTGGGTGAAATTTCTAACTGTTCAAATGAAAAAGATTTCATATCCTTCTTTTTCAAATCTGCATGTTGTTTACTGTTTCTATTTTTTAAACTTGTTGTTGACTTTTTTCCTCATCCTGGAACTATGGAACTCCAAGCCCAGAGAATGTTCAAATGCAACACAAATCCATTTCACTGTCCCTCCAAATGGTTGATAAGGGCAAACAAAACAAAACAAAACAAAACAAAACAAAACAAAACAAAACAAAACAAAACAAAACAAAACAAAACAAAACGAGAGATACATGCAGGCACTGACACACTGAAATGAAACTTTTGCTTACAAAGTTATGTGTAAATAAATAAAGTTATTTATTTTAAAGAGTCTTTCATCATACTCTCACAAATAAGTAAAACACAGGGAATATTCAGATCAAGAGTGCAATTATATAAGAACTTGATGCCACCTCCTCTTGTAAAATTGTAGAGCATTAACATGTTGATTGTCTGTTTTAAAATGAATGCATAGTAGACCTTCATAGTCCAAAACTTATCTCAAAAATAGTGCTAATGAAACATTTATTTATCTTTGCATTAAGAAAATATTGGATGACTGGTTTATCCTGAGAAATATCTTTATTACAAACTGCCATAAATATTTAAAAAAAACCAATAGTATCTCACTAAGATCATACTCAGAGTATGCCAAAGAATAAGCCTGAACCTGCCATAGTCAGACATTACTATATCCAATGAAATCTCAATTTAATGGATTGTCTGTTATTCACAAGTGTCCATTGAATACAAAAGTATGTCATTACAGCAACAGACATCATTTGTGTAATGACGTGAAAACAATGCAAATTACATCATTTGCATCCATTTATGTTACTGACACGGTGACATTATTACACAAATAAAATAAAAAATGTCAATTTATGTCATTTGTGTAATGATGGAAATTGATGGAAAATGACTAATTTGTATCATCCTATAAATCACCAGGAAGATTTGGTTTCGACTGACTATGGGGACTGGGAGAGGGAAGCAGAGTGCTACAATGGTTCTCCTCCTTCCTCCATGGCTGGTTCCAGTTAGTTGACAAGCTGTGTAAAGTCAAGCCTAAAGCCACTGCTTTGTGGGGTGCCACAAGGATCCAGGTCTGGGCCCCTTCTGTTTAGCATTTACATGAAGTCACTGAGTGAAGACCTCTATCAACACAGGGTCAGGCATCATCAGCATGCAAATGATACTCAGTTCTGTAGCTTGGCCCCTGATCAATCAAGTGATACTGCCAAGTTCTTGTCCTAGGGCCTGGAGCTTGTTGAGGCTGGAAAAAGGAACATGCTTAAGCTTAATCCTGACAAGACCAACTACAGGTTTATAGTTCTTCTGATGCTGGGGATTGTCCATTCTTGGTTCTGAATGGGGCTGTGCTTCCCCAGACAGAACCGGTGCACAATTTGGAGGTCTTCCTAAAATCACAGCTCCCGCTCAAAAAGCAGATTTGGACAGAACTGTCTTGGGTGCTAATTGCACCCTTTCCTGGACAAGGTGTCCTTTCTCATGGTCACTCACACCAAAGTCATCTTGTGTGTGGACTACTGCAATACATGAGGCTGCCCTTGAAAACTACTCAGAAACTACAGCTGGTCCAGAATGCAGTTGCATGAGCAGTTATGGGCATACACCCATGTAACATCTCTGCTGGTTACCAGTGAGTGCAATTCAGCATGTTAGTTGTCACCTGTGAAGCCTTTCATGGCATAAGGAATGGCTATCTCAGGTGACCTGCCTTTCTCCCACTATTTCTGCCCATCCCATACAATCTGACAGAGTGGATTCTGAGTCCCATTTGCCAGCAATGCCATCTGATGGGGCCTAGGAAGCGTGCCTTTTTGTCATGGCATCTGACTTCTGAAATAGCATCCCCTTGGAGGTTCAGGGGGCCCCAACACAGCTACCCTTTAAATGAGCACCTGGCTTTTCCCCCAGGCTCTGGACTAAATTGGGATGTGTGTCCCCTTGAATTGGATTATGTTTGGTGTGTTTATGGAGTATGTCTATGAAGGTTCTCAGTCATCCAGGTGGAATTGTCTGTAGCTTGAATCATGTCAACTGGATTTCTATTTTCTTAATGGAAACGTTTCGCTCCTTATCCAAGGGGCTTCTTCAGTCTGAGCAAAGTTGGTAAGGGAATCCTAAATATGTTCCTAGGTAGCTGTGTGACCTTACACCTGGGGCTAGGTCATGGTTATATTGAGATGTAATTTTTAAGTCCTTTTATCATCTAATGGAGGGTCGTTAAAAACACCATGCTGCTGTTGAGCTTCTGAAATGGTCTTAATCTTCCTAGGCACAGAAGACAACACGGGGAGGAAGATGGGGGAGAGTTTGTGCCTGAGGCCCCCACCTCTATTCAAGGAAGGATTTTCCAAGTTGGCATAAATGGATTCCTTGACCCCTCTCTCAAACCACCTATCTTCTCTGTCTAAAATGTGAACATTAATGTCCTCAAATGAGTGTCCTTTTTCTTTTAGATGAAGATAAACTGCTGACTCTGGTCCTGTGGTGTTATTTCTCCTGTGTTGTGCCATCCTCCTGTACATAGGTCTCCTTTGATGTGTCCTCCCTTTTCACCAGCATCCCCACCACTCATGCTCTATCCGCTGTCAGGAAGAGACTAGAAGAGGACAGCACCCTGGAAAGGAGAAGCCATCTCAACCCAAACCAGATCTGCCATCTTCTGGACCTGTGTCTTAACACCACTTATTTCACATACAGAGGTGACTTTTACAGACAAAAACACGGCTGTGCCATGGGTTCTCCTGTGTCACCCATTGTGGCCAATTTATACATGGAAGAAGTGGAGAAGAAAGCACTCAACACATTCCAGGGAACGGTGCCCACCCACTGGTTTAGGTATGTGGATGACACCTGGGTCAAAATCAAGGCCCAGGAAGTACAGGCCTTCACGGACCATATAAACACTATAGATGCCAACATTAGCTTCACCAGAGAAGACACCAAGGACAACAGACTGGCATTCCTAGACTGTGAAGTCCTCATTGGGACCGGTGGCAAGCTAGAAATAGGGATCTACAGGAAACCCACACACACAGATCAATATCTGATGTTTGACTCCCACCATCCACTGCAGCACAAACTAGGAGTCATCAGGACATTGTCACACAGAGCAGAAACCATCCCCACCTCCATGGATTCCAAAAAGAATGAAAATCAGCACCTGAGAACAGCCCTGAAGGCCTGTGGATATCCAAATTGGGCCTTCACCAAATCTAAATCTACCAGACCTAAAACGACAGATAGGGCTGAGACTCAGAGTAAACGAAAGAACCTGGTCATTCCCTACATGGCTGGCGTGTCTGAAAAGATAAAACGGATATTTGGCAAACACCACATACCTGTATATTTCAAACCCACCAACACACTGAGACAGAGGCTTGTACACCCCAAAGATCAAACTCCAAAACATAAGAAAAGCAATGTAGTTTATGCAATCCAGTGCAGTGAGGAGTGCTCTGAACTCTACATTGGAGAAACCAAACAACCTATGTACAGGAGGATGGCACAACACAGGAGAAATAACACCACAGGACCAGAGTCAGCAGTTTATCTTCATCTAAAAGAAAAAGGACACTCATTTGAGGACATTAATGTTCACATTTTAGACAGAGAAGATAGGTGGTTTGAGAGAGGGGTCAAGGAATCCATTTATGCCAACTTGGAAAATCCTTCCTTGAATAGAGGTGGGGGCCTCAGGCACAAACTCTCCCCCATCTTCCTCCCCGTGTTGTCTTCTGTGCCTAGGAAGATTAAGACCATTTCAGAAGCTCAACAGCAGCATGGTGTTTTTAACGACCCTCCATTAGATGATAAAAGGACTTAAAAATTACATCTCAATATAACCATGACCTAGCCCCAGGTGTAAGGTCACACAGCTACCTAGGAACATATTTAGGATTCCCTTACCAACTTTGCTCATACTGTTTATGGAGTATGTTTGTTCCTGCTATTGCAGCTATATTTTCTTGCTTTTGATTTAATGTATTATGGTCTTGTTTTTAATCTGTAGGCCACCCAGAGTCATTGAAGAGTTGGACGGCCTTAAAAATATAATAAATAAATAAAGCAGGCCTGGCTGTGGGTTAATTATTAATGTATATAGTATTAGCAATCTATATATTGATTTACAGATCACAAAAGCAAACAGATCACCACAGACAGGTAGCTACTCTAAGAAGAAGTGCTAGATAAGAACTCAGGAACTCACAACTGAGCATGCTCTGTATTTGGTACATGAATACATTTCTAAGCTGAAAATTCAAGAATCCATATTACAGAAATGCAAATAGATATGAAGGACAATCTTGATTTCTTTAAAGTGGTACTACTTTCAATAGCAGGTGAAAAAAATGTATGTACAGGTAGTCCTCGCTTAACAACCATTTGTTTAGTGATGGTTTGGATTTATGACAGTGCTGGAAAAACCGAGTTACAACTGGTCCTCACACTTACAACCGCCTCAGCATCCCCATGCTCACATGATCACAATTTGGGCACTTGACTACCAGTTCGCATTTATGACCGTCACAGTGTCCCATGGTCACGTGATTGCCATTTTCAACCTTCTCAGCCAGCTTCTGGCAAGCAAAATCAATGGGGAACTGTGTGGTTTGCTTAACAACCATTTTGGTTGGCTTAATGCACACGGTGATTTGCTTAACGGCCACCGCAAAATAGGTTGTAAAATTGGGCTGGATTCACTTAATGACCACTTCTCTTAGCAACCGAAATTCCAGTCCCAATTGTGGTTGTTACGCAAGGACTACCTTTATGTTCCAGAGAGGGGCAGGAATTTGAAAGAAGACCCTGAAGTAGGCTGACCATATGTCCTGTTTTGAACGGGACTGTCCCGTTTTTTCACCATTTCTGGAGCGTCCCGTCATACTAAACATCTCAATTTTGCCCCATTTTTCAAACCTGGAGGGAACCCAGAGGATGAATCAACCCCACCCACCAGCACGTGGAAAAGGAGGTGGAGAGGCAGGCCGAGCAGCACGACAGGTGGAGGCGATTCCCCTTCTGGGTTCCGTCCAATCAGCTGCTCTGCCCCCACCCATCGCACTGCCTGGCCTGCCCCTCCCGCACGCTGACAGGCAGAGGTGGAGTGGCTGGTTGGGGGTAGTCGCCTCCGCCTATCAGCACACGGGAGGGGTGGGCCGGGCAGCACAATGGGCGGGGAAAAAGCAGCTGATTGGAGGGAACCCGGAAGGGGAATCGCCTCCGCTCACTGTGCCGCCCACGCTGCCCCCCCATGTGCTGCCCCCCCGTGCGCTGACAGGAGGAGGCAACCGCCCCCGTCCTGTTTTCGTCTCAAGGAAATATGGTCAGTCTACCCTCAAGAGAGTTTGTGCTTCCCTTATCAATGTAAGAATGATAAGGGGAAAACACTTCAGTTATATTTCTGCATAGTTTGGGTAGCCAACAAATTAGTAATCATGTCCTCCAGTACCAAGATAATGAGTTGTATTTTTGTAGCTGAAGCATTGGTCTTTCATCTCAGCATGCTCTCTTACAGGGAATCAATATAAACAGTTCTTATTTACTCTCTTAGCACAAGAAAGTGAAGAGGACTTTTTAGTTTATTGTCAAATAAAATGAAACAATAGGTTTTGGAACAATAAGCACATATTTTGGTAGCATTTTAGACTTTCAGGAGGGAAAAAGTAGACATTATTCTTAGCTTTGCATTTTTACATTTATTTTATTCAGTCATCTGACTTATTTTTTTTCCTCTTCTACTTCAATGGTTCTCAAGTAGGATGGATAAACTTATTTTGAGCCCCTTCCAGGGAAGGTTTTAATGCATACCCCTCCCCCCGACACACAGACACACACAGACACACACACAAGAACTGGGATTTGTACAATCTTTAGGTAAAACAGTCTCTTTGTATCTTTTGTTAGACATGCAACTACTTCCTTCCAAATTCTCAAGCAAGTCCCCCTCCACCTCATAATTAGAATTGCTTGCAGATATGAGGGTACTTCAAAGGAAAGTGTTGAAGGATTGGTACAATCCAACTGATCCTTAAGGAGGCCCTCAGGTGGCTGAAGATCGTGGAGAAAATGGGAGGCTTCTGGAACAGGGGAAAGCTGGAAAGCATTAGACATCAGGTACATATGGTAGCCAGAGGTAGTCTGAAATTGACATTCTGAGTATAAGCCCGAAATAGATCTTTCCAGAATTGTGCTATGAATTGTGGGCCATACTCAGAAATCAGGTGATTGGACAAATTGTAGTTTAGGATAACTTGTTGTGTGAGCAGATGAGCTGCTTCAGAGGTGGAAGGAAAGCTATGGCAAGAAATGAAATAGGCCCTCTTAGAAAAGAGACCAAGTAATACCAGAATTGGACTCAGGGCTCCAACACAATGGGGCCCCCATCTTGTAGGAGGCCTGCTGCTAAGGCAGGCTGAAGGCAGCCTAAGGCGTTCTGACTTGAAAGTAGTTTTTCCCTTGCTATTTTGTTATATACAGAGTGTATACAGAGGAGGAGCCTTCGCAGGATGGCTATCTGTTGGGCTCCAACTGAACTGGGAGATTTGCTATGAAATCACCTTCTTCCACTAGTCACCAGATTTTGTCTCTGTACTTCATTGCTCTTTTGGTTGCAAGGGGGACCAGAACCCCAGCTTCACCATCCACAGTCTTTATGGATGTTCTCTCTCCTTTTTGTATGGACAGAGCTCTTTTTTTTAATCAATCAACTGATTGGTGTGTCATTGCCTCAACTGAACAAACTCTCCTCCTGCATAATATTTTGGATCACTCCATGTTGAAATATGGAAAGGAAGCGATTGGGATCTACCAATAGTAGTCAATGGAGTATGGGCAGCACCTCTTGGTTAAAGTATAATCAATTGGCAGGAAGGGGAAAGGAGCAGGGAAAGAGTAGGAAACCTTTTCTTCCAGCTTGATAACCTCTAGATATGCAGAACTACAGCATGTTTGTTCAAGATGTTTGCTCTTCTCTAAACAAATCTGGTGGGGCTTGCTCCAGGGAAACTGGAAGGAGGCGGAAGGAAGTCTGACATTAGCAGAAATGGAAAGGATCCCTTGCAGCCAGCTTTGCTGGAGTCCCCTCAGCATCCTTAGTTCTCCCTGTTATAATGCTTCCACTAATATCTGACTTACTGCATCTCACAAGCTTTTATCTCTAATTTTAGCCTCCTTCAAGAGCAGAATCCCTATGTGAGTGAAGAAACTTGTGAAAACAGTCAAAATGAGTAGTTTCAAAGAAGACTGCAGCTGAACTGAAAAGTTCAATACAAAGACAAGATCCAGGAACCTGTAAAGTGAAGGAGCTCCTTCTTTCTTTTTTAGTAAGACCCAAAGAGCATAGAGCCTTTCCCCCCATCTCTTGGGTAAACCTTTCAATTAGATTGCTTAAGCACGTTTTACTTTATTTCAATTTTGCCTTTGGATAATTTTTAAAGTTGGTTCTAGGTTAGTGTGGAGTATCTCCTCAGCTAGTTTCTTTGTCTGTTTGGACTGCAAGGGAAACCAGAATCCATTACAGCCATATTCTTTTTCTTTTTTCTTTTCCAAATGAGCAGGCCCAACCTAAGTAGTGCCTCCTTCAATGACAGTGACAGCAAAGAGGAATCACTAAGGTTGGTGGGACAGGCTGTGTTCAGCAGTGAAACTTAAATCAAAGGAAACTGTTGTCCTTTTCAAAGCAGGTGTACAACTTGACCAAGCTCAACATGTGGATAGGGTAGTTTCTCTGAGAGAAGGCTGAATCCACCCTCATGTCCTTCTGCAGTTAGATGATGCTGGACTACAATTCAGGGGAAGACTTCCCTACAAGATCAGCACTTATGGGGTGGGTGTGAAACCACTTTGCTAAAATTTAATGGGGGAGGGAAGGGAAGGGAAGAAAACAAGGCAATTGCAAGATGGTGCCTGCTACTCCAAGCCAGTCCAGGATTATGTCAGCCCTTTCAGGTAGACCAGACTAGGAAACCAAAGTCAGGTTATAGTAACAGAATCTTGTAAGTTTGAATGTGCTTACCTACCCCTCCCACCCTTATCTTCATGAGGGTCTTGTCTGAGATGCTTTCTCAGATTAAAGTTCTGGCCCAGACTCAGATTTCTTTTATCTGACTGTTGTCCTGGTAGCAGCTCTTCCTCCTGTTCCTCAAGGTTACTCCTTCTCCCCATTACATTTGCTTTGCCTGCAGATGCACTGACAAATACAGCTTCAGTCATTTTTAAATGACAGGCAGGTAATAGTGAATCTGTATTAAGAACCAAGTGAACTTCAAAGTTCGGGTTTGGAATGCCTCAACAGGGGGAAGGAGTGTAACAACCACAGCTGGGTTTCTGCCTACTATTAGCTTTCCGAAGGGGGTGCGATGGCTCAGTGGTTAAGATGCCAGGCTTGTCGATCGGAAGGTCGGAGGTTCGAGACCCTAGCCCTGCGTGACGGAGTGAGCTCCCGCACTCGCCCCAGCTATTGCCAACCTAGCAATTCGAAAGCGTGCAAATGTAAGTAGATAAATAGGTACCACTTTGGTGGGAAGGTAACAGCGTTCTGTGCGCGTCATGCCGGCCACATGACCGCAGAAGCATCTTCGGACAATGCTGGCTCTTCAGCTAAGAAATGGAGATGAGCACCGGCCACTAGAGTTGGACACGACTGTGTGGGGGAACCTTTACCTTTTTTACTAGCTTTCCTTGGTGAATGTCTTAGCCTGATACTGTTGGATGGCCCCTTTGCCTCAAGACTGCTGAAATAGGTGCAATTCCAGCCAAACCTCAGATTTTTTTAAAAAAAGTTCTTTTAAACAGTTCTTTTTAGCAAACAGTTTGTGATTATCAACCCTGACTTGCTTGGTAAGATGTGCATGCCCAACAACATTTGAGAAGCCATTTATGGTGATGCAGGGAAAAAGGAGAAAGGACAACAGGAAGCCAACCACTCCTGAAACTTCCCCACACTCCCAATCATGTGCAGGCAGCAGCATTGACAGACACATTGCAAAGTTGTGGCTGCAGAGGTAGCACTTTTTATCCTGACATACTTTCCTCTTGTCTGAAGGCTTGGAGGAAAGAACATTGATGTTGCTGAGTGGATGAGCCCCCACCCCACCCCCCAGTAGGAATGCAGAATGCGGCCGCGCGGGTAGTTTTAAGTGTACCAAGATCGACACATGTAACACCTCTGCTCCGTGAGCTGCATTGGCTGCCAGTTTGCTTCCGGGTCCAATTCAAGGTGTTGGTCATTACCTTTAAAGCCCTACATGGCATGGGCCCAGGTTATCTGAGGGACCGCCTCATCCCCATTACATCATCCCGTCCTACCCGATCTTGCAGAGAGGGCATGCTACGGACCCCCTCTATGAAAGAGTTCCATCTAGCGGGGTCTAGGAGGCGAGCCTTCTCTGCAGTGGCACCTGCCCTATGGAACATTCTTCCCCCAGAGATAAGACAGATTCCTTCACTCCTGGACTTCAGAAAAAAATTGAAAACCTGGCTCTGTGAGCTCGCCTGGGGCAAGAGGGAAAGTGGTCAAGCTTGGGGATGGCTGATTGCTTGAGCCTCCCCAAATATTTTAAACAGACTTCAGCAGCACGGCAAACCATCTGCCACTTGGTTTTAATGATAATTTTAATTATATTTATTGTATTTTATTTTATTGTGTTTTTATGTTGTTGTATTATTGTTGTGATTGTGAACCGCCCAGAGTCCCTCCTTGAGGGGGAGATGGGCAGTCATAGAAATTTAATAAATAAATAAATAAATAAATAATAAATAAATAAATAAATACTTTTGCATCATGTGTAAATAGTGCAGTGACCTTGTAAGTTACTGGAGAAAAGGGAGATATGCGACCAGGGACTTCTGTTTTAATTGAAAAGGATGAACAAAGTTAATACCGTAGTTAACTGCCAAAGATGTTCCAGATGCTGCACTGAGATTGCATAATGGATGGTCTCTGGTTCTAAGAAGGAGAGAGGGAGACAAAGCACAGTTGGGAATTGAAAAGGTGATGCATGAAAAAGAAATGGAACATGGCTAGAATAGGGATATAAAATCCACCAAAGGTTTCAATGGACAAAAACAGTGGGGTCCTTCAAAACGGGTTCCATCAAAGCATGTATGGACAGCAATAAGTAGATACTAGCATTTGGCATTCTCTGCACAAATCTTTACAAAATAGCTTGCATTGGAGCAAATGCATTTACAAAAGATGTACATAGAAAAGCTAAAAAGAAATACTGGCAGCAGTTGGTTTTAAAAAGGGCATAATAGTGAATATTAGTGGTAGTTTTATTATAGAAAACATACATTATGAAAAGTTGTGCAAACCAGACAGAACATGGGCAGCATGGAAAAGTATTCACAAATCTTTGCATATTAGGAAAAGATTTGGGGAAGTTATATGCAGGCCCTTTCCAGTACTAAAAAAAAAAATACAGCCAAAAAACATGACAGATCTTTAGTCATTGTCTCCCAGTTCATCCTTCCCCATAAGCTTGTTGTTGTGGAGATAATATAAAGGGGGAATCCCCAGGTAACCCACCTTGAGCTACTGAAGGAAAGGTGGACTACAAAACTAACAACTAACTAACTAACTAACTAGTTTTCCCCCATTATTATTTTCATTTCATTCATTCATTTATTTTTCTATCCCGCCTTTATTACTATTTTTATAAATAACTCAAAGCAGCAAACATACCAAATACTCCTTCCTCCTCCTATTTTCCCCACAACAACCCTGTGAGGTAAGTTGGGCTGAGAGAGAGTGACTGGCCCAAGGTCACCCAGCTGGCTTTCATGCCTAAGGTGGGACTAGAACTCAGTCTCCTGGTTTGTAGCCCAGAGCCTTAACCACTAGACCAAACTGGCTCTCCAGTTTATAGAATACAACAGTTTAATTATAGAATACAACAGTTTAAGTGAGAAAAATCTATATTGGTAATTCCTTATTGCATTCTCACCCAGCAAAGAGTGTTAAAATTCTAGCATTTCACTATTATACACATCATTGTTCCAATTTAATACTGACTTGGTGTCAACAGTATCTATGAGGTCATGCAAATGACATCAGTGTAACAAACACCAACTTGCTATTCCTAATGTTTCCATTATTAGTCCTATGTTTCTCACTGACTGCCACCCTCCCTTTCAACATTTGTTGTATATTCTGGGACCCAAACATTCTAAGCATGGAAGCAAATAAGACAGTATTGCTTAAATGCTCCAAAACAAAAGTATTAAACTAAGGGGGTTTTACAGATTATTTTAGCAGGAATATTCTCCATTCTACTCCAACTCTTATTATACTTTTAATTTATTAAATCCAATATTGGACCATGATTTAAAAAAAATTCTTAGCTGCTTCTGATGGTTCACTTAGATGTTCAGAGTGTTAACCAAGAAGGATGTGAACTCAGTTCTCAGGGATCAACTGGATACATTAACTTCAACTGAAGATGAGCAAACAGAAGAACCTATGAGCTCAAAAACTGAGGACCCAAGTTGAAGTACCAGTGATTGCCACCCCTGATCCAGCTATAGAGAATTCAGATTCTGAATTGATGCCAAGGTCATTGGGCCCTCGGAGATGCCATCAGAGGTGTGTAGACAGCCAAGAGACTGCAAAATGGAGAGATGGTTCGTTGCAAGCAAAAGGAACTGACTGAAATTGAGGTTCTGCAGAATCTGTCCTCATGAAATCATCTTGAGCTATCTTCTCAGGGGAGGGAGGGAGGGAGCATGAAGGAATTTTGACTGTTCATGGCCCCTTTAGAGTAGGATTCAGTGGTGGAACAGCTGAAGGAAAAGGAAAAGTCCTTGCCTGCTGCTTGTGTTGCTCTTTCTCATACTGGACCTACTGCTTGCAACTCTTTTGTCCCTTGAATCTGGTCATCTTATTTGGAGTGCTTATTGGAACTCTGCCTCTTCGTTGAATCAAAACATTGCTACTGCTTGGTCCTCTGCATCTTGGATGGAAGGCTGGAGTGATCAGCAATTAAAACTGAGTATCTCTGAGATGCTTACATTTTGCCAGAGCTGGGAACTAAGTACTCTTCTTCCACTTACTCCTTTAAAGTCTCACCTCAGAGAAAGAGAATCAAGGTGTATAAGGTATACCTCCTCAACTCTTACTAGCTTTCTTCCTGCAGCAATAACTCACCCTCAGAGGACCAAATTATCATCAACTATCAAGGAATATGATAATCTTAAAACTGTGCTGTTGGACCAGAGAAAGGCTTATTGAACGTAGTATCTTGTTTCCCAAATGAGACAATAAGGTGCTTCTGTCCTATTCTGCCATTTGAGATTGGAAGCATCTGGAATAGTGAATATCAGAGCCTCTTTATAAGACACGGATTTTAAAAATTAAGAAGATGTTTGCAGAAATGGCATGCTCTATGATCCAGTGCCTTCACTAACTCATTGGCCTGCTTTACCTCCACTCAGCACTTTATTTCTTGTCCAACAAACACTTCTACTATGATAACAACTAGTTTTTGCTGTTGTTATTATTATTTTAAAATCCTTTGGCTGCCATATCTTATGTGAGAGGAGTTGTCAAACCCACTCAAACAAGCATAGCACTCGTGCCAAAGAAGATTTTAATCTATTCCAACTGATGCTATTCACACTTTAATGAGAATGACAGGCAAGGCATTATTCTGTCATCTATGTGTTTATGGGAATTTTATTAAGTTTAAGCAAAGATAAAAAAACTACAAAAAGAAAGTACAAAAAAAAAGGAAACAAGAAAAAGTAAAAAACAGAAAAAAGATATTTTTTAAGATTACAAGATGACTTCCGACTTTCAACAACAAGAATATAGAGCAAATTCCATAATTAATCCTTTACTCTATATCTAACCAAAATCACGTTATTTCTATAAATCAATCCATTATAAAACTATAAGAGCAATTGCTCTTTCCCCTTATATAAAGAAATAAACAGATATATAAACCTCCAAATCCACTTCCCCCACAAAAACAAAACTCATTTTTAATATTTCCTTCCTACCACTATTCTATAATTTTCTAACCACTATATATATAAAAAATCAAATTATATTTAAATTTTGTACCTAATAGTATTATTATACTTGATAATAATAATGCTTAACAGTAATAATAATGCTGTAATAGTCTTAACCCTATTAAACCTATAATCAAACTCTAATTATTATGTCTTATAAATCAAACAAACTGTAAAAACAATAGAATACATCTTAATCCATCTTAATAAAATACATCTTAATTGAAATCATTAAAGAGAATAAAATCATATAAGTCCTAATATCAATCCACATACATACTTTTATACTTAGTACTACTATAATAATCTTATCCCTATTAAACCTTAAAAAATCAAACCAACTTTAAATCTTCGTAGAAAATAGGGTCATAACATTTGTTTATCTCCATATTATGCACAATATAAATCCACATACATATTCTTACTTTTATACTTAATAATATTATAGCAATCTCCCCATTAAACCTTAAAAAATCAAACAGACATTAAATCATTATAAAAAATAAGTTCGTACAGCCTTGAAATCAGTCCACATACTTATTCTTAATTTCTTAACCGACCTCAAAATAAACTAAAGCATTTATTTGTCTCCATATTATGCACCGGACAATTGCCCCTCCTAAAAAGTCAACATAAGATTTCCCACATAGCAAAAACACCATCTCGTTCTCAAAACATAATTTGAAGTAAACAGACAATTTTTTCCCCTGCAAGTCAAGTTGTAACTCTTTCATAACCAACATGTATTCATCAGCTGGCAGTTCACTGTCTGGATTCTCAGAATCGGGAAGAATATCTCCCCCTTGGTAAGTCTCTTCTTCTCCATTCTCTTCTTTTCCCTTCATAAAATTCTCAGCCAGTTGATACATTTCAGAAATAATATCCCAAACATCTTGCAAGAGAACTTGAGCAGTTTTATCACAAATTTCTTCAAAGTCAGCACAGAGCTCAGAGAATGCTTTCTTAAAGTCTTTCTTAAGGTTGTCCATAATTCAAACAACAAAATCTAACATCCTATATGCAAACCAATAAATACAAGGTCCAAAGAAAGTGAACAGAAAACTAAAAACTCAGACCATCAAATTAAACGTGTAGGGGAATGTTAAATCCTTCAAATTAGTTGCAAAAATAATAACAGAGAGATGATTATTTCTCAGTGCTCCTTAAATTTTGAATGGGAAGTAAGCTAGCAGTTAAGAAAAAAATAAATAAAGCTCCTCCAGAAACAGCTAAAAGCACCAACAGATTCGTATCTTCTTCTTGTTAACAGCCTCTCTTGGGGTAAGATAAACTTAAAAATATACAAATTGGGTGATTTAGAAATGAGAAAGGCTCGACCTAGTGTCCCAATAGGGCTGCAGTGTGGTTTGGAAATGGTGGTAACCCTGACTCCCATCTCCTCTTACTGGATTAGCGCCGTTGACGCTCCTCAGACTGCAAAGTGACGTTCTGAAGTACAAATGGGGTAATCCTGAGTGTTTTCTGTCCATGAAAACACTCTAGGGCAACAGGAAAACCTGCCTGTGCTCCACCCCAAAAAACCACACTGGCAGGTTTGCCCGCTGAATCGCGAGCAGGGTGTTCAGTTGGCCATATTCTCACCAGAGGTCCTGTCATCTATGTGTTTATGGGATTTTAGTTTGTCTTGTTACATACAAACCAATCAGGATCGTGTTGAATAGGAAATGTTTGGAGTCTGTAAGGGGAGGGAACATCTCACATTGAGGAGAAACTGAAATGGTTCTTTGCCATTTAGCCACTTTCAAATAGGTGTCAAAGTAATGTTTCAGGCTTAATTAACTCATCCTGAAAATGTCAAAATATGGTTTATTTCCATTGAGAAAATCAGCCACATTACAGGTAGTCCTTGCTTACCAACTGTTCGTTCAGTGACCATTTGAAGTTATGATGGTGCTGAAAAGGGAGATTTACGACTGGTCCTCAAACTTGCAGCTGTTGCAGAATCCCATGTTCATGTGATCGCCATTTGCGACCTTTACGGCTGGCTTCCGACAAGCAAAGTCAATTAGGAAGCCAGCAGGAAGTTGCAAGTTGTAGTCATGTGATGTCATGCTTAACAACTGTGGTGATTCACTTAATGACCACAGCCAGAACTGATGTCGTAAGTCGGGCATGGTCACATGTTTCACTTTATGACCGTGTTGCTTAGCAATGGAGTTACCAGACCCAATTGTGGTTGGTAAGTGAGGACTACCTGTACTAGCAATCTAACCAGTGACTGTTCAGTTGCTGTGATGAGCTGAAGATCTTGGCTTGAAAACCTGGAGAACACACAAACCCAAATACAGTGCAGACAATTCTAGTCTTTCACAGACACCTTTTGTAGTTTTAAGGTTAATTTACTCAACAGGTCAATTTTGTTTTGATGTAGTACATATTAATATTCTGCACAGATCTATCTATGATACCTTTCTGTTCTCTCTTTCAAACTCTTATATTGACTTTTTATTCTGTAGAGTGATGACAAGAGGAGAATTGTGTTAGTTTATGGTGGCCCAAAATCAGGAGGAGTCTGGTAGCAGCTTTTCAGAGCAATAAATTTTATTAAAAGGCATACACTTTCATGAGCTATAACTAAGCACTTACAGATTTAAAAGTGATAGAGGTATGGCAAGCTTTTTTTTGAGGCCACAGCCCACACAACATTTTCTAAGATGACAAAGAACAATGTGTGCTAGAAAATGTTGCAAAGTCAGCTGGCCATATTAAACACATGGGTGGGCTTACAATTTTCAGATTTACTTCTCATTTGGCTGTTGTTGTTGAACCCACATTAAACCTATTTTAGTGACCACACTTGCATTTTTGTATGTTTCTTGTCTCAGAATAGAATGAAAACATGGCACTATTTTTTGGCAATTGTGATTGGAAAAGGCTCCAGGAACCACAGAAAGGAGGGTCATGACCCCATTAATTCTGGGGTCTCAAGTTGTTCACCCTTGCGTAGACCCCCAAGGACCCCCCTCAAGCTCCACTGAACTCAATGGAAATGGCTCTGGAATATGTGTCTGCTGATTAGGAGTACAAGTTGAATATTATGCCTTACATTTCCTTTTACTTAAGTGCTATCAAGATCTCATGTCTGGATTTTGTATATAAACATACTATCTCTGTTCCTCACTATGCATTTTTTTATGTATATCCAGAGAATCAAAGAAACATCCACATAGTTAAACTAATATCCATACTGGACAGAGAGCATGCACATCAGCATAAATATAATGAGAAGGATGGCTTTAGATCATTATCTCCCATCCCAAATCAGGCATTGATTTAAGAATGGAAAACCAGGAAGTGGACAAATGATATCAGGCCAGTTTTGAGTGTTTGGGAAGGCATGGTGGTGAGAATTACAATTAAATTATACTCCACAGGGAGATATTTAATATTGCAGTGTTTTGTTGTTTATTCGTTCAGTCGCTTCCGACTCTTCGTGACTTCATGGACCAGCCCACGCCAGAGCTTCCTGTCAGCCGTCACCATCCCCAGCTCCCCCATGGTTGAGACTGTCACCTCCAGAATATCATCCATCCATCTTGCCCTTGGTCGGCCCCTCTTCCTTTGGCCTTCCACTTTCCCTAGCATCAGCATCTTCTCCAGGGTATCGTCTTCTCATTATGTGGTCAAAGTACTTCAGTTTTGCCTTTAATATCATTCCCTCAAGTGAGCAGTCTGGCTTTATTTCCTGGAGGATGGACTGGTTTGATCTTCTTGCAGTCCAAGGCACTCTCAGAATTTTCCTCCAACACCACAGTTCAAAAGCATTTATCTTCCTTCGCTCAGCCTTCCTTATGGTCCAGCTCTCGCAGCCATAGGTTACTACAGGGAATACCATTGCTTTGACTATGCGGATCTTTGTTGTCAGTGTGATGTCTCTGCTCTTAACTATTTTATCAAGATTTGCCATTGCTCTCCTCCCAAGAAGTAGACGTCTTCTGATTTCCTGGCTGCAGTCAGCATCTGCAGTAATCTTTGCGCCTAGAAGTACAAAGTCTGTCACTGCCTCCACTTTTTCTCCCTCTATTTGCCAGTTATCAATCAAGCTGGTTGCCATAATCTTGGTTTTTTTGAGGTTTAACTGCAACCCAGCTTTTGCACTTTCTTCTTTCACCTTTGTCATAAGGCTCCTCAACTCCTCCTCGCTTTCAGCCATCAAAGTGGTATCATCTGCATATCTGAGATTGTTAATGTTTCTTCCAGCGATTTTAACTCCAGCCTTGGATTCCTCAAGCCCAGCACGTCGCATGATGTGTTCTGCGTACAAGTTGAATAGGTGGGGTGAGAGTATACAGCCCTGCCGTACTCCTTTCCCAATCTTAAACCAGTCCGTTGTTCCGTGCTCTGTTCTTACCGTTGCTACTTGGTCGTTATACAGTTTCCTCAGGAGGCAGACAAGATGACTTGGTATCCCCATACCACCAAGAACTTGCCACAATTTGTTATGATCCACACAGTCAAAGGCTTTAGAATAGTCAATAAAACAGAAATAGATGTTTTTCTGAAATTCCCTGGCTTTCTCCATTATCCAGCGGATATTGGCAATTTGGTCTCTAGTTCCTCTGCCTTTTCTAAACCCAGCTTGTACATCTGGCAATTCTCGCTCCATGAATTGCTGGAGTCTACCTTGCAAGATCTTGAGCATTACCTTACTGGCATGTGAAATAAGTGCCACTGTTCGATAGTTTGAACATTCTTTAGTGCTTCCCTTTTTTGGTATGGGGATATAAGTTGATTTTTTCCAATCTGATGGCCATTCTTGTGTTTTCCAAATTTGCTGGCATATGGCATGCATCACCTTGACAGCATCATCTTGCAAGATTTTAAACAGTTCAGCTGGGATACAGTCGTCTTCTGCTGCCTTGTTATTAGCAATGCTTCTTAAGGCCCATTCAACCTCACTCTTCAGGATGTCTGGCTCTAACTCACTGACCACACCATCAAAGCTATCTCCAATATTATTATCCTTCCTATACAGATCTTCCGTATATTCTTGCCACCTTTTCTTGATCTCTTCTGCTTCTGTTAGGTCCTTACCATCTTTGTTTTTGATCATACCCATTTTTGCCTGGAATTTACCTCCGATGTTTCTAATTTTCTGAAAGAGGTCTCTTGTCCTTCCTATTCTATTGTCTTCTTCCACTTCCGCACATTGCTTGTTTAAAAATAATTCCTTATCTCTTCTGGCTAACCTCTGGAATTTTGCATTTAATTGGGCATATCTCCCCCTATCATTGTTGCCTTTTGCTTTCCTTCTTTCTTGGGCTACATCCAGTGTCTCAGCAGACAGCCATCTTGCCTTCTTGGTTTTCTTTTTCTTTGGGACGTTTTTTGTTGCCGCCTCCTGAACAATGTTGCGAACTTCTGTCCATAGTTCTTCCGGGACCCTATCTACTAAATCTAGTCCCTTAAATCTATTCTTCACCTCCACTGCATATTCCTTAGGAATATTAGTGAGCTCATATCTAACTGATCTGTGGGTCTTCCCTATTCTCTTTAGTCTGATTCTAAATTTTGCAATAAGAAGTTCGTGATCTGAACTACAGTCAGCTCCAGGTCTTGTTTTTACCGACTGTATAGATGTCCGCCACCTTTGGCTGCAAAGGATGTAGTCAATCTGATTTCGGTGTCGACCATCTGGTGAAGTCCATGTATAAAGTCGTCTTTTAGGTTGTTGGAAGAGAGTCTGTAGCTTGAATCATGTCAACTGGATTTCTATTTTCTCAGTGGAAACGTTTCGCTCCTTATCCAAGGAGCTTCTTCAGTCTGAGCAAAGTTGGTAAGGGAATCCTAAATATGTTTCTAGGTAGCTGTGTGACCTTACACCTGGGGTCATGGTTATATTGAGATGTTATTTTAAGTCCTTTTATTATCTAAAGGAGGATCGTTAAGATCACCATGCTGCTGTTGAGCTTGTGAAATGGTCTTAATCTTCCTAGGCACAGAAGACAGAGCCGGGGGAAAGATGGGAGAAAGATTGTGCCTGAGGCCCCCACCTCTATTCAAGGAAGGATTTTCCAAGTTGGCATAAATGGATTCCTTGACCCCGCTCTCAAACCACCTATCTTCTCTGTCTAAAATGTGAACATTAATGTCCTCAAATGAGTGTCCTTTTTCCTTTAGATGAAGATAAACTGCTGACTCTGGTCCTGTGGTGTTACTTCTCCTGTGTTGGGCCATCCTCCTGTACAAAAGTTGTTTGGTTTCTCCAATGTAGAGTTCAGAACACTCCTCACTGCACTGGATTGCATAAACTACATTGCTTTTCTTGTGTTTTGGAGTTTGATCTTTGGATAATAAAAGGACTTAAAATAACATCTCAATATAACCATGACCCCAGGTGTAAGGTCACACAGCTACCTAGAAACATATTTAGGATTCCCTTACCAACTTTGCTCAGACTGAAGAAGCTCCTTGGATAAGGAGCGAAACGTTTCCACTGAGAAAATAGAAATCCAGTTGACATGATTCAAGCTACAGACAATTCCACCTGGATGACTGAGAACCTTCATAGACATGTTGGAAGAGAGTGTTTGTTATGCACAGTGAGTTGTCTTGGCAGAATTCTATCAGCCTATGTCCTGCTTCATTTTGTTCTCCCAGACCATGCTTGCCTGTAATTCCAGGTGTCGTCTGACTACCCACCTTAGCATTCCAGTCTCCTGTAATGAAAGTAACATCTCTTTTTGGTGTATTATCTAGTAGGTGCTGCAGATCCTCATAGAACTGATCTACTTATGCTTCTTCAGCATCTGTGGTTGGGGCATATATTTGGATCACTGTGATGTTAAATGGCTTACCCTGAATTCGAATTGAGATCATTCTATCGTTTTTTGGATTGTATCCAAGCACTGCTTTAGCCACTTTATTATTAATTATGAAGGCTACTCCATTTCTTCTGTGGTCCACAGTAGTAGATCTGGTGGTCATCTGATGTGAAGTGGCCCATTCCAGTCCATTTCAGTTCACTGACACCTAAAATGTCTATATTTAATCTTGACATCTCACCAATAACCACATCCAATTTGCCCTGGCTCATAGATCTTACATTCCAGGTTCCTATGGTGTGTTGATCTTTAGAACATCGGATTCGTTGTTCACCACCAGCACCGTCGGCCGCTAGCCGTCCTTTCGGCTTTGAGCTAGCTGCGTCATCACATCCGGGGCTAGTTGAACGTATCCTCTGTTCCTCCCCAGTAGCATTTTGACCATCTTCTGACCTGGGAGTCCCATCTTCCGATGGTATACCGACATATCTCTGGTTTTACTGATCCATTTAGTTTTCACGGCAAGAATACTGGGGTGGGTTGCCATTACCTTCCCCAGGGATCGTATTTAGTCTGACCTCTCTGCCATGACCTTCCCGTCTTGGGTGTCCCTTCATGGTTTAGCTCATGGTTTCATTGAGGTGCTCAAGCTCCAGCACCACGACAAGGTAACGATCTCCTTTGCTGGAGATTGCAGTGTTACAAATTAGCAAACAACTTTGAGAATACAAAGTGAAACTCACTTGCATTTCCTATAACTACTTTAGCATATTTGAAAACATCTTTTATGTTTGGCAAGATTTGAGCCAGCAACATCTATTAAGATAATCAAGTGTATTATGGGGGGAAAAATCCTCTGTACATTGCTAATGCTATTTCCTGATAATTATATCCAATTCAGAACAAATATATCCAACAGATGTAGGTGATGAAATACTCATAAAATGCAGCCTTAAAATCATGGATATTTTTCTTATTAAAAGAGAAAGGACTCTGTAAATGTTGAATTCACTAACATATCTTAAAAAAATAATATGACAAATTAGCATGACAGTTAAAGGTTTAAAGTAAGGGTATATTATGAATATTTCAAATGTCAGTCTTCTTGCCAGAGAGAAGGGGCATTCACAAAGGTCAGTTCAATTAAGTTATCCATTCCTAGCTCACCAACCCAAAGAATTCACTTCCTTAAGAAAGTTAATGCCAGTTTTCTTTTAATGGCAATTTAAGGGTTTCACTGAAACAAAACCTGCCTTATAGTTTGCTGTGCTGATGATGAAACGTAAGCAAACTTTTTAAAAGCTACTTACTGCAGGATACCTAAAATTGGGTACAAGAGACTGATTTTTCAGCTATGTATCAATTTATTTTAGTTTTGTTGCTTCTCCAAGACAAAAAGAGGAAGCTAAGATAAACAAGCATTATAGTTAGAAAGGACAGAACAGCCAAGTGTTATAAAAGGAAATGAAGGAATCAGGGTTTCACTTTTTTATTCTTTCTGAGCTGACATGGTTTTTGTTTTTGTTTTTACTTCACAGAGAATCTTTCATCCAAGAATCTTTCATCCAAGAATCTGTCATCCAAGCTAATGAATTAAAATGCACTTTTGGTGGCTGGTAGAATAAAGGGATGGGAAGAAAGTAAAGAAATATAGGCTCAGCATTATAATGAAAATCCTGCTTCACTATGTGCTCAGAGGAAACTATTGCAAGATCTCAAATAGGACAGGAGAGAGGAGTATCCAATAATTCAGTAATGAGGAAAAACATCTGTATGTGTTCAGAGATATTTTCCTAAACTGGATTTAGTCCAGCTGCTGGGAACAGACTCCTATGCTATGTTCTGATGACACAAGTTAAATAAAAAAAAAAGGGGGGGAGAGGAAATACAAGAGTATTTTGTTTATTCTTCATCAGTTTTGGGAGGAATCTCTGGCTATGAGATGATCAGTAATGGATTTTTAGCATGAAATTAATCAAAACATGTGTGCTCCTTGCTGGGGGTTTGCTTGGAAAAAGTAGAGCAAATGTTGTCCATGTGCAGTTTAACATCTAATGACTTCATGAACATGCCATATAGCTTTCCTAGGAAAAATACAAAAGAGGTTTTCCATGGCCGTCTTTTGGGATATATTTTTTACTTTCCAGTTTAATCTACATCCCTGGGATTTCCTGGTGGCCTCCCGTCCTTGCACTAATCAGGTATGATCCTGCTTTACTTTCCAAGACCAGCCAAATTTAGCTTGGTGCTGCCACCTAGCAAGGCGCAGTAAGGCACAATTTAAGGAATGACTAGCATAAGTCAGCTAATTTATGATTCAAATTCTTAAGCAGAAATAACAAAGTCTTTGTTTTTTATATTTGGATTTCTCTTAGTCTGTTGATACAGCTCCTTCAGTAGCCCAACACATCCAGAGAGCATCAGGTTAGGGAAGGCTTAGAGTGTTCTTTCTCAGGAGGGATTGTTGGCTTTGCTGTCAATACAAAAAAAAAAGGGAACCAAATGCCAATTTCAAAATAAATCAAGCCTATATTCTGATGGTAAAATTGCTGAGCACAGTGTTTTGAGCACAAGAACCAGACCAATAACAGAAACTGCAGTAAATCCATTGATGTATTAGATGTTGTGGAAATATCTAATTACTGTAACATACACAAAAGTTGAAACAGTCAATGAAAAGTATGAAAGAAACAGAAAATCAATGTGCACTGCATCTTGCAGCTCCACTTCCATGCACAGAACTGAAATATGGTTTTTGATTTGTGAGTTTCAGTGGCTTCTACTCAGTTAATTCAGAGGGCAAATAGCTAACATGAATCTGACAGAATCTTAATGAAGTATTATTTGTGCTATAAAGACAAATGGAGAAAGCTACAATGAGCTATCTCACAGAGTTATGGGGAACTTTAGTTTATGAAACTGGCTTCACTGGTTAGTGAATCCATCAATAAGGTTATAGAAGAGTTAAAATGTGGTTACTTCAATGAAGAAAGATTAATGGATAATAAAATAAATAAACCCTATAAATCAAGAGATGAGAGAATCCAAACCCTAATTCTGATGCTGGGGGTGGGGGTTAATCTTTTGTGTAGGCTATTATCCCTTTAAAACTACAAAGAATCTCAGGGCAACTTAGTTCTGAGGACACCAAAGTGCTTCATTTGTGAAGTAGTGCTAACACTAAAGTCTACTGACTTTGCTATCTCTAATTGTGTAGAATGGTAGAAGCATTTCAGTTGTGATGAAAATGCAATCTCTGTGCATGCTCTGAACCTATGATACAGAAGCATATCCAACAGAAGAGAATATATGTAGCTCAGGGTTGAACTGTGGAGTCCTTGGTGCTCCCTGAGCTTGGTTGTTTGCTTGCAAACGTTTCGCTACCCGACTAGGTAACATCATCAGTGAGCACTGATGATGTTACCTAGTCGGGTAGCGAAACATCTGCAAGCAAACAACCAAGCTCAGGGAGCATCAAGGACTCCATAGAAGCATATATCTCCTGAAGTCCTCAAAGTTTTTCTTCACATCAGGAATGTGAATGTTGCCAGATACAAATTCTGTTTACATGGAAGTACGTTGCATATATTTTTCAAATATACATATCCCGCTGTTCCCCAAACATATTGTTTTAAAATAAAGGGATGCTCAGAATAATTTGCAATAAAACTACAATGTAACATCATGTGAAAGCAGTACAATAAAAATTGCCAAACCTTGAAAACCACAGCAGAAAGTGAATAATGATCAGAGTATTAAAGAAACAGGTGAGAGTGTAAGAATATGAAAAGATCTTTGCCATGAACATGAATAATAATATAACTAGGAATATCTCTCTGTGGTAACGCTACAAAGACTTATTTAAAAACATACATGTTTATAATTGATAAAACTCTAATATCATATTCATCCATGAATAAACCAATAAAATATACTGGTAGAAAATGAATATATTGAACAACATAAACTGAAATAAATGTTGGTCAATTTATTTAATCAAACTGCACAACATTTATTATTTATTTATTATTTAAATTTATTACCACCCATCTCCCCCTACGGGGGACTTTATGTTGTTCAATATATTCATTTTCTACCAGTTATGAATACATCCAATTCCCCTTTCAGATATGAGGGGCCACCTTCTCCATAGGCAGTATTAATCGATTTTATCATTTCAAATTTCAATAATTTTAAAAATAAAGATAGAAAGTTAAACCTACCCGTGCCAAAGTCAGTGTCCCGTGTTTGCACATTTTGCAACGAACCCGGAGTTTTCCAGGTTTCACGGCTTGGCAGAAGCTCTTACAGAAAATATAAAAACTGCTGTACTTAGCAGCATCTGTTGGGAAGAACAGAAAAGCAAACCCTTTATTTATTAAGACACCAACATTTCATTGTCCGTGTGTCTGTATGGGTGTGTGTGTAATAAAAACTCAGAACCAAATAAAAATCCACATAAAGAATGCCAGAATAACATTTCTTCTATGCTGAACAGCAACAAATCAAAATCAATACATTGGATTTTATATGGAAAAGGATGAACTGTTAGGTAATTATCTCTGTTCCCTAATGCAGCAATTCTACATCCATTTCCTTTATCCTTCCTGCCTCTCTCACTTCTTCCAATCCACAACAATAGCTAAACCATCTCCACCTGGCACATGTGGATATTATTATTAGACATATGTATTAAATGGCTTCTCTGTCCATTGGGTGATTGAAGCAGTATACAGAAATCAGATAAAAGCAGCACTAAAATAAAATACAGTGCAATACAATGAAATAAAACAAACACAATCACAAGAATAAGGTAACAAGAGAAGCCAGAATATTCATCACAATAAAATCTGAAAACATCATTTAAGAACATTAAAAAGGTAATAGAACAATATAGTCCACCCCAGCTGCCTAAAGTATAATAAAGAGGAAGCTAACCTGATTTCTCTCCCTATTATCTTATTATACCCTTGGAAATAATAAACACAGAGCTGGGGGTGGGGGAGGCTGGGAATAGTAGCCGAGGACTCAGAATGCCAGTGAGAGGGAAGCCAAAAACATTGGTGCCAAGTCCGTGAGGAATTCTTTCCATTATCTTAGACACATGGGAACTGCCACTGCAGTGGGAGAACATTTAAATGATAAACACAAACTGTTGTCCGTCTTTATCACAAAATTCAGGTGTGTCTCTTTGCCCCTTTCCAGTAGAGTGCCCATTCTGTGGCTCTGACTCACACTTACATTTTATGTCTCTATTTCCTGTAACAAAAATTTATATACCATCCTATCCCAAGCGGCTTGCAAAAATGTGGGATTAGATTATTCAAACATCAATCCATTTATACAGGAACTGTTCATAGGGGGGGGAAAATGATCCCACACCCCACTCCCCTGGATCAAACGAGTGAAGGAACACTAAGCATCTTTTGCTGGCATCTTTGTGAAGAGCTGAAGGTAGATCTGCCCTGATATTTTTAATATATCAAGATTAACATAAAAGGGGAATACCCTAAGACAGAAATGAACCATTTCGGTTGCTTTCAGGGTCTTTGTGGGCTCAAGATTTTTAGTTGGTGAAATGGGTACTTTAAGTTTCTATATCTCTTAAGACACTCATTTGCCCCTTGGAAAAATCCCAATTATTTGGGGGGGGGGTAAAAGTATTCCCAGAATCCTCAGCCAGCATAGCTGTTTAGATTTTGGGGAGTTGTATTCATCCAGAACGTGCCAACTCAGAGAAGACAGCTTGAGAAATAAGCAACTTCATATGACAAAGAGTTGATCCTTCAAATATTCAGGACAACAAAGAGAACAATATTTGTTGCAGCTGTCTTATATTTTCCTTCATGATTCAGTTTCCAGCATGGTTTTGTTCCTCCTACTGATGGTGGTAAGTGGACTGCCTAAAGCGCTGAGGTAGTCTGCTCTCTTGCCCACAAATTAATTAGCACTTATTGGTTCTAGAGAAACCACTCCTAGGCTAAAGTGAAGCTTTAAATAAAAGCAAAGCCCAGATTATCTTGGCTAGAACAGCTTCTTCCAGTGAGAGAGGCCTGCAACAGCATGAATAGTTGTTGATAAGCACTGATTTAGTATTAATTTCAGCGCTGCAGAAAACAAAAAAATAAAAAATAAACCATCTTTACCAATCAGATCTACACACAATAACAGGTTGCTGGGGAAAAAAAGTAAGGACAAGATGCACCAAGGATATTGGCATCACAAAACCCAACGAAGGTGAGGTTAGGAAAATCCAAGAAAAAACTCACTATGTTATGGCCTTTTAGTTTGGAGGGTTCTAATTTTTTGACTTAGGATGTTACATTGATTTTAATGTGTCATTGCATCAATTATCTTATTTTTAATATGTGCAGTGCTTTGTTATAAATGCATAATAAATAAAAATATTACTACCACTATAGTGGAAAGTTTTAACATCACATATCAAGGAGTGCTGATCGACTAAACAGAAAAATAGAAGAGTGTTCCAGGAGGTGGTATTATGGGGGGGAAAAAGGGATAAAATTAAAAAGGGATAAAATTCCTTATAATATCCCACCTCCTTTGGTAAAATGCCCATTCAGGACAGCTTCTAGTCATTAAAATAAAAGAAGCAAGGAAATATTTTAAAATATAAATAATACACCAACAACTCTGTTTGTACTAAAGTGAAAAAACTCCAGCCTGCTTTAGAGGAGACAAAGAAGAAACTGCCAGTCAAATCTCTCTGGGAAAAATGTTCAGCAACACAAGGTGGCTTTTTCTGCCAGAAGTCATACATGAGGAAGTACAAAATAAACAATTATTGGAATAGCTCCAGTTCAGAACTTTAAGAGTGAGACACAGAACCCAGAGTTTGTGGACTGCGTGTATCCTACAGCCAAATTTAATTTAGCCTGGACCATTTAGCGCATCTTCATGCCCACATATTAGGAGAATATTTGGTTAATGAGAGTGCCCATGTCCTAAATTGCCCCATGCACTTTTCAAAAGCAGCAAGCAATAGGGTGGAGTTTCCCTTCCCTTTTTGGTCTTACACTCAGAAAAAAACACATGAGAAAGAGAGCTGGCTACCCTTCCTTGAAGGTGCTTTTTGCATCTTTCTCCTTCCTGGCCAGGGGAAGCTTCAAGTCCCCATCGGCTCACTCTAGCTCTGAGCGGGATCCTAAAGCTGAATTTCAAAGATACATAAGGTTTGCTCTGTGTAGTTTCTGGTTCTGATTTCACCTACCAACTCCTGCCATGCTTTCTAATGACCAGGCTCAAATTATCCTACTTCAGACACATTATGACCTAGCTCTCTAGAGAAGGCTCTAATGCTAGGAAAAGTGGAAGGAAAGAGAAGAAGAGGATGACCAGCAGCAAGGTGGATGGACTCAGTTACTGTCCTACAAATTTAGTCACCACCCATCTCACTCAAGGAGCGACTCTGGGTAGTTATCCTGAAGAATCAATGCTCCATCTACGTGGCTGCTAGGAGTTGAAAATGACTTGATGGCACATAATCTATGAAGGAAAGGAAAAAGGGAAAAAAGGAAGGAGAGAAAAAAAAATACTCTATGCACCAGTTCAGAGCTTCAACCTGCAGTTGTCATAAAATCAGCACCTCTTCCATTCTAGCACCTCTTGTTCTGAACACTGCAGGAGCATTTTGTACCACTGTAATTTCTGAAATTGACTTCAAAGGCAGCCCCATGAATATTAAAATAACCTATAGTGGAAGAAACTAAAGTATGGATGAACACATCTAGTCAATCAGATACAACCCCCGAGAGAATGGAAACTGAAGCTTTAAAAATAGGTAGAAGGAATTTTGCAGGAAGTTTTGGTTAGGTTGCATAAGTCATCCTGGTGAATGACTGGGCACAAGGGTCCCTCATTTTCATGTCACATGGTTTAAAGCAGCATGGCTGGCTGGGGAATTCAGGGAGCTGAAGTCCACAAATCTTAAAGTTGCTGAGGTTGAGAAACACTAGTTTAAAGACCTCTCTTGTTCTAAGCCATCCCAAAATACTGAAAGTTGGCCCTGTTTAATTTAGCACAACAAAAATATGTAGGAATCACATTTGTGTACATTGAAAGCTGTCAAGCTACCAAATGTTAATTTACTTCTTCCTTAATGAAAAGGCAATCTTTCAACATTAGATACAGAATGAAAGAGAAAAGTTGACAAGTTACAGATTTTTCAATTTATTGGACTAATTTAAAACATGATGGCATTAAATATTTGAATGGTAAACTCCTGTAAGCCAGTTCAGAGTTACTGTAATTAATTTACCTGCAGCTCAGAATGTAAACTACATTTACGATTGCCAGAGTTTGAGAGAAGCAGCTGTTTTACTTGAGAGCCATGAAAACTGCCTCTACCTTAATCATTTCTGTTTTTCTTTCAAAGGTATTTGAAGAAATTCAAAACAAGTTGCCAAATAGACTTTTTTAATTTGAAAAGGGAAAAAAAGTTCCATGTTACTAGTAATTGCAGCACTTCATTGTCCTTAGCTGACTTTGAAAAAGCTAAGCAGGGTCAAACCCCAGTTATAGGCTGGGAAGTTGAAAAAAAAGCATCCTGTGAGAAGGAAAAGGCAAATCATTTCCATACTGTTGCCAGAAACTGAGCAAAACTTGAAGGAAACTTTGTTGTTGTTTATTCGTTCAGTTGCTTCCGACTCTTCGTGATTTCATGGACCAGCCCACGCCAGAGCTTTCTGTCGGCCGTCACCATCCCCGGCTCCCCCACGGTCGAGTCTGTCACCTCCAGAATATCATCCATCCATCTTGCCCTTGGTCGGCCCCTCTTCCTTTTGCCTTCCGCTTTCCCTAGCATCAGCATCTTCTCCAGGGTATCCTGTCTTCTCATTATGTGGCCAAAGTACTTCAGTTTTGCCTTTAATATCATTCCCTCAAGTGAGCAGTCTGGCTTTATTTCCTGGAGTATGGACTGGTTTGATCTTCTTGCAGTCCAAGGCACTCTCAGAATTCTCCTCCAACACCACAGTTCAAAAGCATCTATCTTCCTTCGCTCAGCCTTCCTTATTATGGTCCAGCTCTCACAGCCATGAAGGAAACTTTACCTTTTTAAAAACATTCTTGAGTTACATATATCCCTTTTGCATTTGAGAACCATAATCTAGTGGTAGAGATGCCCAATCATCACACCAAAGGTATCCAGAGTTGTGCAACTACTCTCTCAAGGCCACGGGTAGCCTACCAAGGCTTTGGGTGCAGCCAAATGGTTAATTATTAAAGTGACAGAAATGAAATCATTTCAATACATAACAGCATGTATGATTTTAATTGTTGACATGATACTCCTCCTCCTGCCTTTGTTCAAAAAATTTTTTGGGGGGTGGAGTGCAGTCCCCATTGTGCAACTAAAGAAAAAATCAATTTTCTTACGTTAGACAGCAGTTCTAACAGAGAGAGGCTTACTTCTGATTAAACACAATTAAGTAGCAAATGTGATGATATACATATAAATTGATGCATTTATTCTTTGCGACAGCAGCTCTGCCGTTGTAATGCCAACACTGAATAGATACTGATAGTAACTGCAAAATTATGGCAAGAAAGCAGTATGAAAGCAAGAAATCCATATGTGTGCTGTCAGGAACAGCAGGAATTGCATAATACTTCCTACTTACTATACCTCATAAAAACTTACACAAAAAATCCCAATAGGTTATCACTCTGTCTAATTCCAGCCCCAGTACTATTAGGCTCTTTCATGAATACTATCACAAAGCCATCACAAGAACTAAACTTAAGAAAAAACAAAGTATGCCTAGAATAGTGCTAGAGGATGCCTGCCAACAAGCAGGACCTGTGCTGCTTGAGATCTGGAATAATTTGCTGGTTGTCTTTCTTGCAGCAAATCCGCTAGACGCTGAGCACGCTACAGATCTGAGGTGCCCTCAGATCTTCGAGAATGGAGTAAATGGCCATTTTCATCAACCTGTCTGCTGCTTTATGCAGATTGGCTGATAGCAATCTTACACTTCTGTAGACACATTATTGGGTTTCTGTAGAGAGCAATATCACCAGCAATGAGTACAAGAGGCAATCAGAATAAATTAAAAGAATATGAATGTATTGTGCCACACTAGCTACACAACTCCTAATCTAACAATAGCAGTCCCTGTTCTCCTAGAATTGTCAGGACTAATTTCTCACAAACAGCCTTGATTAAGATTATCTCCTTTTGTTTTCAGGGGCTAAAAGAGGTGAAAATAAATCTGCCTCAAATACAACATCAACTCTGAAGTAGTATTAATACCGAAAATTGTAATTAAGGCACAGCGCCAGCAATCACTCAAATTGCTGCAGTATCAACCTTACAACCTTGTCTTCCCTGTTCAATCAAGCACTCTAGGCTTTCATGGAATTTTCCATTGACAGTTTATAGCACTGGTGTGCTGTTAAAATGTGCAGATATGGCAACTGTTGATTAAAACATTAAGGTCCAACTTTTACATGCAAGGCATGGTGCAGAATGTGTGGGCATGCACGTACACACAAGGAAATGAGCCGTTTCAAAGTTATTATCCATGTGTTTTCTCTTCCTACAGGAAAATGTAATTATTGATGTTAATCATGATTCTCTTGGCAAGTACATGCTAACATTATGGAACCATATGTGTCTGGTGCATAATCATATACAGGATTGGCCTTCGAAAGATCTTTGTGGGATTAAATATAACAAAAGCAGGAGGTATACTGCTAGATTTTTATAATCTGATGCATATTCATATATAGAAAAATTACTGCCCATTCTGGTTATACCTTCTTTGTATGGCTGATATAAAGCACGAGACCTTGGAGACATATTCCACTGAGTTGGAATGAATTTGCTGCAGCTAACTATGTCGGAATCTTAATGCTCCATCTCCTTTCAGGTTACCCACCACAGTATTAAATATCTATGTTTCCAGTCTCAATCTTCACTAAACTTTGGACCATTGTTTTCACTGTTGCAACTTTAAAGTGTCTTAAGCAGCCTTCCTCAATGTGGCGGTTCCACAGATGAGTCAGATCACAGCCAGAGAGCACCTGGTCTTTAAACTTTCACCTGTACCATCAGTCAGCTTATGGAACAGCAAGGCTTCCATGATACAGTTATAAATGTCATCTTGATGCTTTTACCCCAGCCCAGCCTGTGGAGACCCTGCTAGTGACATAATCAAACAGTGTCATCTTATGGGACCTAGGAAGAATGCCTTCTCAGTGATAGCTCCTCTCCTGCGGAACGATATCCCCCGGAGATTCCTACTGCTCCCACCCTTTTGACTTTCTGCAAACTGCTTAAGACCTGATTCCCAGGGCTTGGGTTAAGACACAGTGGTTGAGCCCCTTTGGTTTGCTGGTTTGTTTGTTTTTGGTTCTGTCTTCTGGTCAGTTGTCTTCTTTTTTCTTGATATACGTTGTTTTCTTTTCTTTTTTTATCTGTAAGCTACCCAGAGTCACTGTGGACTCGGGTGGCCTTGAAACTGAAATAACAAACAAAGAAACAAAAAATAACTGTCAAAGGAGCTCTAATTTGACCTAGACTATTTTTTTTTGAAAAATCATTATTTTATTTTCAACTCTCCATATTAAATCCAATTTAAAATGGCTAAGTTAACTAACTGATTGGTATTGAAGTCTTTGTTTTAACAATGCAATCTTCCCTGGGGCCAGTAATCTAATCTGGCTGTTTAACATCCTTAGGTAAATCAATCTACCCATAGCAAATGACGGATCAAAAAAATCATTATATTTATAGAATTATTTTTTTCCTTGATTGGATTAATGGTAGGGCATTGAAATGGAAACAAAAACTTTAGTATGTGTTTATATAAAGAAAAAGTATTTGCTTAAAGGTCCTAGGGGAACACTTGTATATGTGCTGTGATGTCTAATTCTGGCAGACAGCAAGAGACACAGAATAGATAAAAAAGAGAGAGAGAAAGCTACATTAATTCAAATTAGATAACTACTATTACTCCTATTTATCAAATAAAATATTTATAATTTATTTATGTGCCACCTTTCAAGTAAAGCGGAGGAGGGCTAAGTATTCAGCTGATATCAATTAATCAGAAAAACTGGTGATTTTTATCCTGATTTGGGCAGGTGGGGGAAACATAAAGCTTACTTATTTAATTCATCTATTGCCCATCCCTCAGGGCAGAGTGCATAACATTGTCTTCTCCAATTTTATCCTACAATAGGAGTTCCTTGAGTTCAGAGAAAAGGCCCAAAGTTATTGTCAGCCCCATTAGGTAGACCAGACCAGGAAATCAATTCCACAGGAAGGCTAAAACTACTTTTATTGAGAGTGGCTATAATAACTGAATCTTGCAAGTCTGATTGTACTGTATGTCCTCCCCTTTCTTATACTTCTGTGAATTAGGGAGGTGTCTATCTGAGCCTCTTATTACATATTTTCGCCTGATGTGGATTTAAGATATGTTTCAATCCTCTTTGCTTTGGTAACAGAGTTTGCATATCGCCATCAAGGTCCTTCCTTTCTCTCTACAGTGACCTACTACTAGTGAGCTTCCACAGCTGAGTTTGGGTTTAAACTTGCATTTTTCTGGTTCTTGTCTTGAGTGAAAAAGAGATTGTCAATATTGTGCCCACAGATGCCAAGGTATCTACAATACCTCCAGATGGCATCCATGGGACCCTCAAATTATATAAAGTTTGGAGGAAACACTTGAGAGAGAACTACTTCAGATGTGCTGGCCCAGGTTTCAAGAAGCTGTTAAGGATATTTAAGTGAGTAAGTGGGTTTTTTCAAAACTCTGATGAAGTACAATGCTATATTCAAAAGATCATTTACATTTTCCATATAGGTATATAATTAAGTATATGATGCAAATAATATACTTAGAAAGCGTTCCTTATTAAGAGCTGCATGACACTGAAACAAATCCAAACTTTCTTTTTAAGTTATTAATAATATTCCACCTAAATAATTAAGTTTATATCAGAGACTCTAAAGCTTTTGCGAGGACTTCAAAACTCAAGTCAACTATTTGTAAAATGGCAATGACTGAGAGACAGAGCCATTCTCAGACAAAGCCACTCACCATTTACTAATGTGGCTATAGTACTTTATCTGTATCTGCAGATACAGTACAGTCAGCACCAGTAATGAAGCATCTGGGTTTAAAGGCACACACGTCTCATCCACAATGTCACCTCAAAACAAAACAAAATCACCAAGCTGCAGTGCAGGCAGCAACCTCTCCAGCATCGGACCACTAATGTTTTTCCTGCAAAAGCCTCAGACAAAATGAGGCTGCAATACAAATCTGAGAAAAAAATGATGGGGTGGAGGGAATTCCTGAGATTAAAAGCCAAGCAAACCAACCAATTGGGATTTTACAAACAATCCGATTTTCTCTGGTTCACATTGGCTGACCGGGGTAGCTGGGGTATCATTAAGCACTGCCCAAATGAGAAGGAACATTGGCAAAGGCCAGTCTCCCGATTGGCTCAATGAGACAGCTATACCATGCCCAGTGCAACTTGGGAAAAGATGCAGTTGTGGCTCTTCCTGTCCACCTCCACAAAGCCTACCTGGAAGGTTGGGTGGTGAGCCTTTTCTGTACTTAAGCCATTTGTTTCTTTTGCAGAGCAGTTCAAAGGCTTCCTAAGCTTCTTTTCATAAGTCCTAAACCAGTGTTTTTCCAACTTGGCAACTTTAAGATGTGTGGACTTCAACTCCCAGAATACCCCAGCCAGCATGGGGCTAGGGAATTCTGGGACTTGAAGTCAACACATCTTAAACTTGCCAAGTTGGAAAAACACTGTCCTAAATCATTCATTCAGTGTTGCTTACACTGGAACTAGTGGAAGAGGCAGAAGGAGAGCTGGTTGAGCACTGGTCAATACCAGCAACATTTGGAATTACCGGGTAATCCTCTTTGAGACTAATCAGATAGGTGTAAAAAAAGAAAAGGAAAGCAGAAAGGGATAGAAAACCTGCACAGACTGTGCAAGTTCAGGAAGATAATATAATGACAGATGATCTGCTTGGGATATTAGAAGTATTTCAAGTGATAGTTCATGAAAGTATCAGCCAGCCTAAATACACCCCCCCCTTTTTTTTTTTCTTTGCCTTTCAATCGTGTCCGATCCTCGGCGACTGCCTGGACTAGTCCCTGCAGTTTTCTTGGCAAGATTTCAGAAGTGGCATGCCATTTCCTCCTTCCTAGGGCTGAGAGAGAGTGACTGGCCCAAGGTCACCCAGCCGACTTTCATGCCTAAGGCGGGACTAGAACTCTCAGTCTCCTGGTTTCTAGCCCATTGCCTTAACTACTAGACCAAACTGGCTCTCATAATACACCCCTACTTAAATGTAAAGAACAGAAACAATGTGCTAGAATTATTCACTATGATTTTCTCCTGTGAGCTTCCCTGATCTTTAACCCATCCCTTACGGAAGGGAGAAGTCATTGAGAGTCTGGGTGGCATGCAAGTTAATAATAATAATAATAATAATAATAATAATAATAATAATAATAAAAATAAGGTTCAGGTGACTCAGCCAGCACTTGGGTGGGTGAGGAGAGGTTGTTCAGGAGGAGTTCCCAGGTTTTCTTCTGTCATTCTTGCCACCAAGCATGCCACAGACCGTGGCTTGTCTGAGTGTCCATTCTCTTGCTGCTGCTGCTGCAATTGAATCTTGTGTTGTACAATATTCTGTCCTGAGCCTGGGGATGAACGTGGTAGAACCATTGCAAATAAGAAAAACAACACTGCAGCTCAGAGATGGAATGGATGGCAGTGTAGATGGGGATGTGTGTTGGACTGTGGAAGCACGAGGAAAGAGGAACAAGGAGCAGTGGTAAGACCCAGGTCTGGGCTCAATCCACAGTTTGACATAAAACTGACTTACATCATTTTGGTAACAGGGCATATTCAAGAACGTTATTAGCCATGCCATATATCTGATACTGAAGCTGAAGCTCAAATACTTTGGCCACCTAATGCGAAGAGAGGACTCACTGGAAAAGACCCTGATGCTGGGAAAGACTGAAGGCAAAAGGAGAAGGGGACGGCAGAGGATGAGATGGTTAGATAGCATCACCGATGTAATGAACATGAATTTGAGTAAACTCCGGGAGACAGTGGAGGACAGGAAGGCCTTGCGTGCTATGGTCCATGAGGTCACGAAAAGTCGGACACGACTAAACGACTGAACAACAACAACAAATATCTTAAACACTGAATTTAGTTCCCACGTCTCTGTAAAAGAAGTATACATGGTTTAATATCAGAATCAATCTAAAAAAAACCCTTTGAATGTGTTTGTGGTTATGTTTCTCCAGCCTGAAATTAACAGCTGGTTTCTGACACTTATGATTAATGTCTTTTTCAAATCCAGTTGCTGGTCCAAATTACTTCCAACTGCTCACTCTCCTCCCACAACCTTTGCTGACAAATTTTGAATTTGACCCAAATTATTTTCTAGACAGCGATGTTTTTGAGCAGCTTGTAACAAAAGAAAGTGAATTTGTCAATATCATGGTATACAATACAAGAAACAGTTATATTTCACTGGCCTTATTTAATTTTTTTATCCAGCCATCTGACAAAAGTTACAACCACTGGCCATGACCCAAAGAAGTATACGGATAAAGTCAAGAAACACCATCTGAGGACATTTTGCAATATGTTTTACATGAGATCTTTCGAAATCTAATTAAAAAGCATATTCGGGGAATTGCTTAGTAGTGTATAAACTACATGGAGAGAATTTGATCAGCCTAACCTGAGATTATGATATTCAAATAGTCAATTTCCCCTATTGCTTGGCTTTTCAAATTGGTAGAATTCATGGGATCTATTTTTAAAGAAAAACATGAGAAGGGTCAAGTTTTTGAACATCAATTAGGCTCTCAGCCTAATTATTTTAATGTATTATGCAGGAAAACAGAGTAAGATTGCTATATCAGGGAATTGCTGATACAGTGAAGAATTTAAATATTGTGTTTTGTGGGACATACTTACTTACTTACTTACTTACTTACTTACTTGTTAGATTTATCACCACCCACTCCCCCAAGGGGGACTCTGGGAGGTTTACAGTAAGATATGATTAGTTAAAATACAACTATAAATAATTAAAATAACATTCAAATAAAACTTCTACATATAATAAATATGATAAAATCAAAGTGGCAGAGTCTTCTTAAAACCGAGGGAAAAGGGCGCTCTAAGGCCACTCTAAGGCGCTAGCCATCCCCAAGAATGTACACTCTTCTTCTCGCCCCAGGCAAATTGACAAAACCAGGTCTTGAGTTTTTTCCAGAAGTCCAGGAGCGAGGGGGACTGTCTTATCTCCGGTGGCAGAATGTTCCACAGGGCAGGGGCTACTGCAGAGAAGGCATGCTTCCGTGACCCCGTTAGATGGAATTCTTTAGCCAATGGGGTCCGTAGCATGCCCTATCTGCAAGCCCGGGTGGGACAGGATGATGTAATGGGGATGAGACAGTCCCTTAGGTAACCTGGTCCCATGCCATGTAGGGCTTTAAAGGTCACAACCAACACCTTGAATTGGACCCGGAAGTAAACTGGAACCCAGTGCAGGATTTTATTCTGATTTTATAATTATTTATAATTGTATATTGTATTTATATTTTATGCTTCTTGTTTTAATGGATTATCTTATTGTAAACCGCCCAGAGTCCCTCTTGTAGAGGGAGATGGGTGGTGATAGAAATTTGATTGATTGATTGATTGATTGATTGATAAATAAATAAATAAATAAATAGTTATTAGCTATGCCCAAAACTGTATACTGTAAAATAAATAGAATTAAGAAACGGTTTCCATATTACTTCCTCTGAAAAATATTAGATGGACATTTTCACAATCAGGTTTACTATTAGGAAAATATCTGAATTCCTTAATTCAGTATTTATTTATTAACACTAAATAAAATACTTGCCTATCTAAAAAATATACTTCTCTTAAGCAATTGGTATGGTTTGAAGATCCTGGTTTCTAATTGTACATCTTTCATTAATTCCAGGTATCAGGTCTAGTGACATGACTTTCAACTTTCTAAAAGAAATTGGTATTGCTGACTGCGTATCCATTTTACTATTTCAATATCCAGTTTTTACAGCTTCTCAAACTTACATTAATAAAAATAATAAGAAGTGACAAGTGATTTCCCAGTCTATTTATTTGCAATCTTATTGCATTACTAAATTGAACTTCAAGCATTATGATCTTCTTTCATGGAACTTTGCATAATTATTTGTATTTCACTCTCAGTACTGCAACAGAGGAATAGAGACTCCGTGTTTAAAATGCAACAAAATAAAATGCACTTTTGACAACTGTGTAACCAAATGATCTAGTGTAGAATAAACTGGTAACCTTACAGTGCATGTCAAGTATTTGCTGGTATCTTTTTAAAGTTGATTTAATCAAATTGATTTCTCATTCAAAAATGCTGACATGAAGCCAAAGTAAAAATGATGCTTTGAGTAGAAAATAAATAGATTTTATTCTAGTATGTCCAGAATAACATAATTTGTTACCTTCTTTGGAAGCCAACTTATAGCCATCAACCTTCTATAGCCATTCAATATTCTAGCAGCAGATATTAATGCTGATATAAATATACAAGTATTTGTATTAATATATCATGCTTAGAATCTCTTAATGTAGAATTAGAGAAGTCATATACTGTATAAAGCCAAGCATTATACCTAGTTAGTTATTAATCTTCTTCCATTCACAATGCAGAAGTGGTATATATGAGCTCACTGCAGTTACCAGTATGTCACAGACCTTGAATCTTATACATTATAACAGAATAAAACTATATGCATGTAGAATGGCATATCAACAGAATGACACATCAACCAAACTTCCTCTATTCACATCTCCCTCTATTATGCCTTAGCATTGCATGAGCTCATGCATCTTTCTGATCTGTACCCCACAGACACAATCCATCCTACCTCCTTCTCATGTAAACAATATCATGTACTGTATACTCCCAAGTTTCTTATCATGCTGAAATTTCCCCATGGCTGTATATGTACAACTGAAGTTACGTTCAGTTCGTATGTTCAGTTTCGGGGATTTGGCAAGAAAAAAATAGCAGTTAATTATTGTAAAAATAATATAAATCAGGTCCTACTATTCTACATATTTCTTACATTGTTTTTGTCTGTTTGCATTAATTGACTATGATTGGCTTGCAGAGGATTACAAACACTAACAATAATCTAAGAACAATGAGTAAGAAGCACCCACATCAGGGGTGGAGGTGAGGAACAGACACAATTAATCACAGTGCCCGCGGGTAAAGCCAGGTCTTTAAGGCTGTTTTAAAGGACAACAGGGTCAAGGCCACAGTTCTAGAAGATATAGGCTGCATTTTAGCCAATGTAATTTTCAGTGCAATTTTACTAATTTTTCCTCTCAACAGTCCAATGGACGAACATTTTCATGAAGAATGAAATCTTCTACCCAAGATTTTACTTCCATTCTTCATTCTATATATTTGACCATCTTTAATCATCTTTAATGCATAGAACTGATATGTAAGAACTGGTAGTCTGGCATTTGCTAGTTCCCTCCCCACCACCGACACAACATTCTTTCTATGAAGCTCTGATGAGGCGAAAGGATTAAACTGTTAGGCTTAGTACAAAGTATTATTTGGCACTTTTTCTTCCTCACTGAATAAAAGGTATCCAAGCTAAGTATTGCAGGTTCCCAAGCCAGGCACTAGCAAGGGATAGGACTTTAACACTTAGTTCCCCCTGTGGTCTTTGCTGTGTTGGTGTGCAGCACATAGTGTCCCACTATGCCTGCAGTTTAAATGCAAATGCTTGTTCCTATACAACATCCAGGCTGTGGGGAGAGGGAGACCCAACAATGAATATAAAAACTTTAGCAGGACCCTAACATAAGTAACCCCACACAATTTTAAATATTTAAAAAATATTTATATGCAGGACTTATTTTATTCAAACTCCTCAAGTCCTGTGGTGCTGGTTTATTGTGGTCAGGGGGTGTTTCCTGGGATGAATGAGTGAAGAACACTTGGAGTGTATGCCAAGAGTATTTAATACCATCAGGGTATTAAAGTGTGAAAGTGTGAAAGTCATCTCAGCTGCCCAGCTAAAGCAAGCAGGAGCCTGTAATGGGCAGCAGCAGTATAGGAAGATGCTGGAGCCAGTTGATCACTTTGGTGACAATTGCAAGGGCATCAATTCATACTGCAAGGGAGAAGGCAACACTAAAGCACTCCTGCAATTTACCAAGAAAACTAAATGGATAGACAAGATAAAGTGATTGATAATATAGCACTAGATCATGGATCCCTCAGGTGGACTGCTGTTCAGGATCTTTCAGAAATGGTGTTTATGATGCGGCTATATTATATATGATGTTGCCATGCAACAAACACAATCTCTGAAGTTGCAAAGACAGAATGAAAGTGGGAACCTCGAATGTAAGAAGCATGAACATGGGAAAGCTTAACATAGAGAAAGATTAAATGAATTGACTACATCTTAGGCATCTTAGGCATTAAATGGACTGGAATTGGACATTTTCATCAGAATATGTTACTGTTTTTATTTAGGATACAAAAAACAAAAAACAAAGAAGGAATTATATTCTTGGAGTTATATTCTTGGATATAACACAGTCCATGACCAAATAATATCAATTAGACTTCAGAGATAACCTTTTAATATGACAGTTATCCAAGATAATGTTCCAACCACTGATGCAGAAGAGGAGGAGACTGATGAGTTTTATAGTTAAGTCCAGTCTGAAATTGGCAGAACATACAAGATGTGTTGCTTGGAGTTGAAGAATGGAATATCAATGTTGGAAATAGTAAGGAGGAATATGTAGTTTGATTATATGGCCTAGGAAATGGAAATGAAGCAGGAGAACAACTTACCAGTTTCTGCCAACCCAATGATTTCTTTATTGCTAACACTGTCTTCTAACACCCAAAATGATGCCTATATACTTGGACATCACCAGAAATCAAATCGGCTATATTATTGGTCCAAGAAGGTGGAAGAGCTCAGTTTTAACAGCAAAGATGTGCCAGAGGCTGATTGTGGACAGATCCCGAACTCCTCACATGCAAGTTCCGAGTCATGCTAAAGCAGAAGAACAAAGTGACCAGTTTCCATGATATGATCTTGAGCACATACCTTCCCCCCTCCACTTTCAAAAAGAATATTAGGAATCATTCTGAAAAATTTCAGAAGACCTCTGCCTCTAACCCCTTGATTGGCTCTAGTTCATCCTCACCGTAGCTGTTTGGACCTCTGGACTAGACCTTTTTCACCCAGTCCAATTTGGTATTTGTTCCTTCAGACAAGGTTCCAACTTGTGGGTCTCTACGATTGGTAGAAGCCGCATCTCTAGATAACCTGGCATTCAAAGGGTCCATTACCTCTTGACCTCAACCCACTAGCTCCGTTATTGACATTAGCCAATTATTCCCTACCATTCTTACTTACTAGGTTTTAGTATTCTACCATATTTATGTTCATAAGAAGGACACGGGTACATAAATAGATCAACACCTTTGTTTTACATAGTTTTTTTTCATAAAAACCCTAAAATAGTAGTAGTAGTTAATCAGTGCTGCATGTCAATGTTCAATATTCAGCAGAAAAACAGAAAGCTAATCAGTCCATATCACAGTCCAATACGATACAGAGAGAAGAAAGGAAAAAGAAAGACGTATCATATACAATTCAGACACAAGTGACATTATAGATTTAATACAATAAACATACGCAGTTCCAGATATAATCACTGGTTAACAAGTCAAAGCTTACAATAATTGCAACCAAACAATATGTCTATGAAGGTTCTCAGTCATCCAGGTGGAATTGTCTGTAGCTTGAATCATGTCAACTGGATTTCTATTTTCTCAGTGGAAACGTTTCCACTGAGAAAATAGAAATCCAGTTGACATGATTCAAGCTACAGGCAACCAAACAATATTTAGCAAGCCTTCTTGAAATTTTAGATGACCATTCTGCTAGTAGGAATTATTAGTAGGAAGTATATTTTCCTCCTTTAACTTCCTGGAGAATTAACTAGCAGAGGTATTAATAAGTCAAGGCATCATGTTTGATAGAATGTTTATCACACTAAGAAATATGAGATGGATTCAATTCCCCACCCCATCCCTCCACCCCCCCAGGCAGGGGCAAAGACCATTTTCTAAGGCAATGTTGTTAACATCTCTCTTTTTATATCCTGGAAGGCAAAACATTGAATCTACCCAGAGAAAAAAATGGATATTCATGCATATAAGTTTGTATATGTTTGCTAACTAAGCATGTTAACAAATGACCTTTAGTCTAGCTTTGGCCTTTCACAATATCCTAACTGGGTTTTGTGCTCTCCTCATAGCCATGCAGATTGGATTGGATTCTCATCCAACATAAAGTTGGAAAAGGCTGCAATAAATGTTCTTAAATATTGCAACCGAAATGCTAACTGGAATTGGTCACAAGAAGCACATAATATTGATCTTCAAAAACAGCATTAGGTTGAAGGTCATGTTATAATACCATAGACTAAGGAAGAAAAGATTGGGGATCACACTGTTTGAGGAGCACCTTAAATTGTTTTAGTTTAATATTGTGTGGAGGACACCACCAGTTAACACTGTGTAAATATTCTGCAGTTATTCTGGAAAGAAAAGAGACTCCCAATGGAATCAGATTATGTCGAATCACATAGCAAATTATTTTTGGGGTGGAGGGGAAGAGTTTCAAAACCAATATCAAAGAGCTTTGAAGAATCATTGCTCTGAATAACTCATATGGGAAACAAAATAAATGCCATGAAGCCTAATTCAGCCTCAACAGAAATCTGGAGCATTAAATTTTATATTAAACCTATAAATTATTCACAAAAATCTGTAACACTTCCTCGTAAGGGTCAGTGATAAATACTTGATAGAACTTAAAAGCCACAGACATGCTTATAAATTAGTAAGTATGTTATGAATGGTATTATAAACCCTTAATAAATTGTAACTGTGTTAAATATTCATAACAACTGTCATAGAGGACATCTGCATATCAATGTATCTGAGATGTATCACAGCCATTGAAAGATATATTCACATCACAGCACTAAGAAGGAAAGTAAGCAGTTGGTTTGGGGGTCTTTCAAGGTTATTTTGAACAAAGAGAAAGATGTCCATCAATTGGTTAGAATTCTGTACAGAAAGATGACATAGAAATAGTATATGACCTAGAAGTAGTATATATAATATACAGCATTCCAGAAGCAGGATCCATTATTATTCCAAATCCTAGACTTTATGGGCCTAATTCTCCAAATCCTATTGATTATTTGATTGTGTGCTCAAGCAACAACAATGATAATTTTTTGGTATTATTTTTTACTAAGCAGGACTGAGAGCACAGAACTCCTTTTACCTCAATTAGAATTATATTTGTGCTGAGTACATGCATGTGTTTAAGTCAGTTGATATACCCTCTCCCAAAGGTCAATGGTGTTTATGTGATTCTGTGACTGCTGCAAAACCAACCCAAAATCCATAACACCTATGGTCTGATTCAGCAAAAATACAAAGATCAGAAATTCATTTGCATCGCATTCATAGAAATGACTTTACGAGGCAGTTCAAGAAGAGAAAAATAAAATAATAAACTAAATTTTGGAGCATGCATGTATCTCACTACTCCTTAAACAAAGACAATGTTGGCGGCAGCTCAAAAAAAGAGAAGACGACAGACAAAAGCATTTATACAAATGTTGTGAAGAAATGAGAGCATGTCATGATCACATGGGAAGCAAGGTTGAAAACTGGTTGGTGTAAATACTGTGGTGGGAGAGAAAGACAGAGGAACACATTTGGAACACTGGTTAAATTGCTTGTAATGAAGACCGCACAGTCAAACACAGTGTGAGAGTCTCAGTATCAAATCCCAAAACCAAGAAACTTTTCAGTCAGTTCATGCTAAAAAGAATCATTTATTAAGGACCAGAATACATGAGGCAAAGGCAAAGCTTCAAATGGCCAAATTGGCGCGCATAATTTGATATTAAGAACATCACTCTGACATCATTTACTATCTAATTGAAAACAAGCTAGTTCCCACTCCAGTTCGACCCCCTCCCATCAGAACGCTCGTTAACAGTCCAGGTGTCTTATCGGGAAACGGCCAAGGCAGGAATGTCAAGGCAATTGGCTTTGTTTCAAGCAGCAAGGCTTTTGGCACAAAAGCAAACACGAGTCAAGTTCTTACAATGCTTGACACGTGTACGTATGAAACTATGACAGGCGAACGGAGCTAAAGTGGAGGGAGACTGACACACAGTTTATATGAAATCAAAAGGAAATGAGGCTCTTCTTACAGGGACTCAGGTGAGAAAGAAAATAATCTGCCACTCCTCTATTTCAGAATCTCATGTATGGGAGCAACAGCATCCATGGGGGGGGGGTGGGGGGTGGTTAAACAGGTCCAGTCAACTGTGTTACACCAAAACATGTGCATTTGGATGTGCATTCCCGACATTTTTCATCAGGCTGCTATATTCTTCCTAGAGCTGTTATAGCAGGCAAACCATCTTAAAGGATGGAGATATATATATATATCATCTGAACCTTAAAGTGAATCAAGCTTTTCTTCAAAATGACATATAAAATAACACAGCCACATAAGTTGTCCTCCAAAGGAAAACTATTTTTATCGATGTGGTTAATATATTTAATGGTGCAAGAGATATATGACCACAGCAAAACAATTCAAGTCTCCTCTTTTCTTTAATGACAACTGCATCATCATGTGGTCAAATATCCACATTATAGCTCATAATCAAAGAATCCATATAACCCTCTAGGACTTAACGGAATATTTCATTACTCTCTGTTAGCATACTTAATGACAGTTACAGTCTACAAGAAAAAAAACCCAAACCTCTGATCTATAGCATCTCTCTCCATTCAGAATGCCCTGTTAGCTCTGAATCTTATTAGGTATGTGGCTTTTAAAGTTACTTATTTTTCGGGGGAATAATAAGGTTCAGAAAAATAAGCCAAGAGAGATACAATTATAATTTCTTTCAATGCCATACTTTATTTTATACAATTAAACAACATGCACACAACCATGTTGTATGAAGAGGGATACCCTGTATTTCTATATGCATTCTATAAAAATTTCCACTAAAGCCAATGACATTTCATTCATTTCTGTAGGCTGACATTTTAATAGCTTTCCAGTAAAAGAGAAAGGATGTGTCTATGTATTATATCAGGGGTCCCCAACCTGTGGGCCACGGCCTGTTAGGAACTGGGCCGCGGGGCTCCCACCTGCAAACCCTGCACCCTTCCATGTGATTGGCCCCCTGCAAACCCCGCCCCCAGTGCTTGTGATTGGCTCCTGCCTGCAAACCCCGCCCCCTGGTCCACGGAAATCCCAGAAACCCTGCCCCCCTGGTCTGTGGAAAAATCATCTTTTGAAACCGGTCCCTGGTGCCAAAAAGGTTGGGGACCCCTGTATTAGATGGCAATTTGTCATAGACAATGCTCTATGGAAAGGGTCAGCAAACCTTTTCTGTAAAGGGCTACGTACCTTCATGGGTATGGCTAGAAGGTCAGCAGGCCAAGGATGGTGCTGGCCCACCAGCAAAGAAGCCACTGATAGGCTGCCACCCAAGATGCCCCACCCTTGGTCCCTCCCCTCACCCTGGGAGCTAAGCTGAGGCTCAGGCCTGGTGATCTGCTGTTGCTCACCTGCCCACACATTCTTAGCTCAGAATGCAGAAACAGGCAGGGGGGCAGATATGGTGCCAAAATAGATTGCCAAGCCCAGCTCTATGGTAATGCAAAACCCTCATGTGAGGGTTTTTGGCCTTAACACCAAAAAACAAACAAGGATAATGACAACCGCAGAGAATGTGCAAGTTAGTGTTAAGATCAACAACGAGGTAATTGAAGCAGTGAAGGAGTTTAACTTCCTTGGCTCTAAAATTGATCAAAAGGGTGACTGCAGCCCAGAGATTAGAATACGTATAGTGCTTGGAAGAACAGCAATGACCAGCATAAATAACATCTGGAAGAATAAATATATTAGCCTCCCTACCAAATGCAGACTAGTTAATACAATCATATTTCCAATAGCTACGTATGGTTGTGAAACTTGGACTTTGAGGAAGGCAGATAGGACAAAGAGAGATGCATTTGAATTGTGGTGCTGAAGACGACTACTATGCATCTCATGGACAGCAAAGTTTACCAACAAGGAAGTCCTAGACAGAGTCAAACCAAAAATATCCCTGGAAGCCAAGATCACCAAACAAAACCTGTCATACTTCAGTCATGTTATGCGAGCCAACTCACTTGATAAGACAATCATGCTGGGACTGATCAGTGGTAAAAGAAGAAGGGGCTGCCCTAGGACTCACTGGCTTGACACCATCAGAAGGGACACTGGAATGACTTTGATGGAACTAAAGGAAGCTGTAAGAGATAGAAAGGCATGGAAAGCATTGATCCACAAAGTGACCGAGAGTCGGACACGACTGAACGGATAGACAGACAGACATGTGAGAGACCAAAAGGAACAATTATACCATAGAAATACATTAAAGGTAAAGGTTCCCCCACACAGTCATGTCCGACTCTAGGGGGCAGTACTCATCTCCGTTTCTTAGCCCAAGAGCCAGCGTTGTCCGAAGACACTTCCACGGTCATGTGGCCGGCATGACGCATGCGGAATGCTGTTACCTACCCACCGAAGTGGTACCTATTTATCTACTTGCATTTGCATGCTTTCGAATTGCTAGGTTGGCAAGAGCTGGGGCGAGTGCGGGAGCTCACTCCGTCACGCGGGGCTAGGGTCTCAAACCTCCGAACTTGCGACCTTCCGATTGACAAGCCTGGTGTCTTAACCGCTGAGCCACTGCGCCCGCTAGGAATATTGGGGGCAGGGCATTTTTGGTTCTTCTTGCTTGTTACAGAGGTTTAAAGGTCCTGCCACTTTATCAGAAAAAATAGGTTGAAAATATAGTCCACCGTTTTTCCTTTAGTTTAACACTGTAACCTGAAACTAGTTATGAAAGAAATATTCACATTATCATTTAGAAAAGAAAGAAATTCTTAAAGCTAAAAGTGGGCAAATATTGCCCAATCCTAACCCATTCCTGTCCTGGCTCCTTTGATTGCCTGGATTTGGGAAGTGATCAAAGTCTTTTTGAAAGAAGGTGGTACGTCCTCTTGATCCAGCCATATTGGACAACTTTCACCTAGTCTCCAACTTCCGGTTTGGGGAAAAGGTTGTTCAGAGGGTGGTAGGGAAATCTATTGACATTTTTTATATTGAAGTTAAAACAGTTTCCCATCGTTTAGCCAAAATGCAGATCTCCAAATCCTCTAGCTCCTCTTGCCCCTCTTCTATGCCAGCCTATTCTAATCTGATGTTCTTCCAAAAACCGGCTTCTTATATATATTTTTCATACAATCTAAGACTTTTCCTCTGCCTGTTGATACCCAAACTCATAGGCATCTGTAACCAGCCACAACATCAAAATAATAACATATGCATCACGATACAATTATGTGCTTGTATGACACCATCTTCATAATTATGTAAAGCCATATCAATTGTATCATGACATCATAATGCTCATATTGTCACTTGCCCCTCCTAAGCCTCTCCCCTCCCCAAATTCCATACACAGACTCCTGCATTTTGTGGATTTGGGGCATTCCTGATTCTAGGCCAGATACATTTTAATGAAACCTTCCCTCTTTGTCTGTATCTGCTGCTGTTACTTAAGGCAACTCCTTGTCTACCTCTTGACTCAGGCAGAAACCAGTCTGATAGCTCCCAAGACAGTTTAAATGGCCCGTGATCAGGCAGAATTACCAATTAGAACTGCTTCTATTCTTAAATGAAAACTCCATGCAAAATATTCCAGAATCCTGCTTGTCAATTTGTGATTGGATTTGCCATTAATTGCACATTCCACTGCTGTCATAAATGTTACAGGAGAATAAAAATGCAAAAGACTAGCAATTTCATTTTTCCATGTGAACAAAAAGGTGATCATAGTTTTCTTCTATTACCTTTCCCACCACAAACAATCCCAGTTAAGAAATGAGAGTCCAACTAAATCATGTCAAATTATGAGAGAATTTAATCACTGGCAATTTAGTCAAGAATCACGCAAAGAATTTCAGGCTTGATTCAAAAGTATATTCATCTCTTTGGCAAACATGTAAAAAGTGAACGAAGTGGGAAATGGAACCCTTCTTATTATAGATAGGATATGAATGAGGTTCCCAGCACTGGCATGGACTGCAATAAATTACAAAGTCTGCATTCCATTTGCTGAAATAGTCTCAATTTATCATTTTATTTAAAAAAGATTCCATTATGTTAATGTCTTATAAAAGCACTTTCTGGTCTTTCTAGAAGGTCAACAGGGGACACAAATTATGAGATTTAGAACTATGTCAGAGAGCAAAGCAAAAGTACTGAGCTTTAATAAAGAGAGCAACAAACATGGCTGCTTTCAATAATCTTAAAAAAATACTTTTTGTAGACATATCTATAGGTAGATATAGACATATTATCTCCCATTTTCAGTTGTCACTTGCTAACTAATAGAAACTAGTTAATTAAAATGTGGGTTACTTTACAAAATCTCATTTCCCACAGCACCAAATTTAAGAGTCTGATGGGTTTTTGTGGCAGATTGCCCAGATACACACATCCCAAGAATAATAAAATATTATGCCTCAGAATGTAAAACAGATTGTCTCTAAGAGTTGAAAAGAAATATGGCTTCTAAATGTAGCATTTCAACAAATAGACTTTTCCCTGAAAAAAATAAACCTTGCACATCTTCCCCTGCAACAGGAAGAAATCAGAATCTATTTAAATGCATTTTTTTATATAATATGACAATTCCTAGTGTTTGGAACAATTGCTCGGTTAAAGTACTGCAGATAATGCTTATTTTAGTTGTTTTGTTAAACCAAAAATAGATCTGGAATAGCATTAATAGAGCCATTTTGAATCAAATGTCATGCAAGATGCCATATATATATATATATGACATGTATAAAAATAACAATCTGGTTCTATTAATGCATTAAGATGAAAAAAAGCTGCATACAAAGTAGGTATGCTTATGGAAAATAGTGTACAAAGGTTTTATGTTAGGAGAAATTGCGTAGAAAAATGGAAACAAATTTTAAACTGTATGAAAATGTGTGTATATATTTTAAGGCAAAGCAGTGGGAATATGGAGCAGAATTTTCTATTTATTTTATTATTATTTGTCTTATTTATACCCCGCCTATCCCCTCCCTACTGGAGGACTCTAGGCGGCTTACAATGTTATATCAAATCCAATTATACAGTTATACATCATCAGTTATTACATTTTTACAATTTGTTACCGCGCGACAAGGAGAGAGGAAGGGAACCGGCTCTTCTGCTGCAGGCATTGGACTGCAAGTCCCAGAATGCCTCGCTCCGCGCCGGCTGCTGACGTCCAGGAGCTGGTATTTCCGGATCCGTCGTCCTCCGCCGTCATCATCGCTCCTCCAGGTCTTTCTTGGATTGAGGACGACCCTCCGCTGGACGCCCGCAAATTGTCCCAGGTGAGTGGTACCCATTTATCTACTTGCTATATTAGCTTTCGAATCGCTGGGTTGGCAGAGAGCTAGGGCTAGTGACGAGAGCTCACCTCGTCCCGCGGTTTCGAACTGCCAACCTTATGGTCGGCAGTCTAACGGCTCAGCGGTTTAACCCGCTGAGCCACCGCGCCCCAACTTTTGACTTTCAAGTCAGTCTTGACTCCTGGCAACTGCCTGTACAAGTCCCTGAAGTCTTCTTGGCAAGATGTCGATGAAGATTCTGTCATCGAGGTGGAATTGTCTGTAGGTTGAGTCATGGCAACTGGATTTCTTTCTTTTGGTTGAAGTTCTTCAGACTGAAGAGGCTACTTGGACAAGCAGCGAAACGTTTCAACCAAAAGGAAGAAATCCAGTTGCCATGACTCTACCTACAGATCTTCTTGGCAAGATTTCAGAAATGGTTTGCCCTTGCCTCCTTCCTAGGGCTGACAGAGAGTGACTGGCCCAAGGTCACCCAGCTGGTGGTGTGCCAAAGGCGGGACTAGAACTCAGAGTTTTCCAATTTCCAACCTGGAGCCTTAACCACTACACCAAACTGGCTCTCTATGGGGCAAGGTATAGAAAGTAAAATAGATTCAGCCATCCTTTGAAAGGATCAATGTACTTTATAACAAAGGCAGCTGCTTCTTCATTTCCCCTTCTTTTGAAGAGCACAAAGTACCATTAATAAATGAAGAACCTTTGAAGCTGATAAACTGTGGGCATGAGATGATTATTTCTGCTTAGACTGGAGAAAACTAATTCCTTCACCTCTAAAGATAACTCAAATTCTTCTTCTTCCTCCTCTTCTTCATCATCATCCTCCCCCTCTCTCTCTCTCTCTCTCTCACACACACTCACACACAGAGACACACGCAAAATACATATGTTTCATCTCCTCTCTCAACTTTGCCCTGGTCAGCTTGACCAGGCTTTATTCTTCTCAGTTCCTTTATGTTATTTTATTAGCTCAAAAGGGGTTCTTCTATTCTTTCTTGAAGAAGAAACAAAAATCCCCAAAGATTATGCTTTTATACTTACAGGCAGTACATAAATCTGTTCTGTATTGAGCAAATTAATCTCCAAGGACTCTACAAATTAATCTTTTTATTCAGAGAGCAAATGATCTTTCACTGATGGAAAAAGAGCTGCAATTTGTCACCTAGATTATATTAATGTAAAGGGAAAAAATGCACATACTATATGCCTATTTGCTTATGGCCACCTATCTCGGGGAAAACAACGTAAGATTTGTGAAAAACAGTTTGTTACACTCATCACTACACCTACAACTTGATAAAGCTTCAAAAGATGACCCAATGGAATACAAACACGGAAGAAAATTCGCCTCTTTCCTGAAATGATTATTTCAGACCAATGAACATGGATGAAAGCCAATTTAATTGCAATCTATCTTGTTATTTTAATCCATGAAAGATTAGTACGAACAAGCAAGTTGTTCATTTGAAATGTTAGTTCCAACATCAAAAAACCCTCTGTACTGAACATAAGGACTTCTTTTGATATGAAATGGTAAATTCTTAGGTATTCCATTTTTGATGAAGGAAGATGAAAAGAGGTCATACACAGTAGTAACTGTGCTGTTGGTGTATATGAATCATTTGTTGAACATTTATAGCTGCTCCCACTACACTGTATCACTACAGAAGTGCATGCCTTACCTGAGGCTCTTTAGACCAGAGCTTTCCAAACTTTTCATGTTGGTGACACACTTTTTAGACATGCATCATTTCACGACACGCTCTTACAGCAGGGCACAAGGCAGGCACTAGGACCTGCGCGGAATCACAGCAGGTTTGGAGGCAGCAAGGCACAAGGCAGGCACTAGGACCTGCACGGAATCCTGGCAGGGCTCGGAGGCAGCAGCAGCAGCCGTGACACACCCAGATACTGCAGCCGACACACGAACGTGTCGCGACACACAGTTTGGAAAGCTCTCCTTTAGATGGATCAGTGCTCACATTTTGATGGAGTTCTCAAGAAAAAGAACCTCCTCCTTCCCCCACCAAAATAAAACCCAGAGATTATTTCAGGTCTTCAATATTCAGATTAATGCAATATTAAAATGGATAAGAGGAGGTGAGCCTCATATTGTTTCTTGACCTGAAACTAATTTGACAGTGTAAGTTTGGACATGTGATAAGCAGTACAGTAATTTGGATTGCTCCTTTGACTTAGGCAAAATGAGTCTCAGAACACTTTTTTGTAGATGCTCAATAAATACACAAATGTTTAGTCTTTTGAAAGAATCCTTATTCTTATAATGCCAGGAAGGTTCTGCTGAGAGTATATTTTGGTCTTTATTTAGCTCAAAGGACTCAGTTGTACTCAGTTCCAGCTTGAAGCCCTTATTAGATGCTATATGCAATTTTTTAAAAAAATCATCAGACAATGCCAATAACATATTCACGTTAATCATTGAGTATATACCTGTAGTTTTGGTAAATCCATGAACAAATCCTAAGTAATAGATAAATTCAACATCCTAGATAGAATAATAAATGACCAGCTAGAATGAGGGCTAAAGTAGGTGTAAAAACATTTGTTCATGTTCATTTTTCTTTACGCTTATATCTAATATTTTTTCAGTTCCGTTCTTCCCTTGATGTATAAACTGAGCAACTCTTTGGGGCACTGATCTGATCTTTGCAGCCCAGTTCTGGTAGCCCTATTTGATCTGCAAATAAACAAATCAAACCAGATCAATCCTAGCTGGATTTAAAAGTAAAACAGCAGGGTGGTATATATTTATCTGATAACTTGCAAAAACAAAACAAAATAAAACCAATCACAACTTGAGTGATTTCTGTGAAGGGGCTACTTTTCCCTTTAAAGGAATTGTAAAAAATAATATTATATCAGCTAAACCCCAAGAGCCAGAAGGCTGGATGAGGCAAAAGTTCCTGCCAATTGGAAAACATACTTTTTTTTCTTCCGAAATTCATCTAATCCCTGTAAAGCAATTAAAAAAGAAAATGATTCATTGGTGACAATGCAGGTTTTTTTTTTTCTTTTTAGATTGTTGTGAATCTGGAAAGGAAAAATTAAATCCTCCTTCCCCTTGCAATAAGGTCCCAAACATTCAAAGTAACGAAATGGAAATAGAAATGGAAATGGAAGTTCACAGCTCTATCCTTATATAAAGTTTCAGTTGGGAAATTGGGATTTTCTGTTATTTATTTGACATCTCACATATCCACCAAAAACGACATTTAAGATGACTAATAACAACACAAGGCATGAAAGCCGGCTGGGTGACCTTGGGCCAGTCACTCTCTCTCAGCCCAACTCACCGCACAGGGTGGTTGTGGGAAAAATAGGAGGAGGAGGGAGTATTTGGTATGTCTGCCACCTTGAGTTATTTATAAAAATAATGAAGGTGGGATAGAAAATAAATAAATTAATAAAATACAACAAAGTAAGTTATAATTAAGACCTTAAGTCTCTTAACAGAAAAACTACATCAATAAGAAAAAAATAGCATCCACTAATTAAATCCTAGTTCAAGAACATATCATGTCAAATAGCTAAAATCTATCTGAATAAATATATCTTTGCATACTAATGGATGGGCATGGAATTGGTTGTTCTAGAGCCTGGGAAGAATCACTGGGGGGGGGGGGGGACTAATTGTGTCCCTCCCTCCTTCCCTCCCTTATACCACCCAACTGAAAAAAGACACAAAAATATTTATGACCATCTAAATCAGTGTTTCTCAACCTTGGCCACTTGAAGATGCTGGCTGGGGAATTCTGGGAGGTGAAGTCCGCACATCTTCAAGTGGCCGAAGTTGAGAAACACTGGTCTAAATGAACGAATCTTTGATAGCTGTGAGTCAGAGAGATGAGTCATTCCTAAGGAACTTAAAACATAGGCAGGCACCCATTATAAATATCTGTCCTTTCAAATAGTCTGCTCTCAAGTCATATAGTTTTGTTGGTCATAATCAGAACTCTTCATTGTGCCTGGTATCCACTGACGCTGTCATAACAAGGAAGGGGCAGAACTTCTTACAACTGGTCCCAATCGATTGTTCAGCTGCCTCATTTTGGACCAGATGAATCACTTTTGCTATCACTTTTCAAAAGCAGCCACTTTACCCTCCACATTGAAATAGGCTAATATGGATACAATTGAGATATGATGAAATTGGGTATCTACATTAAGGATAAATCCATAAGTAGTCACAAGTCAGATGCCCGAGTCTTCTGGGGTGTTAAATCTCATCTAATATAGATTGAGCTTCCGTTCCCTGAACCTCTTCCTTGATCGGGAGCACCTTCCTCTCATGTCTGTCCTTATCCACCACTTTACCAAAATCAGACATGACTTTAGAATGCAAACTGCTTCTTTAGACTTGCATGTAAAGGAGGACAGGGTTGGGTATCATCACTGTATTGACTGATTGATTATGTGGCATCAATCTATTACTGGCACCAACCTGCAAAGTTCTAGAAAACTTCTCTCAGCTTGCCCATGAGTATGTTTAATAAAATGGGGGAGAAAATGGCGTTCCAATTATACCATGGAGAAACAATTATGTCACTGAACATAATTAGTTCTTATCATCTCCTTTCTGAAATTGCCCCTCCAGGAAGGGTCAAAGCCAACATAATTGCTATAAACATTATAACAATCTCTATTTCTCTTTCTCAACTCAAAGAACCTGAAATAATACAGAAATTATATAGTTTTATGTATATAGTGATCCATGCATGTTGGTTTTCAATAAACTGTATGCCCTAGCTATTGATTTCCTTTCCAAATGATCAGAACATCCAAGAATGCAAGTTTGCCATCCTTTTCTTCTTCCATTATAAATTGAATATTAGGGTGGATGCTATTTAGGTGTTCTAGGAATTTCTTAAACTCTTCTTCATCATGGCTCCAGATCATGAAACTGTCATCCACATACCAGAATCAGGTGGATGGCTTTAGGGGTGCAGTAACTATTGCCTTTTGTTCAAATTTCTTCATGTAGAAATTGGCTATGACTGGACTCAGTGGGCTCCCCATGGCAACTCCCTCAGTTTGCTCACCTAATTAATTGTTCCAATCGAAGTAGCTGGTTATGAGACAGTGATGGAACAGGAAGAAATGGAGGCAGCAGCCAAAAGTTACATCCAACACTTGTTTGAACAAGTTGCTCCCTAAGAGCTACATGCAATGCTGCAACAATGAGGCTACCAATACAGATCCAAACAGAGCCACTTGGACACTCAAAAGAATCTCAATCCAGATATTGTTTTAAATAACAGTGTTCTTCTTCATTTCTGGGTTTCGGTGATGTAACCCTTGAGTGTTTCTTAGTCCTAACTTCCAAAACTTTTTTTAAAGGCATCTCAAATAATTCAACGATATGACCCGTAAATTTCCTAGATTCCAGTGCTGCCCAAATATTTCTTGTGTAACTACAGTATCAAGAAGATTCTACTAAAATTCTTTTGCTCAGCCTAAAATGTTCCTTTGTGCCTTCTGAATTTGGGGGACAATCAGAATTTGACAAGAGATAAACAATATCTTGCACTAGAACTGAATGACTATATCTCTGCTAGATTTTTAAAAAAAAATATTAAATATTCAAAATGAGATTAAAGAAAATAGAGAGTTTGCTTCCTGGGTTGACAGCAAAAATTAAAGAAAGATAATTAAATATGTATGCATAAGACTATGTCTGGCTACTGACTCCCAAATGGAGCTTGGCTACTATAAAATTGCAAGAGAAAATTCAGGTAAACCTAGGACCATCAGAGCATCTGTTGGTTAAAAAGGAAAAAAAACTGGGCTAAAGGGACTTGGAAAATACTGCCTATCTCAGAATTTTGATAACTTTACAGAAAAGACCAGGATTCAGCAATAGCAGGAACAAATCACAATAATGCCAAAATGATGACAGGTACAATGTTGTCATCTAACAAATGTTGCCCTTGCGTACTTGCATCCCAGCATCTGATGCAAATACATTGCATGGCATTTGTGTGATATCATCATCATGCACATGCCATCACTTTCCCCCTCATGCCATGAATTTGCAGCTGCAAGGAAAGCTTTACAAGAAAGAAATAAAAGGTGCTCATTTTGAATGGGTAGATTCATTTTGTTTAGCTGGTTTTTAATAAGTTACCTGAATTATCAGATGGAGTAGGAATTCTGTTGTCCAAAATCACCGCAAGCCCAGATGAGTCAGAAGGCAAAAGGTTGGTGTTGAGATCCACACGAGTGAGGCTTTGGGGTTCCCTTCCATTGCTCGGTAGAAGGACACCAGGATTTTCATTTTCACTCTTCTGTCGATTCTGAATAATATGAACAACACTTTGCTGGGGTATATCACAGTTCTGGAGGAGAGGAAAAAATCAAATCCCCATACAAGTTAGATTTTGAAATCATCATTATCCAACCTCATTTTTAAATAGTTCTCAAACACATTTAATATAGAATTAAATTAGGAGTAATGAATCTTAAGAAAAAGTGACCAATGTAAATTGCCAAAGAGAACATTACTTAATTCAACAACAAGGTCAGAATATTTAGACATTTCTACACCTTAAACAAAAACCACCCAAACCAGTCAATCTTGATGAAATGCTGTACATGGAAGATGGCAAAGACTGACTCATTGAACCTTGTGTTTCATAAGCATCACTGGAAAGTGAATTCCATACACAAAGTTTTATATGGACCCACTGGGCCACTTTATTCAAAAATTATGCAAGAGTACTTTTAACTTGTGCTTTTTCTACATCTGGGGCCCAATTTCTACCAATGGAGACTTCCTCAAAGTTTCCCCAAACTTATGTACATCGCCTTCGAACATTTTTTTTCTGGAAAAAGGGGGCAACCAGAAAGAGATCTATCTTTCCCTCAGTAATAAAACATGTGCCAACTAATTGTCTATGCCTATGTTTAATTGTATAGTTTTTATAGACTATCCCAACCAATCGGACAGTGTACAAGTAAGGAAACAATTAAAAACTAATGTAATGTTACATAAAAACTAAATGGATGCTCAAAATTTTCATCCTGGGCCAAAGGCCTGCTGAAAAGGAATGGTTTTAAGTGTCTTTTGGAACCTCAAAACGTAGGGAATGTGTTTACCTCCAGGAGCAGAGTGTTCCACAGTGCAGGGTCTACAGAAAAGGTCTGCCTTCTGGGCCATGCCCCCTCTTATTTCCCTGGCAGAAGGAACCTTCACCAAGCCCTCACTAGATAACTCAAGATGGATAGGTTCACATTTAACAAGGTGGTCCCTGATGAAATCTGGTGCCAGGCCATATAGCTTCATAGGTGAGAACCATCACTTTGGATTCAAATGGCAGGCAGTGCGATGACTATAAGATGGGCATGATACTACTTCTAATATACTTCCCTGACTAGCCATCTGGCCAGTGGATTCTCCACTCATTGTGTGTCTGCAGATTCCTGCCCAGCTTTGACTAGTGTGCCAGTTATGGCACCATCTGTACCAGAAGTCCCTGGAAGGTGTGTTTCGTGTCTTATCAAGACACAGGTGGACCACTCTATTAGAACAGGGGCAGAATCCAGTGTCAGAATGTTAGTGAATGAAACTTGCTACTGCAGAATAACACCCATGTATCCTAAGATCACAGATCTTAGAGATACCTGTAAGATTCTAGCTCATTTTAAAGTGCTGGTAATTACTTATAAAGCCCTACATGGCCTAGTGACAGGCTGTACTAAGGGCCAACTTGTATACAATGAGTTTGCCCAACCTGTTAAGTCATTCCCGAAGTGTTTATTCCATGTCCCAGCATTATGTAAAGTAAAAGAAGCAGCCTGGACTAAAAAGCCAGCTTTCTCTACAGTGGCTCTGACATTGCAAAATATGTGAGAGTAGCACAGTTGGTACAACCCAAGAGTGGTTCAGAACAAATTTGCTTCGAGTCTGTGACATCCAATATATTCAGACTTTACTAAATACAAATATTGTATTATACAGGCAAAATACCTTTCAACCAACTATACACAGCAATACACAACCCAGCAACTCCTACAACACTCAGCAATATGGATTCCTCCCAACTGCCTTATATCCATGTAACTTTGCTAAGTCATTCAGTGGTGATTGATTCAGGTGTATGCAATTAGCTCTTCAGTTTCCTCAGAGCTAATTGTTCAGTGCTCTCAGCTGTGCTGCCTTCTTCACTGCAGTAAAATTCTTAATACAATGTCTGGGTATACCCTGACATAATATGCTGCTCCAAACAATCTGGCTCCCTCATACATGGCATTTAGAACAACACCTGATCCCTAGGTGTAGTTATTGTTGTTTTTGCTGCTGCTGCTGCTGCTTCTTACACAGACTATAGATAGTTCTAGTTGAATTTGGTACTTTTGACAATAGGATCCTTCCCTAGGATCTAGGATAGTTAAAGATAATGTCAACATATGTGCACTGTTCTAAGTAATGCTACTGTTTGTAATTGATGAGTTGACCCTCAATCAATACCACCTACTGTATATACCACCTTGAGCAACTAGAGGAAAGATGGGATATAAATCTAACATAAGCACACACATACATAAAACAACTGTTACTTTATGTTAATGTAATTTCTGCCATCTGTTAACATAAATACCATAGATGACTGGTGCATTTTTCCTGAATATGTTGCATTTTAAATAAATATAAACCACAGCTGCACTAGGATGCATATTACATTACGTTTCAACACCTCAGGCATTAACAGGCATGAACGTAGAAGAGTTTGCTCACTTCCATGCCAGAGTTAGAAGCTTCTGATGGCAATACATCAGGGGCACCAGGGGAAGGCAGGGTGGAAGGAGCGTGGGAGTCATAGGATCATTGTTTCTTATGGTACATCTGAACAGCCCCAATCCATCTGCCAAGGCAATAAATAACCAAACCACTTTTTCTTTTTCTTTTTTTTTTTGGGGGGGGGGAGGTGTCTAAAGCCTGTATTTATTTTTAAAAATCCAGCAAGCTCTGCAAGAAAGTTTTGCACACCTACAGTTAGTAGTCATATTTCTGCTTGGAATTTTAGTAGCTCCTCATCAGTAAATACATATATTCAGATGTGTGGAAATTCAGAATAGTTTAAAGTCATTTTTTCTAAATTAACCACAGAGATAAACATTCTTCATGCATGTGAAAGAATGACCATTGTGCTCCCATGCCAGAGAGGAGAAAACAGGGCCAACTGCCCTTCCCTCCCGACCCCTGATGTTGTGAATGTGGGCTACCCTTATTCTCCCAATGGCCGTATACTGAATACAGGGCCTGAAGTGAAAGTATAAGCCATCTTACAAAGAGGCAGGGATGGGCAACCTGTGGCAACAATGCATTGCTGAATTTCAACTCCCAACAACCCCAAATGGTGTAATCAATTATGAGAAATCCTGGGAATTTTAGTTTAGCGACATCTGAAGAGTGGCACATTCCTACTCACAATGTAAACAGTTGAAGGGGCCACAATCAGGGCATGGATCCACTCCCTCATCAACACGTGAATGCTGTCCATGTTAGTGATATATAACATGTTTACCTAACAGTTTATTCTGGACTCATCTCTATGGAAATCCATAACAGAGTTCTACACTTTTATTTCACTAAAATAAAATTCCAGATGTTACCCCACCAGTACTGAAATGGTGACCGGGTGGGAGTAGTGTTTTCATCCACATATTATTTAGGCACCAAAAGAAGACCTGCACAGAGCTAGTGACATTACTATAAGTTGTAACATAAGCTATGGAGGTAGATGGAGGAATGTAAGAAGAAAGGAATTTCTGTGTTCAGTATCAACATTTGATTCTTCCTTTGTCTCAGTTCCATTATTTTTCCTCCCCATTCTATTATTTATTTATTTATTTTCTATCCTACCTTTATTATTTTTATAAATAACTCAAGGCGGCAAACATACCTAATACTCCTTCCTCCTCCTCTTTTCCCCACAACAACAACCCTGTGAGGTGAGTTGGGCTGAGAGAGTGATTTTTGTCTTTCTTTCAATAAGTTTCACTGGTAGGCTCTTTGTGTGTGTGTGTGTGTGTGTGTGTGTTTACTTTGTTCTTTAATGTACTCAGAAATATGGCTTCACTTCATTCACTCCCACCCACCATTTTCTGTTTGATTATAATTTAACTAACAACATTTTTTTATTTATTTAGAACTGCTATACTTACACTGATATATTATACAAAGTTCCAAAGTATGAAAATACATTCAATTCTTTAAAATGAATTTAATAACCCCTTTCCAAGGAAAATAATAATCCAGACATCAAAGACTTGTCAGAGCAATGACTATGATATTTTATTAGCCAAAGGCTAATACAATGCTTTAATGGTCAAGCTTCATGTTAAGATTGAAAAGAGGATATTTTTACTCCATAAATATTTTAATGTTAACTAACGGTCATTAAAGGTTATGTCAGAGTGCAAAATCCCTACCAAAGATTATTCTGTTACATGGTTTAAGCCACTAGCAGCCACTTTCCAAATCCCATTCATTCTGCAATGCCTTGTGAGTGCACGTACCATAAAGACTTTAGTGTGTCTTACAACAGTGGTTCTCAGTATATTTTTCTGAAATCAACCTGGGAATTGTAGGGGGTCTCACAAGACCATTGAATAAACTCTCATTTAGTTCTAAAGACATATTTACTCATATTGTAATAACGTTTAGAGATAGTTGATCAGAAAAATCAACCTTTTATTGGAAAATCACACACCATAAGACTGAGCTTCATTAGCCTATTTGATAATCCAGCTCTAGATCAAATGGCCTTATAAAAGATAAATCATATTCAAGTAGAAATACAATTCTCCCTGTCTGTTTCGTATGCTTTCTATGGATTACTGTTTTGGAACCATTTTGGACATATAATTGGAGAAGTGACATATAGAGAAAAAGACTACCATATTAAAGTTTAAACCTATTTGTTAATATGAATACTTTATCTTTTAAATACATGGAGTTAGGATTGGGTTCCTTCAGTTTCAGAACTGTTGCTTCCCGTCGTGAGTGGCAAAAGTGAAGATAACGTACTCAACAAAACTGATATTTGAAGCTACATTTTTTTTACTTAAAAATAAAAGGTGTCCAGAGGCAGAGCTTGATAGACTGGCAGTGCTGAGTAACAGGTCTGGGAAATCACAAGTTCAAATTTAGAGTTAGCTCTACACTTAGTGAATGTCTGAGTTTGCCACACTCTCTGCTTAGAACAGACTTACTTCATAGAATGGTTGCAATAATAAAATATGCATATAAGAGAGAAGAACAAGTTATTTTGTTACCTAGATGGGGTAGTATACGAATCCATTAACTTGATTCATTGATATAATATTTCTAGATCCCAATTGCGATTCAACGCAAAATGTTGAACAATCAATGGTGGATTCCAGATTTATCTTACTTATTGTTGGTGCACAGAGGGAAATGGGTCTGCCAGGATTGGTTAAATAAAAACAGAATATGGTAAATGTATAATAATGCCATTTAAATCATAATACAGGTAAATAGCACAATATACTGTATACAGTCTGGCCTAGCAGTATGAAACCAGTCCATGCTATTTTTTATACTTACCATTCCAGTAAGCACAACTGTAAGAGAATAGTTTTTCTTTTATGACACAATTAGGTTCTGTAACAATCAAAAAATTAATAATGACTACTAGAGAGCTGAGGCTGTAACACAAGACAAAGCTGTCACATATGAAACAGCTTTTAAAAGTGAAAGTACCACATTCACTTTAATGTAAAATCAATTTTCAGGAACAGAATTCAGAGGCACATAAGTAACAAGAGAGAGAGAAAAAAACATAAAAAGTCTTCAATAGAGAAAAAACTAAAAACACCACATTTGATTGCAGTATTATTACTACCCTCTAAGACAGGACTTTCCAAAGTTTTTCCCGCGGCGACACACCAACCGGCGTTGGTGTGTCGCCGCGGGAAAACCCGGAAGTGCTGTCCATGTGGCAGTGCGCAAAAACCCAGAAGCGCTGCTGCCGCTTTCGGGTTTTGCGCGCTGCAGTTGGTGTGTCGCCGCGGGAAAACCCGGAGCCGCTGATGATGATCAGCGCTTCCGGGTTGTGTGGCGACACACCAGACTGTGTGTGGCGACACACTTTTGTGTCGCGACACACAGTTTGGAAAGCTCTGCTCTAAGACTTAAGAGGACAGATTGCATGTTGTATCTTCAAACTGGTGTGCACAGAAAGAAAATCAGTTGGGAAAAACCACATGAGCATCCCCCCGACTAATTAATTTTACTTTCGCTTAGAGTTATAAAAACCGGAGTGCATAAATCCAAATCACGACTAGATGGCAGGAAATAGCAGTTTCCATATTTCTTTACTGTTATCTAGATTTTGCATCCCAGATCTGCTAGTTCTACTTTTGCTGCATAAACAAATGGTGATAGACAAGGCACTATAAAATGGGTCAAAAAAGCCTTTCCAACTCTTTCTTCACTCTCTCAGGAGAAATGGGATATTACAGAGCCTGAAATCTAATGTAAATCCTGTCATTACATGCAACAATTGCTCGAGACTAGCTAGCACAAATAATGAAGCAAGTACAATGTCTTACTATCAGAATCCATTAATATATGCAAAACCCCTGTTCCTGTGCAAACATTCAAATTAAATCTAGACTGTGTTTCCCAACTTACTTCATAATGTGGGACTTCCAGAGGAAAAAATGGCACACTGAAAATGGCTCCGAAAAGTGGAGCCGATAACCACAGTGGAATGAAGAACCGGCAAATAGACTGGCTCTTTGATAGTTCCTCCTTGGACAAGGAGAGGACTTGAGATTGCCCACAAGTGCTCCAGAGAGCTGCTGCTCATGAGGAGACCACAGGATAGCAGGCTTAGAGCTCTAGGAGATGAGGGAATAGCCATCTTGCTCAAATAGTAGTTGGCGCCTTTGAAAGGACACTAAGTTGACATTCTTCCTTTTCAAATCATTTTTGGAAATTGCTTGTTAACTGCTTTTCAGCTATTAGAAACCTTTGGATCACCATGTGTGACAGCACTGGGTGAGTTTCCTTCAATCCTTAGTGAAAGAAGTTTTAACTACAAGTTTAACAACTCAAAAAAAATTTTTTTTGGAATAAACAGCAAAAGGGTGATTAAAACTTTGATTTTAGAAAGTTACAAACAGACTAAATGTCCAGATAAATTTGAAATAAGATTTTGGAATTAAAGAATATAAATAATCCTTCCTGTGGGAAAATGCTTTTGTTTTGAATTTTTTAAAATATTTAAAACATAATAAGATTTTAAAAATTGGACACTAGAGGGAACTAGGGGGAACTAAAGATTACAATTAAAGGAGAAGAACACCAACTGGACTTTAAAATTACAGAATGAAGCAAAATATTCTAACATTGGGCATACTGAAGTATATTTTTGAACAATAGACCTAGAAGTTATTTTAAGAGTATCAACAGAGACATCTGCCTCCATGGAGAGACTGTATCTAAAAGATGTTATCAAAGAGTTTTACCTGACAAGATTGAGACTGATTTGAAAGTGGATTTACAAATGACAGGCTACAAGAATGACATGGAAAAAGATGTTACACTGAACATACAAAAGAAACTGGCTGATGTCTTAACAAATTAAAAGGAATGTAGAAACAATAAACCAAGAGACCTGGATAATTTTCCTATATTGGATTTACAAAAGAGGCTTGTTAAAGCTTTGGAGAATTTTGTAAGAAGGGACAAAGAAAAAATGAAAAGAAATCAAGTTCTACAACATTATTTGAATGGACTAAAGATTAAGATTGTTAGAAGTAAAAGGAAGGACTATAAAGTTGGTTTATTTGATCAAGGTTAAAATAATTATGTTATCTCAGGTTACCCTTAATGGACTTTTGCTGACACCAAGACTGAAATGACGATGTTTTATGGATTTGTTATAGATAAGAGATGGGATATGGGAAGAAGATATCATTTGTTGTATTTTAAGAGAAGATGATAAGTTACTAAAATTGTTTATACTTATTGTGATGAAGGTGGGAAGTCACTTCTTTATATATAGTTTTTCTTTTTCTTTACTATATTCTTATTTTTTTCTTTTCTCTTTCTCTTTTTTCCTTTTTTTCTTTCCTGCACCTTCTATTCTTTCTTTTTATTGTTCTTTTTTTACTTTGTATCATTTTACTGTTGTGATTATAATTGTTAATAAAATTACTGTAAACCAACTTACTAAATAATTTTGACATAAACTTGGATCTAATTATGCAGATTATACATATACCCTTTTAGAATTAGAGTGCTAGAGCTCCATGATTCTATATTGTTTTCATGATGTAGCATAGACATACCTCAGAGATCTCATTAATTTTCTGCAAATGCTTTCTTTATGTTTTTTAAAATCAAAATTAAACTTGCAATAAATTACTCTATTTGCACAATATAAGATCCAACACAGATACAGAGATCCAAAAAATAGCAAAAGTTATTGGTGGGAGAGTTGCATTCACAAAGCAAAATATTTTCCAGTACAAGCCAAGAACAGTGACTTAAGTGGGCACTATTAACAAAATAAACTCATGCCACAAAATATTCAAAAGCTTGTCAGTGTATCTGCATGCAGTTTTTGCTAAATAACCTTTCCTGTTTCTGTACTTTCATTTCTTTTAAATGTTGGTCAGAAAGATAAGAGACACATTTATGTATATGCAATATCTGCGTGAAATTATTCATTGCTTTTCTGAGCTGAAAATGCCACTAGAGTTTTACAGGTTTCTTTCTGAGGAACTCTAATAGCAATTGATAGCAAATTAAAGGAAGGCTTGAAAACATGCAATCATGAGGCTCTCAATCACTTTGAGGCACTATATGCAAATGAATTCCATAGAATGAAGAACTTTTCCACTCTTCCTAGGAGCAAATTATTTTTTGCTATTCCAGAAAATAAAGAGAGACTGAATATAGCAAATGTACTGTACTTCAATGGATGGGTAAAATTAATAATGACATCTTCAAAGAGTACCTTGAAGGTGAAAAAATACCAGTTTTCCAGAACACCTGTTCAGATAAATCCTCTATACACACTGGAATACATTGCATCTTAACAATCAGTCAAAGAAATAGATATAAAAAGCAGGAATTGAGTATTTTAATGGGTGATAATTAAATATTTAATTGTATTTAATTAGGGTAGATGAAAAGTTCCAAAACCTCTTCTTTGGATCCAAAGTCCCTGTAAGAGAAACTCTCATCATGTGAAATCCCCACTGGCATAAACAGGGGAAGAGATTTTTCTTCCTAATTTACTTTTTCTTCTGATGCCCACATCTGATCCCAAGACCTTGAGGGATCTTCAAGAATAGCATGGAAAGTGGGCAATTCAGGATCAAGAACTGCTTGAGATCAATATCCTTTAACAACATGTCCACATTGTGAAAGCAATCAAATTTAATCATTTGTCTAATTCTTGTATCTTATGCAAAACATCCAACAAGCTCTTACCTTACATCTAAGATCCTGTAAGGCCATTTAGATTGTGCATTTGAAGTTAGTGGCAGAATTCTACAACTGATTTTGATATCCTGCTTAAGCTTGCGGGTGGTATTAAGAACTGCTTGTCAAGTACACAAGCCTCAATGGTCTCCATCAAACTGGTTGTGCAAACTAGATGCATATTTCATTGGATCCCAGGCATTTTGTTTCCTGTACTATGAAACAAAAACTTAAGATCAAAATTAGCTTACAACTAGAGGTGTTATTTACCAGATTGAATATATACTCCTGCTCAGCATTTCAGATTGTTATTAATTCTACTTGCACATTCACTCTCCCTATTGGTTCCATCTGCTGTTCTGAACATCTGGGAAAAGCCCCTGTTTGTTCATAAATATGGATATTGAAAGCATAGACAAGGGAGCCTATGACTTTAATTAGACTCTCATTAGGAAAGTGTTTCAAAAAGGACAGGGAATGTAGGTTGTCTCTACATAAAGGAGGGCTTCTCAGGGTTTGCAGAAAAACTCAACCTTCTCAGGGAATTAGATCAAAATGGAAGATTCTGGTCAGAAAAGTACACTCCTGTCAGTATTTTTAGAATTCAATACTTTGGAGTCCTTGGTGCTCTCTGAGCCCTGTTGTTTTCTTGCAGACGTTTCATTGCCAGGCTAGGCAACATCTTCAGTGCAAAACACTTTCCCACTGAAGATGTTGCCTAGTCTGGCAATGAAACGTCTGCAAGAAAACAACAAGGCTCAGAGAGCACCAAGGACTCCACAGTTCAACCCTGAGCTACAAATATTCTCTTCGATTGGTAATTCAATACTTCTCAAAAAGATGCGGTAAATTGACTGACTTTAAAAGAAATTCCAGAAAGTAGAGATTGACTTTCCAGGAAGCAATCCCTCAAGGAAGTAAAATCCTTAGATATTTTTTGAATAAGAACTTACCTAAGAACTAAGTAAGGCTAAAAAGGGGCGTGGTGGCTCAGCGGGTAAGACGCCAGGCTTGTCGATTGGAAGATCGCAAGTTCGGAGGTTCGAATCCCTAGCCCTGCGTGCGGAGTGAGCTCCCGCACTAGCTCCAGCTCTTGCCAACCTAGCAATTCGAAAGCATGCAAATGCAAGTAAATGAATAGGTACCACTTCGGTGGGTAGGTAACAGCGTTCCATGCACGTCATGCCAGCCACATGACCGCAGAAGCGTCTTCGGATAACGCTGGCTCTTTGGCTAAAAAACGGAGATGAGCACCGGCCCCTAGAGTCGGACACGACTGCACAAATGTGCGGGGGGAACCTTTACCTTTTTAAGTAAGGCTAGATGGTAATCTATCAGGGATAGTGTAGCGAATCCTGCAGTGGCGCCAGAGGTTGGACTTGATGACCTCTTAGGCACTGTCTAACCCTATTATTAAGTAAATGGCTTTATTTTGCCTATTGAAATTTGCAACTTAGTTGAGCTGCAGGGCTATAGTTAGCCCATCTACTTTGGGCCATTGTTCCAAGCACAATCAATACTGTGCCTGTACATTCAACAAAAGAGAAGGCTGAATCTAATAACCACAAAGAGAAATTGTATTTTCACCAGTTTGTGTTAGTTTTTGCTTGGAATCCAGAATTTTCCATTGTTAAAGTAAAAAATTATTTCTGCAATGTCGGCGAGTTAGGAGTGTCCTTCAGTCAGTGTTCATGCTGACATAATTGTCCACCCTCGTCTTATCACTAAGGGAACAGCACAGATAGATGAAGAACATGAGCTACCAAGCGCAATCTACCAAATGATAGTCGGATAACAGATTGCAGAGGGTTGACATGAATGCTGCTGATTAGGTACACGGGCTGCTCTTCTGGTTTTCTGCTGATGACTGACTAATGCGACAATCATTTACTGGAGATGAAAGATAGATCTAACTGGCGGTACCTGAACATTCCCCCCCCCCCAAATTTGGCTCAAACACAACTATCTCCTGTTTGAAAAATTCCATGTTTCTCATGCTAACTTGTGGAATGCAATTCAAATGGGCTGGATAACACAGAGGATGTTTTGTCACTTGGATGGTAGAGGAATATGGTTAAGTTTCTAAATTAATACATTTTATTTGAGAAAAATGGAAAGGAGAAATGCCATGAATACATAGAAAAGAAAATGGAGTCTCAATGTCATTTCAGTATCCATCAAGCCTCTGATAACCAAGAAGCGACAGAAGGTGAAGAAAATATACTAAATGTTTCTATTTTAATTGGGTGAAGACGGCAGTCATGGGAGTGACAACAGATGCACTCATTGATTGATTAGATTTTTAAACCACCACAGACTTGCAGCTCTTGGCAGTTTACAGGAATAAAAACATCCACAATACAAATGTATACACAAAAATGGTAAAGTAAAGGTAAAGTTTCCCCCCGCACATTTGTGCAGTCGTGTCCGACTCTAGGGGCCGGTGCTCATCTCCGTTTGTTAGCCGAAAAGCCAGCGTTGTCCAAAGACGCTTCCACGGTCATGTGGCCGCATGACATGCGCGGAATGCTATTACCTACCCACCGAAATCATTAGCAAAAATATTTATTTAAATTAAATGGTATCCCAAGAACAGTTAACACTTTGATGGCTCTATTTAATTAATTAATCAAAAGCCCTCTGCGAGAACTCTGTTTTGACCAACTTCTGGAAGAGCAGCGAGGTTGAGGTAAAACAAATTTCCTGGAGAAGACCGTTCCTAAACAAGGGCCATAACAGAGAAGTGATGTATATTTAAGTGTGAACCTTACATTGAGGAAGTCCAAAAATGGGGTGATTAATATCATCTGAAGCAAGCAAAAAGAAAGAAGTATGAGACTAATGGGAAGATTTAAAGGAGGTAATTTTTTAAGGAACACAAGTTTTGGATTTAACTCATTATTCTTCATCACATTTTATTCCTTCCTTCTTCCAAATAAATCAGGGCAGCCTACACCAAGTTTCCTTGTTTGATTATCACAATAACTCCGCAGACAGTATGAGATGAAAAGTGTTATCTGGTTCAGAAACCTGAAGCCAAATCTCTCCAATCCAAGTTCAATATTCCATCAATAGATCCACAGTGGATCTATTTCTAATTTGTAGAACACATCTATATACAGTATTTTAAAAAATTGCAAAGTCATTACAATTGTTTAAAAATATAAATGCTTTATAATCCTTTTAAGATTTTTTCCCACTGTAATGTTAATACATTAGGAATGAATGGGCAATTGTTGGTAGCATCCTCACTGGTGTAAAATCAGTATTTGCAAAATGAGAAAAAAATATAAGAACTTTATACTGAAAATATTTCTGCCAATTTGCAGCTTTAAAACTGAGTGTGCTTAATTAATGTTTGCTTCTGCTCAGACCAACCATCAACTCCATTCTGCCACTGGATTTATAAACTGATGGTGGCATTAGTGTTTTGACAATGACATTAAAAACTAATCAAGCTGATACTAAAAGGAATAGAACTGTAAGAAAATACTAAATTCATATGAAACTTACTGACAAAATTAGGCAACTATATCCACCCCACCTCCAGACAGTAGGTTTTTGCTGTGTATGTAATAAAGAAGACTGTAAGACACAGATTTCCAAACTGTGTGTCGCAACACAAAAGTGTTGCCTGCGGGGCCCAGGTGTGTCACGTCAAAACCCGGAAGCGCTGATGGGGTGCCGCCGTGCGCGGCTGCACGCATGCACGGTGGTGGGGGGCCATCAGCAGTTCCGGGTTTTCGCACGGCACACAAGGACCCTGCTATCGCTGCGGCGCGCGAAAATCAGAAAGTGCCACAGTGGTGGTGGTGTGCAAAAACTGAAAGCGGCGGCAGTGGCGCTTCCGGGTTTTTGTGCACCGCCACAGCAGCGGCGCTTCTGGGTTTTTGCACGCAGCCACAGTGGCAGTGCTTCTGGGTTTTCTCGCACGGTGTGTCGCTGCAGGAAAACTTTGGAAAGCCCTGCTGTAAGACTAACTTCTTCCAATGTTTGTGTGAAAGACAACTAAGCAATTATAGTCTTATAGGACTACTTTTTTAAAAAAGGCAGTTATATTGCTGTGTCATATGCTTTACCTGATTTTGATTTAACACAGCTATCACTTTATTTTATTATTCTGTCTCTGATACAACAAACCATCCAAATATAATAACTACAATAATTAATATATTAAAAAATGAACTACCCAGACACCTGTTAAAGATGACAGATCAGACTCTTTGCAGATTTGCTTCTTTCATTATCTATAATTCCAATTCCTTATTCCACAAAGAAGGTAAAGCCACATGTGAATTATTACAAAAGGCCAGCACAGATGAAAACTAAGGACCAGATCCTACAATTAGCTATAAGAAGTTCAGAAAGAGATCTAGTGAGCATTCTCTGCCTGAGCTTCTTAAAGGGGTGAGGAGGTCCTTTGGGGAAATGGCGCAGACCAGTACCAAACAGACTGTTTTTATCCCCACTGTGTTTCAAGAGTCGGTGTGTTCTTGGTCCCATCGATTAAACAATGACACCTGGGGCCCCCAGGAAGCAGCACTTCTCTGTGATGGCACTTGCCCTCTGGATGAATCAAATGAACCTTCCACCCAAGATTCATACAGCCCCAACCCAAGCCCTGGCTATAGAAGCTCTTTAAAACCTGGTTCTGCCCCCAGGCCCTGGGTTAGAACAGGTGATGAATCAATCCCTTGGGGGAAGTTTTGGTCTTTCAACTGATAGATGGTTTTCTCCAGGCTCTCTTTTGATGATATATTCTGTGTTTTTATTTTATAAGCTGCCCAGAGTTGCAACAGAATGGGGCAGCCTAGAAATCTCATCAATCAATCAATCAATCAATCAATCAAAGCAAATCATACCAGAAAAGCAATGGGTATAAATGGGCAGTATTTCTGGTTTGCTTTGGAGACGTATGAACCCCCAAATATTTTAAGAAATATTTTGCTTTATGTTTATTTGACTTGAAAAGGTGAATTATGTTGAACGAGTTAAGGTAACAGTTTATATTTGCTCTCCCATTATATAATGGCCCTAGTTTATAAAATAAACTAGAATAAGAAATTGAACAAAGTAAATTAATCTTTGGGGCTTCTCCCATTATGTACACCTCCTTCCTGGAACAGTCTTTTTTTTTTCATACACCAATATTCCAAAAGCAGGGGTGAAATTTTTACATTGTGCTGGAAATATAAAATGCAGGTCCTTGCCCAAACTAGAATAACCTGCATTTATAGATAATCTTTAATCATTGGCGATCACTCGTAGCCAAGTAAGATTGTCTTCCAAAGGTAAAATTTTAATGGTGGATCCGTAAGTGGCTATAAAGGCCAATTCTGGATCCACACAACCTCCCACAATGGGGGCATAGGTTTCCGGGTGGGAGATGGTCATGATGAGGGTTTGCCTGACGTGCCTTCCTTTTAGCTCTTTTCTCCCTTTCGCCCTGTACTCGTGCTTCTTCAAAGTCCATAGCGCCATTAATAAAGGATGACCTCCAATTGAAACGCTCATGAGTTAGGGCTTCCCAGTTCTCAATGCTGATATTACATTTTTTAAAATTAGCTTTGAGAGTATCTTTGAATCTCTTTTGCTGTCTACCAATATTCCATTTTCCATTCTTAAGTTGGGAGTAAAGTAGCTGCTTTGGAAGACGATGGTCAGGCATTTGAACAACATGGCCGGTCCAGCGAAGTTGATGTTGGATGATCATTGTTTCAATGCTGGTGGTTTTCGCTTCTTCTAATACGCTAACATTAGTCTGCCTATCTTCCCAAGTAATTTGCAGAATTTTTAGGAGGCAGCGTTGATGGAATCTTTCAAGAAGTTGGAGGTGGCGTTTGTAGAGGGTCCATGTTTCACAGGCGTACAGAAGGGTTGGTAGTACAATGGCTTTGTAAACAAGCATTTTGGTCTCCCTGCGAATGTCCTGATCCTCAAACACTCTATGCTTCATTCGGGAGAAAGCTACACTCACAGAGCTCAGGCGATGCTGAATTTCAGCGTCGATGTCGGCTTTTGTAGATAGATGGCTAGAGATAAGAAAAGTGGTCGACATTTTCTAGTGACACACCTTTAAGCTGGATTCATGGCGCTGCAGAGGGATTGGTTCGAACTTGCTGGTAAAGCACTTTGGTTTTCTTAATGTTAATCGAGAGGCCGAGTTTTTCATATGCTTCTGCAAAGATGTTTAGGATAGTTTGAAGATCTTCCTCGGAGTGTGCACAGACTATGTTATCATCAGCATATTGAAGTTCTATAACAGAAGTTGCAATTACCTTATTTTTTGCTTTCAGCCTACTAAGATTAAAAAGCTTTCCATCTGTTCGATATATAATTTCTATACCAGTAGGAAGTTTCTCTTCAACAAGGTGTATAATCATAGCGATGAAGATAGCGAATAAGGTTGTATTATTAACACATCCCTGTTTAACGCCGGATTCCACTTTAAATGGATCGCTTTGAGAGCCATTGTTATTCAGGATTGTTGCCATCATGTTGTCATGGAGTAACCGCAAGATGTTCACAAATTTATCAGGGCATCCGATTTTCAGAAGGATGGTCCAGAGAGCAGTACGATTTACAGTATCAAAAGCTTTAGTCAGATCAATAAACGCCATGTACAGAGGGCGGTTTTGCTCCTTGCATTTTTCTTGAAGCTGTCGTGCAGTGAAGATCATATCTACTGTTCCCCTGGAAGGGCGGAAACCATTTTGCGTTTCAGGGAGGATGTCTTCTGATACAGATAGGAGATGGTTTGCAATGATCTTTGCCAGGATTTTGCCTGCTGTGGCTAGAAGGGAGATGCCTCGATAGTTTCCACAGTCTGTTCTATTACCCTTTTTAAAGAGAGTGATAATTATGGCATCCCTAAAGTCTGCTGGAATCTCCTCCCTCATCCAGATTTTTTCAATGAGCTTATGAAGTTGTTGTGTAAGTTCAGGCCCGCCTTCTTTAAAGACTTCAGCAGGAATCCCATCAGGTCCACTAGCTTTGTTATTTTTCATTTGTTTAGTGGCTTTGCTGACTTCCTCCAAACTAGGGGGTACTGCAAGCTCATTTCTTATTTGTTTTTGCGCGATTTGCAAGAAGACTTCATCAGCCACAGTAGAGTGACGATTAAGGAGATTGTAGTAATGCTCTTTCCAGCGCAGTGCAATAGACTCTTTGTCCTTTAGAAGTTTAGCACCATCTACTGAGCGTAAGGGATTTGTACCATGGTTTGTTGGTCCATAGATGGCCTTTATGGCATTAAAAAAGCCCCGTGCATCATGAGCATCTGCAAAATGTTGGGTTTCTTGGGCTTTTTTTATCCACCATATGTTCTTAAGTTCTCTAGTTCTTCTTTGGACTTCTGCCTTTGCACTGGCGTAGAATTTTTTCTTAACCTCACATAATCTTTAATAAATATTATTAATAAATGAAAGTAGTTTATTCTACAGGTAGTACTCGCTTACCGACTGCCTCATTTAGCGACCATTCAACGTTACGATGGTATTAAAAAAACAGCTTTGTGACCAGTCCTTGCATTTATGATCATCACAGCATCCCCAGTCATGTGATTGTCATTTGGGCACTTCGCAACCAGTGTGCATTTATGACCGTTGCAGCATCCTGTGGTCACTTGATCGCCCTCGCGTGGTTCGCATCCGGCTTGTGACAAGCAGAGTTAAAGGAGAACGTGGAAGTAAAATCACAAGTCACAGTCACATAATGTCTCACTTAACGACTGAATGGGAAGTGACATCGTAAGCCCATTGTGGTCACGTGATTTGCCTCTTAGTGACTGCGCCGCTTAGTGATAGAGTTGCTGGCCCCAGCTGTGTTTGCTAAGCGAGGACTACCTGTATTTATCTAGGTATTCAAATTTTATTTTGAGTATAAGAGAACACATACCCATGTATGCACACACACTGAAACAGGGAAGCTGCCTTGGAACTACTCAAAGCTGCTTAATAAAAATCTATCAAGGGACAGAACTTACTGAATTTTCCCCTCTTATGTAGTTTACAAATATTTAAATTGGTTCAATTCAGTCCTTGTGCCAAGATATTGTGTTTAAAATACAATCATAATAAGCACCAGCACCAGACTGTTTTTATCCCCACTGTGTTTCAAGAGTCGGTGTGTTCTTGGTCCCATCGATTAAACCAGGGCTTTCCAAAGTGCCACCGCTGGCGATACGCCAGTGGCGGCACGGCGGCGGCGCACGTGTACGGCGCGCGTGCCGGCGCCACAAGGGGACGTGCGGCGGTGCGCGGGGACGTGCGGTGGTGGCACGAGGGGGCGTGCGGTGGCGCGGGGGGACGTGCGGCGGCGTGCGGGGGGACGTGCGGCGGTGCGGGGGGACGTGCGGCGGCAGCTGCCGCTGCCACCATGCACGCACGCGCCGCCGCTTCCGGGTGGTGTGGCGACACACCATGCTGTGTGTGGCGACACACTTTTGTGTCGCGACACACAGTTTGGAAAGCTCTGGATTAAACAATGACACCTGGGGGCCCCAGGAAGCAGCACTTCTCTGTGATGGCACTTGCCCTCTGGATGAATCAAATGAACCTTCCACCCAAGATTCATACAGCCCCAACCCAAGCCCTGGCTATAGAAGCTCTTTAAAACCTGGTTCTGCCCCCAGGCCCTGGGTTAGAACAGGTATAGGTGTCACATGCACCAAATAACTGGTGCCATTACTACCTGTACTGCCACATTTTGCACCAGTTGATGCTTCTGAATGCTCTTCAAGGGCAGCCCCATGTAGAGCGCATTGCAGTGGTCCAGATGGGAGATCACAAATCATTTTAAAATGATTTATTATTGGTATCACAATGACAGATCATGGTTTGTGATCAGCTAGCAAACCAAACTCAGAAGCCTCTATTGGGACAACAGTAAACCATAGCTTTGTGTTTGGGCATGATTCCCAAAGTGAAATACTATCATTAGGACTGTTACTAACCTTTAGAGGCTCTAACTCCATGGAGAACTAAGTGAATAATCAAGATACAAGCAACTCTAACTGCTGAAATTTAGAAATAATAGGCTGAATGTGAATTTCCTCAGTTCATAACTATGGAATGTATTCCAAAGGGAAGCTATTCTGCTTGGCATGCTAAACAAGATCTGAGTTTATTTGCAGTTATTTTAAGAGGATCCTTTTTTTCTCAACCCTATGAAGTGTGGTTCAGGCCTGTTTCAGAGATTGAATCAACCATGGTCATCCCAATAGATGACTGTCTGCAGGAAAGTGGAAGAAGGAGTGTAATTCACTACAATATTCTCCTGAACTGTCTCTGTGAGTCGGGGGGGGGGGGGTTGTTCTCCACTGATTCTGCTCCAACTTGCATAGACAATTTTAGGGAGTAGTATTGGGTGACCGTCCCTCAACACCCTGATAGCTATGTTGTCTGGTGCCACAAAATACTATTTTGTCCCCAGTTGCTATTTAATGTCTTAAAAAAAAAATCTGGGATCATCATCATAAATATTTAAATGACACTTAGCTGTACTTCTCCTTAACACCTAAATCAGGAGAGACTGTGCAAGTTCTGAACCAGTATGTGGTTGCCATGATGGGATAGACGAGGGCCAATTATCTGACACTTAATCCCAATAAGACAGAGACCTTCTGTGTGGGTGGTTCCCAGGTTTAGGAATTAGGGAGTTTACCTGTTCTAAAAGGAGCCGCACTCCCTCAGAAAGAATAAATATATAGTTTGGGGATGTTCCTGGAGTCGTCATTATTATTGAAGGCTCAAGTGATCTCTATGACTAGGAGCAGCTATTCCAAGCCTTAGCTGGTTTACCACTAAAGCCCATGGACAGGGACAAACTAATTATGATTGTTCAGGCACTGGTTGACATTTAGATTATTGCAATGTTCTGTATCTACTGTCCATATGTAGCTACTGTTGCACTGCAGCTGATGCAGAATACAGCAGCCAGGTTGCTGAGTGGGGAGCTGGCCACGCACAAGTTATGTCTATGTTAAAGCAACTTCATTGGCTGCCACCAATTTGTTACTGAGCCGAGTTCAAGGCCCTAAACGGTTTGGGATCAAGTTGTCTGTCAGATCTCCTTCACTATTACAGGCTTGTTAGTCAATGAGATTGTCAGATCATTCCTGGTACATGTACCAAGAAATGTGGGGTGTCACCTGGTAACTGCTTACGGGCAGTCCTTCTCTATGATGATATTGAGGTTCCTAAATATTCTCCCCATGGATATTTGGGAGGCCACCTACTTTGAGACGGTCCCTCAAGTAACCTGGTTCCAAGCCATGAAGAGCTTTATAGGTGGCAACCAGCACCTTGAATTGCACCCGGAAGCACACTGGAAGCCAATGCTGCTCACGGAGTACAGGTGTCACATGCACCAAATAACTGGTGCCATTACTACCCGTACTGCCACATTTTGCACCAGTTGATGCTTCTGAATGCTCTTCAAGGGCAGCCCCATGTAGAGCGCATTGCAGTGGTCCAGATGGGAGATCACAAAGGCATGAGTGATAGTGAGCAGGGCCTCCCGGACCAGGAATGGATGCAACTGGTACACAACCTGAAGGTGTGCAAAGGACCTCCTAGCCACGGCTGCCACCTGCTCTTCAAGCAGGAGCCATGAGTCCAGGAAGATCCCCATATTGGACACTGGGTCTATCTGAGGCAGTGCCACCTCATCCAAAGTTGATTTATATTGTTTTAATTTATTGTTTTGTTGTGTATTTTCTGTTTTTGTTATAAACTGCTTCAAGATGCTTCAGCATAGGCAGGGGCAGGCAACAATAATAACCATCATCATTAGCAGCAGCAGCAGGAAGAAGTCATATTTGAGACAGCAAATTGTACATACACACACACACACACACACACACATACACCCACATCAATGTACCAAGATGTTACTATAAATAGCCCATGTTTTTTTTCTTTATTTCACATTCTCCAATGATGCTTGTAATTGCCAATGTACTTTGTAATTGAGTCAAAGGGAGTACATCCACTGCTACTCTAAACTATGATTTTCTTGTTCTATATTTGAAAATGTAAGCAATTATTTAGGTTCTAAATTATGATTAATGGATATCTAATTATCCACTAAATAAGGAAACCTTCTAGGCTTACGTTGGTCAGGAAACTATTTCAAGCTCCCCTATGTGCTGGATAAGTGCCTAAATAGTTTATGAATTGGCAGAAAATTACATTATAAATAGTTGAGGAAAGGGGAGGACATCTAATATTGAAACAGAGAAGGGAACTGAAAGAAATAATGAATTTTCCTGAAATAACCTCCCCTTTCATGACTTCATCATGCAGCAGCTGCCTATCAATTTCCAAACAAGCAATAAATATTAAAATGAAAAACGTTGTGCAAGCCTTATCAAAGCTCTGGGAACCCTTTGTTTCCACAAATGTTTTCTCCTGCAAACCCAGAACACCTCTTCATCAATCTTTTATCAAAAGCAATCTTGCTATGATTTCCCTGTTATCACAAATGTTCTTTCCTCACGTCTCCGCCTCTTTCTTGGTGAAAAATACATGAACATCATTGTACACCCCAGTGTGGGCTGCATCTCCATCTTGCAAGGGGAAGGGAGGGGAGAAAATGATTTGAAGGATGTTCCATGACCCTGCAGAGCTCCAAACAACAGAACATGTGTAACGATTCCACTAGGCCAGATACGCTGACAAAGGAGGAAATCATGAGAGCTTGTCACCACAAATATGTTTGTGTGGCTTTTTTTCTCCCGCCCCAAGGGATGTTTCCACTGCAAAACATTTCTAAGCAAGGACGCTGAAGGTTTCACAGTGCATTTGATTTCTGACATGCCCACTGAGCTTGAAAGAGAATAAATATTTGTCAAAATTTCCATACAGAGAAAGCCTAGCAATGTTATCCTAGCTCATCTGACCTCTTCATAATGTGTTCTTCTTGTCAAACTTTAATGTGTCAGAAGTTGTGTGGTGTGACATTTTATCTTTATAGTTAGGAGAAACGGGAGAAGGAAAAATATGTTGCTGTCTTAAAACAGCTACATTTGGACAGGTCAGTAATCCCACTATTAGCCTGGAAGAAGCAATTCCATCTTAGGGAGTAAGTAGCTTTCCTGTAACTATTTAAAAGTGGTGAATTGCTTCTACTTGATTTATAAAATAAATGGGGAGTGGGCATTCATACTTATTCAGGAATCAAAGTGTTCTGGAACAATGCCATTGTGTGTGTGTGTGTGTGTGTGTGTGTGTGTGTGTTCCTATGTATATTTCTCCAGATACACATATGAATCTTATGAAAACTTATGAATCAGGATAGCTGAATTAACCAGAAGAGCTACAATTATATATCTGGTCCAGTTGAGGAACTCTCATAGGATAAATTCTAAGATAGGCAGAGCAGGACTCAATACTCATCAGAAGTGTGTTCAATTGAGGGAATCCTTCTAAAAATGCTTATAAAGTAGCTCCTAGATCTCTGGAAACATCAATCAAGAAGATTTTCACCGAGGAAGGAAACCAATATTCAGAATGGATCCAACTGACTGCTATGCCATAACTTTAATGTCTCAGAGTCACAAGTTGTGTTCGCATAACATGCTTAACTGGGCAAATTAGAAAAGATTGGCTGTGTTTGAATAATATGCTAATGTCAGTTAGTGTAAAACTTTTAATTATTTTGTAGCTTAGTGTGTTGTGTGAACTCAGACTGTTTAATCAGTCTATGGCTCAGTGTATTCACAGTGTGCAGAGCAGAATAGGGTGTTTATGCTAAATTTGCCTACCCCAATCGGAAGCCTTCAAATACATGCTGAGACTGCAAACACCAGAATTTGGGGAGTTGTAACCTAATGCACTGTTCTCAATAAACTTCAATTGTGTGTTCGAAAAGCACACAAATTATTCTAAAAAAATAAATTTATCAAGTTCTTTTCAGCTTCCTAATGTAGTATTTCTATCAATTATACACACACAAACACACACACACACACACACACACACACACACTGTGGTTTTATATTGCACATGGAATGTAGCTATCTCTTCCTCTTACGCACATCGCAAACTGCAGAATGCATCATCCTGTTTTGCTAGTATCACACTTGGTCAGCAAAGATTGTTTTCCGCATTTTCTCTTTACAAGTGGTGAACTGGGAATGTGTGAACCTACTATCGGAATATCCAAAGTAACTCATTTTAGATCAGTCCCCTAAAATGAATTTTGAGATACTGGAAGGAAGGAAATACATGCTCTGCAACTGTTCTTCTAAGTCTATTTGTCATTTGCTATACCCTTTTCTGTATATGAAGATTTATGTTAAGTCTAGACTGACAGTAAAGCATTAGATGTCTCTCCCTCTGGAAAGATAAAATAAAATCTTGGCATTAGCTAAGATTCAAGTAAAAAGCTCTCTTTAATCCCTTCTTCAGGCAAACAAAATTTATAACCTTTCCATTTGATTTTCTTTTAACCACGACTTCAATGGTATCCTTCCTCTGAATATAGAAGAACAACTGAATTTGACCATAGGCAGTTTGTATTGGCAGGTTTTAACAAATAGTATGTCTGGGGATAACCTAAAGGAAGAAGAATCAGCTAGTAGAAAAACACTTTGTAATATCTCATATTTATCATGTTTGAAAAAAGAGGGATTACCATGGCTTGCCATAACTAAAACCTATTTCTTTTCTATTCTTACAGTGACAAGCAACCCTGAGGTTTCCCAGCCAGAATTATTATTATTATTGTTGTTGTTGGTAGCACAGTCAGCCAGATGTTTAGACTGTATTTGGCATTTTTTTACACCTAGCGAGTCCTTCCCAAGGACCTGGGATAGGCAGATGTTGTTGTTTAATAATATTAAAGGTTGTTGTTGTTGTTGTTGTTGTTGTTGTTGTTGTTATTATTATTATTATTATTATTATTATTAATCCCGTTCTATCTCTATCTCTATATAGTCAACTCAAGGTAGTGAACATACCTAATACTCCTGCCTCCTATTTTCCCCACAACAACAACCCTTTGAGGTGAATTAGGCTGAGTCAGAGCCCAAAGTCACACACCCAGCTTTCATGCCTAAGAGAGGCCTACAAATCACAGTCTACTGGTTTTTAGGCCAGCACCTTAACCACTACACCAAACTGGCTCTCATTAGCATTGGTCAAGGCTAAATGGGCACATAGGAGACCCAATAGGCTTAAATGTATTGTAACTGAGTAACTCAACATGCTTCTATATGTACAAACCAGCATGTGCAAATTCTGGAGATAGTGGAAACAATGACAGCAAGGATATATATAGTGGAAAGATATAGTGAGTGATTTTGTGTAAACTAGATTTAAGATAAATGAAAACAGTACAAAAGCTAGCCTGCTGCTCAATATTAGGATTGAAAAAAAACAAGATTATACAAAACAGTCCAATGCAAATAAATTGAGAAGTTGGAACTATAACAAACTTTATCTCCTTAGGATAAAGAAATTCGCAGAGCTGGTGACTATAGCCATAAAATTCAAGGTGCTGGTTATCACCCGTAAAGCCGTGTATGGCACAGGACCAGGTTACTTGTGGGACCAGCTCTTTACCCATCCCACTAGACTGGATAGGGTGAGCACACTGCAGGCCCACTGTATGAGATGTTGTCATCTGGTGGGACCTAGGAAGTGTGTCTTTCTGTAGTTGCCCCTACGTATAGAATACCCTTCCTCTGAGATATGGAGGGCCCCCACCCTTTTTGCTTCCAAAAGTTAAGACCTAGCTCCTCCGTCAGAGGTTGGGTCAGGATGGGAGGTGAGGCCAGAATTTTTTTGTGTTTTACGAGTGGTTACTGTTAGGGTGCTGATGGTCTCTTAGAACCTTAATCTTTTGTTTTTATTATTTGTGTGTTTGTTAACCACCTCGGGTTGTTTTATATAATATAGGCAGACATATTTTTTTATGAAAATGAAATAAAAAATAGGCAGAAGGGAAAGTGGAAATATGTCTCTCAGCCTTGCCCAATGCATTGCTGTAACATCAGCAGGAGCATGTCTAGACTCTCCAGAACAAGTATCCAAACTATTATTGTGGAACTCTTAATCTAAACAGCTGTGCCATACCCATAATACCTTGCTTAATATTCAGAGGTGAGGACTGGGAGCAGGACACCTGATCTAGCTTCCTTTTCCAGATATATGATAAATGCAAGGACAAAGCTCTTCTAAACAGGCAACATGTTGTGGCACTGATAAAACCTGGATTAATGTATTTTTGCTTGTATATTTCTTGTTTCCCGAAACTTTAAAAAAAAATCCCATTCTTCCAGAGAGTTGCCTACATTTCTAACTGTGGCAGACTTCAGTCTCTTATCCATGTTCATGCACAATCTTTCCATTCCATCTTTTAATTTTTTTTTATTGAATTTTATTAAGTTTTACAATACATAATAAAAGTTAGAATAGAAAAAAGAAATAGAAGCAGAAATACAAAATAAGAAAAAGATAAAGAAAAAGTGAAGTCAAGAAATAATAAGCAAAGAAAATATAGAAAATAGATGTCCTCCAATCTATCTTTGAACTTAAAGTACAATAATTGATTTTAAATGTTAGTCCTTCATACAGTATACAGGAATTTTTCTTTGTCATATGTCTTTTGATTTCTTTAATCCAATCTTCTAATCTTCATATAGGTTTCACCTTTCTTACTGTCTCCCAATAATCCATCTTTGGCTTCCACTCCTTGAAGTAGTAGTTAAATGTTGAATGTTCATTACTACATATTTATATCTTCAATAAAGTCCAATTAGTATAACAAATAAAAGCCTTATTTACTTCTAATAAACTACAATATATTCTATTCATATTATGACTCATAACCTAACATATTATGTAACTTAATACATAATTTAGCAATTCTTATAATGTTCATACATATATGTTTCTATAATTTAATTCTAATATATATATATATCTCCATAAAAAAGGAATTCTTATATCTCAATTATCCATCTATAATTTCCATTCCTTGTAGTAGTGTCCATTTAAGCTAAATGCATAATCTATCATATCACTTAACCTAATACCTAATATATCAATTCTTATAATATTCATACAATACATATTGATATATATCATCCTATAATAACCATCATTCTAATTCCATCTCATCTCATCATATCATTATCTTCTCATAAATATATCTCTAAGAAAAACAATATTCTATAATATCAACTTATATTTGTATTTAGCGTCTTACATTTAGAATATCACTTTTTATATATCCATACAATTTCTCATAACAATTCAAGTCCATATTTTCATTAGCCTTTATATCCATACAGTTTCTCATATCTTCTGTTTAGGTTATACCAAAATCACAATACACTATGGCAAATTCGCAATATACAGCCTGCTCTTTTCTATATCTCATATAGAATATCAGAGCAACCTTCTCTCCCTTTCCACGTATTTCACAACATCCATCCAACTGTACACCCATATTTTCACTCTGTCTCCACTGCCACAACATATCTATACCAAGATTATAGTGTATAGCCTTCAGAATGTTCTTCTGAACTAATATACTCAAAATTCCCTCCTTCTGTTTCTCCTGCACTTCAAAAACATTTTTCTTTTGTGTTTCCGTTTCCATTCTCTGCTCTTTCTCTCTGTTTTGCAGAGTTACGAACAGCAATTCCAACGACCTTTGAATATTTGAAAGAGCCTCAGTAATCTCTCTTCTGAACTCCTGAGGTACTAATTGGAAAGCCATTTTTCCTGTGTCCTTCAAATTAAAATAACAACCCTTCTAGTCAAAACAATAGTCATGTAATCTATCCATGGAATACTACCAGCAGGATCTATTAAGCAAAACGTTGTTTTTCTTTTTTTTTTTTTTAAAGTTAAAAGAAAAAAGAGAGTTCCAATAATCCAAAATACAGGAGAGAATAATATTTTAAACAGTTTATAGAAGGAGAAATAAAAAATATATTCCAAGTGAAACAGAATCCAACCAGGGAGAATGTAGAAAAAGAAGAAAAGAAGAAAACATGTTACCCTGTGTTTTTATTCTTCAAACTACGAGCTTTCGTTCTTCAAGCTGCAAGCTGCTTAATCCAAACAAAGAGTTTCTCAAAAAATGAATAGTCAGTTAGTTTATCAAGCGAAGAATTACAAACAGAGTCTCTTAAATCCCTCTAATACAAAAGAAAGGTAAAAAAAAATGCAGACGTTTCATTATGTTGCAAATATAGAGTCCATCAAGCTTCCACCAGAATCAGTCAAAACAAAGAAAGCACAAAACCAGCCAACATTTTAAAACAAAGTCCAAAAAATAGATCTTAGATATCAAAAAAGTTCCTAATCTAAAAAAAATAATTTCCTAAAGTGATCTAAAAGCGGCTGTACGCTCTTGTGTCTCTTCAAAGAGACTTGTTTTCCCTGCGAGAGCAAGATAACTTCTCGGCCATTTCCCTTGCACTTACCTTGTTTTCTCCGTGGTGGAAACTACAGAGAAAAAACAAGGATAGGCAATTCCAATGGCCCCCCGAGTAATCTTCTGGTCTCCCCTTCTTCAGGGGAAAAAAAACTTCAGTGGTCCACAACTTCTGCAATCCACTGCAAGCAAGGAAAATTCAGCCAGTTCCCAGCACTCTGAGAAATCCGACTGGTCGAGCTGGCAGCCAAGCCTGGAGTCTATCATTCCATCTTTTAATTAAAAGTGCTTTCGATTCTTTCTTTCTATTAAAATTTTAGCACTTGCTGAGGACTGTTGATTGAATTTACATGTATTAAGAAAATGTTTTAAGTGATTCAAAAGTATTTCATATATTACAAACATTGAGGCTTGTTAGAGATGTGTGGAATGGAAGATTGAATATTCACACACACACACAAAAATACCCTACCAAATGCTATACTTCAGAATATATAGGATTGTGCTGTTTAATGTGAGTGCATTCAAGGCACAACTTTGGGTCTTGCTATAAAATCTTGTTCCTCCTATTAAACCTGAATTATAACCCTGATGTAACTTGGGAGACAATGATCATAAGATCTATCATCCATCCATCCATCCATCCATCCATCCATCCATCCATCCATCCATCCATCCATCCAATTTAAATGGCTGCTCATTTCACATACGTGACTCTAGGCAACTTACAATAAAAACAATAGAAAAAATAAAAACACACAGCAGCTGAGCATCATAAAACAACAATTAACATAGCCAGGAGGTGGGCTCTGTCAAACACCCAGGGCCCTAGGATCAGGCACAAAACCAAGTTTTCAGAGCCTTGCAGAAGGCTACCAGGGTTGGGGCTAGTCTGATCTCCGAGGGAATGAGGTTCCAAAGTGCGGGCACCATGGCAGAAAAGGCTCTTATTCTGGGCCCCGACAGTGACACTCCTTAGCCAATGATACCTGGGGCATGCCCCTCCTACTGGATTGGGTAGGACAGGTACAAATAACCATGGAGAGACAGTGTCCTGTCCCAGGCCAAGCATACACAAGCACACAGACAGGTGGTTGCAAACTTTACTGATAGGTTTTGTGAAGTTAATAAAGGAAATGTGAGTGCAAATGCACATGCACACACAGTAGAGAATCAAGTTCTCCAAAGTTCAGCAAGCTTGCCTTAAAAGAGTTCCAATCCAAAACAGCAGGCACAAGAGTGGTCAAGCAAAGTCCAAGGATCTAAACATTGGAGAAGGTTCGTCAGCCATTGCTCTGCTTTCCATTCCACACGGTGAGCCCTTGTACTGGGAGGGGGTGGCAGCTCAGACTCCTCATCTTCAGAGATGGGCAGCAGCGGCAGCTGTGCCTACTGGTTACCGGACAACCCCACCTCCTCTGCCTGCAGCTCCTCAGGCAGTGGTTTGTCCAGCAACTCTGGAACTGGCTGCTCATTGTTGGTCTCCTCATCTGAGTCTGAGCTCGCCATGACAGATGGTCCTTTCAGTACCCCAGTCCCAAGCCAGGAAGGGCTTTAAAGGTGACTACCAGCACCTTGAATTGCACCCAGAAGTACCCTGGGAGCCAATGCAGCTCACAGAGCAGTGGTGTCATGTGCGCCAAATAACCGGCTCCATTAACTGCCCACACCGCTACATTCTGCACTAGCTGAAGCTTCTCAATAGTCTTCAAGGGCAGCCCCATGTAGAGCACATTGCAGTAGTCCAGTCTTGAGGTCACAAGGGCATGAGTGCCTGTAAGCAGGGCCCCCTAGTGCAGGATCAGGCACAACCGGCGCACAACTCGAAGTTGCACAAAGCCTCTCCTAGCCGCGGCTTCTACCGGCTCCTTCAGCAGGAGCCACAACTCCAGGAGGATCCCCAGATTGTGCACTGGGTCTCTCTGGGGCAGTGCCACCCCATCCAGAACCAAAGGTAGAAGGTCCCTGGAATCAGGAGCTCCAAAACCCAGGCCACTCGTTTTGCTTCGGTTGAGCTGAAGCCTGTGCGCCCCATCCATACCCCCACAGCCTCCAAATACTGAAACAGAACCTCTACAGCATCACTCAGACAACCTGGGGTAGAGATATAAAGCTCAGTATCATCATCAGCATACTGATGAAACCTCACCCCAATCGTTGGATGACATCACCCAGCGACTTCATGTAAAAGACTAAGATAAGCCAGGCTAGGGTAAAGGTAAAGGTTCCCCCCGCACATCTGTGCAGTCATGTCCGACTCTAGGGGCCGGTGCTCATCTCTGTTAACCAAAGAGCCAGCATTGTCCGAAGACGCTTCCATGGTCATGTGGCCGGCATGACGCACGCGGAACGCTGTTACCTACCCACAGAAGTGGTACCTATTAATCTACTTGCATTTGCATGCTTTTGAATTGCTAGGTTGGCAAGAGCTGGGGCGAGTGCGGGAGCTCACTCCGTCACGCGGGGCTAGGGATTCGAACCTCTGAACTTGCGATCTTCCGACCGACAAGCCTGGCGTCTTACCCGCTGAGCCACCACGTCCCTCTAGTAAGCCAGGCTTACTTGTCATCAAATAAACTTGTCTTTAGTGCATCAGTCATGCTATTTAATGAATACCACTGTATGGATATGGATGCTGAAATATCTTATTTATGATTTCAGTTTTAATAATAAAGCTTTTAAGAGTAAACATTCCTTCTGAGCATGGCCCTGGGATCACCAGCAAACTCAATTACACACTGTGCCATTCTTAAAAAGCTGCCTGGTATATCAGCTTGTGGGGGGTTATCATAATTATAGAACTATCAACCCCCAAACATGACAAATTAATTCACCCAGCTGTCATGATGCAAAGTTCAATCAGCTATTTGTGTCTCTAGAAAGAAATTTCAATCAACATCTGGCCTGCCACATTTTTTCATCTTGTGTGAGGATAAGATATTAACTAGCTTGACTGATCCTTGAGGATCAGATAATCCCCTTAGCCAGCAGGAACTAGAGCTTCTGTGAAAGAAGAGAATCCAGTGGAGTAGAATAACTTTTGCCTTTTAAGAAAACTTGAAACAACAAGACATTATTATTCAGCTATGATTTATGTTGAATCTTGAGCAATTCCCAAAATGTAATTCATGCTTTTGACAGAATTGCAATATGAGCAGAGAAGAGAGAATATCCTCTGCTCTAAAGATTTATAGAATAACCACACAAAACCATAGTTAGTACAATACTGTGATCTGGAAAAATAAAACAATTATATGATGGTCACTTCATCCCCCATTCATATTTATCCATCTAGAGAAGTCGATGTAGATACTGTAGAGGTATCTCATATTCTTTAGGTCTCCTTTAGGAAGTAAGTTGGGAATTGGTTCCTTACACAAAAACAGAACAAAACAAATTCTCCCCCCATTCCTTCTCAGCATAGGCCCTGTTTAAAGGTACTTCGGTTACAGTCTTGTAAGTACTGCAGGGCTTTCCAAACTTTTGCCGTTGGCGACACACCAAAGGCCGGCCCACAAAAACCCAGAAGCGCCAGTGGTGGTGCTTCCAGATTGCTTCCGCAGTGGCAGCGGCTGCCCCTTCGAAAGGGCAGGCTCCGGGGACCCCGAAAATGCCCTCGGTTCCAGCAGGGAGATGAAAAGTCTTAATGCATGCGCATGCGCATGCGCGCACGCTGCCAGGCTTCCCGGTGCACAGCTGATTGGCGCGGGGGGGTCCGGGGTGGAAATTCTCCGTGCCGATCAGCTGTGTGCCGGGAAGCCCGGCAGTGTGTGTGCGTGCGCGGTGAGGCTTTTTGCCTCCCTGCCAGAACCAAGGGCATTTTCAGGGATCCCGGAGCCTGCCCTTTCGAAGGGGCAGCGACAGCAGCGGTGTCCTGGAACCTGGAAGTGCTGCTGGCCCACCACCACTGCTGCCCCTTTGAAAGGGCAGGCTCCAGGGACCCCGAAAATGCCCTCGGTTCCGGCAGGGAGGCGAAAATTGTGCGCACACGCTGCTGTGCTTCCTGGCGCACAACTGATCGGCGTGGAGAATTTCCACCCTGGGCGGCCCGGCAGCGTGCGTGCACGATTTTTGCCTCCCTGCCGGAACCGAGGGCATTTTCATCAGCGCTTCCGGGTTGTCACGCGACACACTTGGGGCCCCCAGGCGACACAGTATTGTGTCGCGACACACATTTTGGAAAGCCCTGAAGTACTGCATGAGAGAAAGGTACCATGCCAAATTCCAGCAGTTAACCACTTGGCATAGAGGTATTTTTTGCCCACTTGTGATCTTCTCATCTAAGAAACTGCTTTTCTTGGAACATAAATTACTCTCTGCATATCTGAGCAGAAATCAATCCATGTCAGAACATTTGTGTCGACAAACCAGATTTGAGTACGGATAAATATACACCATAAAAAAAACCCTAAATGCCATTAAAAGTATTCATTAAGCAACATGCTGAGAAAAATAGTGAATATTAAAACACGTAAATTAGTTTACGTCCAATGATGTCCACATGCTCTGTCTGTTGATGTCATCACTCTCTTTAAAAAGGGTGATAGAACAGACTGTGGAAACTATCGATGCATCTCCCTTCTAGCCACAGCAGGCAAAATCCTGGCAAAGATCATTGCAAACCGTCTCCTATCTGTATCAGAAGACATCCTCCCTGAAACGCAAAATGGCTTCCGCCCTTCCAGGGGAACAGTGGATATGATCTTCACTGCATGACAGCTTCAAGAAAAATGCAAGGAGCAAAACCGCCCTCTGTACATGGCGTTTATTGATCTGACTAAAGCTTTTGATACTGTAAATCGTACTGCTCTCTGGACCATCCTTCTGAAAATCGGATGCCCTGATAAATTTGTGAACATCTTGCGGCTACTCCATGACGACATGATGGCAACAATCCTGAATAACAATGGCTCTCAAAGCGATCCATTTAAAGTGGAATCCGGCATTAAACAGGGATGTGTTATTGCTCCAACCTTATTCGCTATCTTCATCGCTATGATTATACACCTTGTTGAAGAGAAACTTCCTACTGGTGTAGAAATTATATATCGAACAGATGGAAAGCTTTTTAATCTTAGTAGGCTGAAAGCAAAAAATAAGGTAATTACAACTTCTGTTATAGAACTTCAATATGCTGATGATAACGTAGTCTGTGCACACTCCGAGGAAGATCTTCAAACTATCCTAAACATCTTTGCAGAAGCATATGAATAGCTCGGCCTCTCGATTAACATTAAAAAAACCAAAGTGCTTTACCAGCAAGTTCGAACCAATCCCTCCGCAGTGCCATCAATCCAGCTTAAAGGTGTGTCACTAGAAAATGTCGACCACTTTTCTTATCTCGGCAGCCATCTATCTACAAAAGCCGACATTGACGCTGAAATTCAGCATCGCCTGAGCTCTGCGAGTGTAGCTTTCTCCCGAATGAAGCGTAGAGTGTTTGAGGATCGGGACATTCGCAGGGAGACCAAAATGCTTGTTTACAAAGCCATTGTACTACCAACCCTTCTGTACGCCTGTGAAACATGGACCCTCTACAAACGCCACCTCCAACTTCTTGAAAGATTCCATCAATGCTGCCTCCGAAAAATTCTGCAAATTACTTGGGAAGATAGGCGGACTAATGTTAGCGTATTAGAAGAAGCAAAAACCACCAGCACTGAAACAATGATCATCCAACATCAACTTCGCTGGACCGGTCATGTTGTTCGAATGCCTGACCATCGTCTTCCAAAGCAGCTACTTTACTCCCAACTTAAGAATGGAAAACGGAATATTGGCGGACAGCAAAAGAGATTCAAAGACACTCTCAAAGCTGATTTTAAAAAATGTAATATCAGCATTGAGAACTGGGAAGCCCTAACTCATGAGCGTTTCAATTGGAGGTCAGCCTTTATTAATGGCGCTATGGACTTTGAAGAAGCACGAGTACAGGGCAAAAGGGAGAAAAGAGCTAAAAGGAAGGCTCGTCAGGCAAACCCTCATCATGACCGTCTCCCACCCGGAAACCTATGCCCTCACTGTGGGAGGTTGTGCAGATCCAGAATTGGCCTTTATAGCCACTTACGGATCCACTGTTAAAATTTTACCTTTGGAAGACAATCTTACTCGGCTACGAGTGATCGCCAATGCCACATGCTGAGATAATGATCTCTGCCAGGTGAATAAATTTCTTGTTCCTGAGCACCACACACACAACTTGCTAACTTGATCCAGGGGAAAAAAATGAGACAACATACCATTCCATGAATAGAAACCCATTTGTGAACTTAGGAGTAATCGGTAACACCCACAAAATTAAAGAAAAAGCTAGCAAGCTAAAATTTTAAACACTTTTTTTTAACCAAACCAATTTCCTTCTTTTTTGTAACATGAAAATCAATAGGGATATCAAAGCAGTGCAAGTTATTATGAATATTAATAGGAACAACTTTATGTATAAAGATATACAGAACACTGGCACCAGAGAATATTTAAAAGCATGAGCTTGCTCTTTAAAAAAAAAAAAAATCTTTCAACTAAATTTAATGTCCAAATGCTAAAACTTTAAGCACTCATATAGATCATGAAGATTTATGGCATTTCCTGAAGAACTTTAATTCTCCCAGCAATGAATTGATTTCATTCATCCATATGCCCAGATTCTTTCTACTGTGACAGTATGGTCATTTCCCATTTAATATGATTTAATAATCAGCATAAGTAATTTAGGGGAAAAAAGTTCAAAACAAAAATCTGTCTTTTTTTTCTTGAGAACAATCTACAAGCTGCTAACATAATAGAGCTGATGAGCTAACATAATAGAAAGCAACAATCTATATTTATTTTCCAATTATTTGCAAGTGTCTGGAAGAGATATTATTTTTTGGTAAAAAAAGAAAAGAACGAAGAGAAAATAACACATTTGCTTATTTATAATCTATGCTATCCAATTACTCCAACTGAAACAGCATGATAAAGGACTAGACTAAAGCATAAAATGTGATATGCTAACCCCACTTCTATAAACTGGAGCTACCAGATCTAGGCTGCAGAAATCCAGATGACCATCTGTCATGTAAGTTGCCATCTAGTAGTCATCTAGGTTTTTGCAGCCCAGATTTGGTAGCCCTGTATAAGCTTCACCACAGTTTTATGGTGTATATAGAACAATGTTTCTCAACCTCGGCAACTTTAAGAGGGGTGGACTTCAACTCCCAGAATTCCTCAGCCAGCATTCCCCATACTCTTAAAATTGCTGAGGTTGAGAAACAGTGTTATAGAAGGCATTAAAGCATTTCCAAAATAATGAGTTCTGATGAAGAGAAAAGGAAGAGAAAGTTTCATATAATTAAGTGGTGGCCCTATGAAGACGCCTGAAGTATATGACCCTGATTGATCAAACCAAAGAAATGGGATAGGATGCCCTTCCTTGGATTAAATTATGTGAGGGATCATGGAAGAAAGGCCTTCTACACAACGTGAAGCTTCTAGTCCAGGGTTTCTCAACCAGGGTTCCCTAGGGTTCTGCGAGAGGTCACAATTTATTTTAAAAATTATTTCAAATTCAGGCAACTTCACATTAAAGAGGTAAGTTTCATTCTTTATTTTTAGTTTAAGAGCACTGTTAATGCATATATACAGTATAGGCCTACCCATGAAACAAATATAATAATTTTGTAACTTCTGTCCCATATTTGAGCCTGAATGTGCAGGGTTCCCTGAGGCCTGAAAAATATTTCAAGGGTTCCTCCAGAGTTAAAAAATTGAGAAAGTTTGTTCTAGTCCCTCTGGTAATGATATAACTGCCTTGTACCCGAGTCCAAAAACTTTATTGAAACATTGCCCTAGTGAATTAGAGACCAACAGATGCATAAGAAGGAAATAAAGTATTTTATTTTTTGTTATTTCCAAAGCGTATTTTTGCTAATGGAGGGGAAGGGTACTTGAGAAGCAGGGATCTAAAAGGAGCCCAGGCCTAATTCTCATCATAATTGTGGTGGGCAGATCTTCTTTGTGTGTGCTCTGAGCAGTGTGAGATCTCATCACCTTTATCTCCTTTCTTATTATACATTTCTTATTAAAACATTCTGAAATCATATGATCCATGAAGAAGAAGAGTGGATGATAAGGCTTTATAATATTTTGAACACACAAAACAACATCTTTTTTTAAACAAAAGGACAGGAAAGTCCATCAACCACCAGAAACCCTGTCTTTTGTAGGAAGTACAGTAACAGTTTCCATGAATACAGGGATCCAATTCAGCCAACATTAAGTTAGTGGTGGAGTCGCTAAAATCAGCTCCACGGTGATTAGCATTACGATAAGATTCTAGTGCATAGCTTTCCAAACTGCGTGTCGGGACACGTTAGTGTGTCGGCTGCAGTGTCTGGGTGTGTCGCGGCTGCTGCTGCCTCCGAACCCTGCCAGGATTCCACGCAGATCCTAGTGCCTGCCTTGTGCCTTGCTGCCTCCAAACCTGCTGTGATTCCACGCAGGTCCTAGTACCTGCCTTGTGCCCTGCTGTAAGAGTGTGTTGCGAAATGATGCCCTGCTGTAAGAGTGTGTTGCGAAATGATGTCCTGCTGTAAGAGTGTGTTGCGAAATGATGCCCTGCTGTAAGAGTGTGTTGCGAAATGATGCCCTGCTGTAAGAATGTGTCGCGAAATGATGCCTTGCTGTAAGAGTGTGTCACCAACATGAAAAGTTTGGAAAGTCTGTTCTAGTGGATAGTGCCATCAACCCAGATGTAAGAAGCACTGGGAATGAAGGTCGAAAAATAAATTGATTTGGTCTGAAACTTTACATGAGTTTTGTCATGTCAAACTTCCTAACTAGTATACAAGATGTAAAATTTTGTATGCCAAAATGGTCATATCAGAATTTGAGATATAGTTTACAACTCAAAAAGTACACATACATTTAATATTAAAGAAAATTACATACAAAATATATATATTAAAAAGCTTGCAAATATTAATTGGGGGTGGGATGATCACACTAGAAAAAACACATACAGTATATGTTACAGGAAATGCAAAGAAAAATGCAAATGAATTTTTGCCAAATTTGTAAATTCCCCCTGGAGCTGTTACTACCCAGAGAAAGGGGAAGCAGGGATGCATTCTAGCCCCTATCTTTAAACTTGTATTAGGTTGTGTGTATGTACAATATGGATAGATGGACAGATGGATAGGTATAGGTATAAAAAGGTAAAGGTTCCCCCCGCATATTTGTGCAGTCGTGTCCGACTCTAGGGGCCGGTGCTAATCTCCGTTTGTTAGCCGAAGAGCCAGCGTTGTCCGAAGACGCTTCCACGGTCATGTGGCTGGCATGACGCGTGCGGAATGCTGTTACCTTCCCACTGAAGTGGTACCTATTCATCTACTTGCATTTGCATGCTTTCGAATTGCTAGGTTGGCAAGAGCTGGGGCTAGTGCAGGAGCTCACTCCGTCACGCAGGGCTAGGGATTCGAACCTCCGAACTTGCGATCTTCCGATCAACAAGCCTGGCGTCTTACCCGCTGAGCCACCACACCCCTTATATAGGTATAGGTATAGGTATAGGTATAGGTATAGAACCCAATAATAGTCCCTCTTTGTCCTGCTCATCATCCCCCTGTATTAGCAGACCAACTGGTTCCAGCTGTTTTAGTTGCAAACATTGTTACGATCATGTCTGTCTCCCAGGTGGGAATGAGAAAAATACTGAGGGCTTTGGCCTCTTTCTGTTCAGAGAAATAGCTAGTAAAAAAATGTCATAAAATTAAAATCTTAGTACTTGCATGAAACTATCATTAATTTCACAAGAGGCAAATAAATGGAAATGTTATTGGGTAAGCGCACAATTATAAATACCTTTGAATACTGTTCCAGGCTGGAGACATATTTTTAATATCTGGCAAACGTTGCTCAATGTCACTCTCCAGCTATCCTGAGTTTTTTCCAATTGAAAGGCACCCACTTCATCTGCAGATTGCAAAGTCTTCTTGTCAAAGTCATTCATCATCTCCTCTACTATAACCAAGTCTGTACTTTTAGAAACCTAGACACCCTAGAGGCCATTCAGTCTAAGTGTATTAGAAGTATCCTTGCAGTCCCAAGATGTATTTAAAATGCTACACTTTCTATAGAGACAGCCTTAATCTCTGTAGTTGACTTGGTGTCATCTTTTTAACTTTTGGCTACAGTTATCTTTTTTCCTAGTGAGTCTGGCTCCACTAATTCTCAAAGTGAATCTAATTTTTTTTAAAAAACTTGTTAGCAAGCTTCCAATTACGCTTTGACCATTAGATTTTGAAAACCCCAGATGTATCCTTATAGCATATTTGGGGCACTGATTTTCAAATCAACCTAAGACTGGGAACCAGTCTTACAATTTGTTGTTTATTCGTTCATTCGCTTATGACTCTTAGTGACTTCATGGACCAGCCCACGCCAGAGCTTCCTGTCGGCCATCACCATCCCCAGCTCCCCCATGGTCGAGTCCGTCACCTCCAGAATATCATCCATCCATCTTGCCCTTGGTCGGCACCTCTTCATTTTGCCTTCCACTTTCCCTAACAGCAGCTTCTTCTCCAGGGTATCCTGTCTTCTCATTATGTGGCCAAAGTACTTCAGTTTTGCTTTTAATATCATTCCCTCAAGTGAGCAGTCTGGCTTTATTTCCTGGAGGATGGACTGGTTTGATCTTCTTGCAGTCCAAGGCACTCTCAGAATTTTCCTCCAACACCACAGTTCAAAAGCATTTATTTTCCTTCGCTCAGCCTTCCTTATGGTCCAGCTCTCGCAGCCATAGGTTACTACGGGGAATACCATTGCTTTGACTATGCGGACCTTTGTTGTCAGTGTGATGTCTCTGCTCTTAACTATTTTATCAAGATTTGTCATTGCTCTCCTCCCAAGAAGTAGACGTCTTCTGATTTCCTGGCTGCAGTCAGCGTCTGCAGTAATTTTGCGCCTAGAAATACAAAGTCTGTCACTGCCTCCACTTTTTCTCCCTCTATTTGCCAGTCATCAATCAAGCTCGTTGCCATAATCTTGGTCTTTTTGAGGTTTAACTGCAACCCAGCTTTTGCACTTTCTTCTTTCACCTTCATCATAAGGCTCCTCAACTCCTCCTCGATTTCAGCCATCAAAGTGGTATCATCTGCATATCTGAGATTGTTAATGTTTCTTCCAGCGATTTTAACTCCAGCCTTGGATTCCTCAAGCCCAGCACGTCGCATGATGTGTTCTGCGTACAGGTTGAATAGGTAGGGTGAGAGTATACAGCCCTGCCATACTCCTTTCCCAATCTTAAACCAGTCCGTTGTTCCGTGCTCTGTTCTTACCGTTGCTACTTGGTCGTTATACAGATTCCTCAGGAGGCAGACAAGATGACTTGGTATCCCCATACCTCCAAGAACTTGCCACAATTTGTTATGATCCACACAGTCAAAGGCTTTAGAATAGTCAATAAAACAAAAATAGATGTTTTTCTTACAATACATTGGATCTTTTCAAATGGGTGGGTGCCAGCCTCTTATCTCTCATCTGTCACAGTCCTGAAATTTCACCAGGCCTTCACTTTGGCCAGGCTGGATACATTGAGTTCCGCTGTCCTGTTGGGATGCTACAAATATATTCCCCTATATCAGTGTATATGTGATGGACTTCACGGTATACTGTATGCTGTGTGTGGGGAAGTCTTAGTAGAGTTTTTGAGCCACATGATATTTCACTGCTTGCTGTACAATCCTGGAAAACTTTTATTTACTCTATCCTGAAGAAATCCCCTGGCAGAGAGTATGACTTCTATTTGCCACTGCTTCTATATGACCATTGTTTGGATATATCCTTCTAAAATATCCATGCCTCTATATGTGCTACCTGTGCCTCTATCTGTTCTATCTTTCTAGGGATCTGAACATTTGTACTGATCTCTTTTTAACTTTATATATTTTTATTTTTACCTGTGTTACTCTTATCTGATTGCTGGCTTTATGGCCACAATAAAGGTTTGATGATGAAATTTGTAAATTGATGGAAAATGTTTTGAACTGGGCTTCTATTCAAGAAAACAGAAATTGATGGGTTCAATATTGTACTAAACCATAACTTGTTTAACCGAAATTGGCTGATTTTGCACAATACATACAGGCACAAACCATAATTTAGAAGCCACAAGGACTGGTTGAGTTTAGTCAAAATGAAAGATATCTCATTGTGTGATAGTTGATATATGAAAGGAAGTATTAAATGAAACTAAAATTACTATTATTTGTTCAACTTTGGTATAAACTCAGTACAGTTCCAAGAATCCTGATCTGGATTTCTGTATTATTCATTTAAGGATCTAATCCAGATAAAGCATGGTCTAGTCTTTTAAGCTAGAGAGCCAGTTTAGTATAGTGGTTAAGGCATCAAGCTAGAAGCAGGAGATAATGAGTTCTAGTCCCACCTTGGGCACAAAGGCAGCTTGGTGACCTTGGGCCAGTCACTCTCACTCAGCCCTAGGAAGCAGGCAATGGCAAACCACTTCCGAAATCCTACCAAGAAAACTGCAGGGACTAGTGTGTGTGCGCGCCTTCGAGTCAGTGTCAGTCAGGCGGTTACCAGAAGTCAACACTGACTTGAAGGCACGCACACACACTAGTCTTTTAATGTTGCTTTGAAGGCTCCAAGACATGAATATTCTCTTCCACTGCAAGCTTTGTAACAATGGCTAGGGCTGCAGTGCTATTATTTTCAAACAGGTGCATTGCAGTGCACTGGAATACATACATAGTCCTCTCCTTAAATAATTAAAGCAGTTGCAACATTTCCCAAGCTTTCATGGCTGCCTTGTAATGAGAAACAGTTAAAATAACCCTTTTAATGGTAATTCTAGTGCAAATGCAATCCATTGCTTCCATATTGTTCATAACAGCCCTACAGGATAACCCCTTGTTCTGTGGGGTGGGGTGTCTCTTAGTGAAGGTTAGAAATGGAACTGAGGATGTTTAGGATTCTCAGCCAAAAATCCCTCAGTCTCTCCCTCTGTCTGCTTTCAGCAAAGATTGTTCTCTAATTTCTCCCTCAGTCCCACTTTATTATAACTGATTATTTAGCTGTAACTGGTTCTTCAAGTGGTATCTATATATACACATCTATGGATTCTGCACCTAAACACAGCTGGATTGTTTCAAAGTCCAAGATTATAAATGGGAGCCCTACCTTTTCTGCAGCACTACCTACTGTATATTCCAATTCCTGTTCTAGCATAAATACCTAAAATACAACTCTGACACACCAAGTAATTTCACATTATTAACAGATGAGGAAGTAGGATTTAAAAATTGCATTTGAACAGTCAGACCTAGTAGCAGCTTGATGGGAGACCCAGGGCTCCAGGCTAGCCTTGGAAGTAAAAAAAAAAAAAAAAGCATATCAGAAGAAGACAGTGGCCAACACTTTGGCTGAACCATGATCAAAAACACAACATGGAGATATTATTATTATTATTATTATTATTATTATTATTATTATTATTATTATTATTATTAATTAAATTTCTATGACCGCCCATCTCCCCCTCAAGGAGGGACTCTGGGCGGTTCACAGCCACAACAACATCATTAAAATACAATAAAAACACAACAAAAATATAAATATAAATTATTGTGGGAGGAGAGCCGTGTTGGTCTATGGTGGCCAAAAATCAGCACCCTAGTAGCACTTTTTCCAACTTTATTACAAAGCTTATGCCTTTAAATAAAATTGTTTAGATGCTACCAGACTCCTTATGATTTATGGACATGTCAGTATAACAGCAATTGAGATTAGCTCAAACAAAGTTTTTACCATTTTATTATTATGGTGGCTAAAGTGACAAACTAACCACTATTCAAAAGAATTACTAACTTTCTTTACTTCCAGTATTTTAATCATATGAAATGAGGGAGAAGGATTAGTTATGAATTAAAACTGCTAAATTCTCCATGACAATTGTTGCACAGATGAATCTCAATGAGTTTTCCATAAAGGAGTTGAACTACATTTGGATCCTGACAATACAACTGGGGTTGTTAAGAAACAATGCTGTTTTCCTAATGACTCTAATTCAGAGCGTTCCAAACTTTTCATGTTGGTGACACACTTTTTAGACATGCATCATTTCGCGACACACTCTTACAGCAGGGCACAAGGCAGGCACTAGGACCTGCGCAGAATCAAAGCTGGTTTGGAGGCAGCAAGGCACAAGGCAGGCACTAGGACCTGCGTGGAAGCCAGGAGGCAGCAGCAGCCACGACACACCCAGACACTGCAGCCGACACACTAACGTGTCCCGACACACAGTTTGGAAAGCTCTGCTCTAATTTACTCTGTCCATACCAAAACCCAATCCATGCAATTTTAGATTGTTTCAAACTATGTTTTGGATTTAATCATACTGTATACCTACATCATTGCAACTGTGAACGTTTCTACATGTTGGAATAATTCCTTGACATTTGAGCTCAGAATGAATCAACAGCAGATAATATCTACCTTCCATTTCCTCCCAGTTCCTAAACAATTTCACACTGTGAAAAAAAAATGTTCCCAGGAGACCAACTGGATCTTAGTAGCACTCTGCCCATGCAAGCAAAGTAGAAGGAAGGCAAGAGAGTTCTTATCTACATATCAATTTAATTCTCCATTTTCTGGTAGCATATGCAAGAAGCATGCAAAATCTGGGGAAAAGAAAGGTTATGTAAACATATGCAGTGTATTTAATTCACATGAAAGGAAATAATAGAATGAAAATGAATAAACTGAGGTCAACTCTGCATTGCACAGCACTTCCCCTTGCTCTGAATTCCATATATCATGATGTTCTACACAGCATCACATGCATCGCCTCAACCTCCATAAGCCCTCTGAAAGTTGTCATGGAAGTGGAATTTTTAATACAGTATAAGAAAAAGGGAAATTACTAAGTACAGTGGAAATTAATTATTTTAACTTTAATTGTTTCTATTTTAATTAAATCAAAGTTTAAATTCAACTCATTCAATTTTAATTTTTGTCCTAGCTCCAGTCACATTTTTCTTGGTCCTTCCCACTTTGGGGATTGCAGCTGATGCATTGTCCAAATCAGCAGATGCTGGCCCAAAAGAACCTATGAACCCATGTTTTACACATATTGATGCAATCAATCAAGGGAGAAAGTCAGATTGTCTGAAGACAAGGAGAATCCAAAAATGTGGATTTTCTTTTCTCCCAAACTAAAAGGTTGTCATGGCTCAACCTCTTCATCAGTAATAGGACTGAGAGAAGAATAGCACTGCAATTACTTCAGCTGTCCTAGATTTATGGACCCTGGTCTTCCAGTCATTTCCACAAAGCCAAGCAGAAATGGTTTTCTGCTAACTTAATTGCTATACACAGAAAAGTCAATTTTATTTCTACCTGCCCTGCCTGGGAGGCTGCCCTCAGTATGTTCTGACTTTAACTGTCCTGATTTCTGAACCTTAAACCTGGAATCTGTCACTGGACTCAGTCAGGAAAACCCAGCCCAGAAGTTGGCAAGGTGCTACCAGATCATAACCTACACAATCCTCTCTCTTTCCTTCTTAGACTCAGAAGCAAATGATGAATCATTACAATTCTTACCTTTACCCAGCTTTTGAGGTTAATTTTTTACAGAGTGATTCTGAAGCAATATTGTTTGTATGATCTCTACTCTTGCTCTCCAGCTCCTGAGCCTTAATGTGAAGGCAAATTTCCTGGCTTCACATGTCTGACTTTTACCCTGATTTCATTAAAGACATATTTCTGGGTTCTGCTTCTTGGCATTCAATTGACTCTGTCTCATGTAATAGACTGAACCCGATGCCTGATCTTCATTTGCAGGACAGATACTAAATGAAAGCAAGTATTAGTAGCTCTTGCCCACTCTTTCTTCTACCTGAGATCTGATCTTGTCCAATTCTGACTTCATACTATGCTGATCTTTTCTTCATTAGCTTCTTGAAATGTTCTGGGACCAGCATCCTCAGTCTCAAACTAATAAGCTGTTAAAAACACCCACACATCTAGAAGAAACCCACCTCTTTCTCACAGACTCTCTCTCTCTCACATACACAGACATAAATGTGTCACACGCTGAGGCAAAATCTAAAATTAGAAGAGCAGCTATACATAAGTAAAACACATGGGTTTGTAATAAAATCTTACAAGTGAGATACTTGCAACATGGAATACTTCTCAGAAAGCGTCAAGTCTCTCTACTCAATTTTAACTTAAGTCACACCACTTTTCGTGCCTTCCCTAACCATGTTGGGTTCCTGGTGTTCTCTGAGCTATTCTTCTTGCAGATGTTTCACTACCAGACTAGGTAGCATCATCAGTGCTCTGACACAGGGAAGTGAAGTTTGTTGGCTGTTTACATATAGCAGCTTGTCCTAACAGCCTTGTGTGAATTTGGGCAGGATGAGTTGGTTGGTGGCATTGCTTCTTCTTTGATTGGCTTGCTATTGTCTGGTATGTCTTGTGGTGATTAGGTGCTGGTTCCCGCTTACCTCCTTAAGTATGATGGAGCTCATTTTGGACTTAAGCATGATACTGAGCTCATTTTGGTTGAATGAAAGCAACTTCACATGCTTTTATAAAAATGGGCTATGAAATGTCTACCCCAGGCATTAAACAAGCACGCTTGTCTTATGTAATTATAGTTAATGACAGGCAAAAAAAGTAACATTTTTCATTTAAAAAGGAACAAAATATGTGACCACTGTTTACAAGATAATCTTAAAAGACCTTTTCCGTGGTTATAGTAAATAGATTTGTAAAATATACAAGAAAAACATTTACTGGACAACCTGGAAGCAAATCCAGACTTTTTTTTTAATTGGTGGTTACTCTAAAAGGCTGAGAGGAGTAAGGGTGAATGTACGGTTTCTGGACTTTCTCCCAGTATTATGTATAAACATTAAGAGAGAGGAAAACAGAGATATAGGTAATTATATCTCATGGAACATCTCTTCCTACAACTGTACTTTTATTGTTTTATTTTAGTATATTTTTGCCTCTAATGTTTTTAATAACCTTATAGCCTGCTACACAGTCTGCTTTGATTACTGGGATAATATAGTATAATAAGAAAAATAATTGTGAATCTGATAATATACACAATAAATGAAACACAAGCTATAAAAGAAGACAAGACACTTTCTGGAATGTTTAGTGTATAAATTATGTGTTTTTTTAAAAATATAGCTAGTTGGATAATATCCTTTCTGAGAGGGAAATTCTCCAATAGCTAGGTAACACGAGTCACATATACTTAAAGAAATAACATTTTTAGCTTTTGTTATGTTAAAAGTTAATACCTAAAGGCTAGACCCAAAGCAGACTCTTTCATTCTTTTTCTGCCTCAGGACAGAAAACTATCAATATTTCTTACAAAAAAAAAACTAACTATAGCTTTTATGTTATGCAAATTTCTGACCTAAGCTCTAATCTCCTAGTTAAATAGGGGAAATAATTTTTCCCTGAGATCACTACAATGAAACAACAAAAAGATTTTTTTTAAGGTACTTTGGCCACAATTACATTTCCCTCTGTAATGGTATGTGGGAATGACCTTGGGAGACAGGAGGAAGAGCTGCAGCCTAGATAACGGTCTGTTAAACAAAATTTGAGTCCGAAAGAGGGATGGTGAAAGCCATAACAGGGACCCTCCCTAGTTTTCAGGAGAGTAAAAATGAGGTACTTTCAGACTTGCAAGATTCTGTTAATGTAACCTTTCAATAAAGATAGAGCTAGTACTCCTGATTGTGCTTCTTGTCTGGCCTCCCTTGCAAGGCTAACACTCTCCTTTGTAATAATAAAAAAATAATGAAAGATAAAAGAGTGGGGCAATTTTTTTCTAATTACCATGTGTTTGAAGCTATGATTCCTAACAGCATCATGCAGAAGTCAAATAATCCAAAATCATAGAGAAACTGAGGTGCACACATGATATAGCAGCCAGGTGGAGTTTTTCAATCGACTGATAGGTAGCGTTCTCTGAGCCGTGCACTGTTTACATGCAGCAGTTCAGTGGGCTTGTGACATATAACATGCTTCACACCTTTTTCTCTATGCTATCTAATCAAGTTAGGGGAACTACAATTCCCATCTTCCTGATTATTGACCATGTGCCTGAAATCCATTTGCACTGGCCATTGTGCAATAAGTTACAGCCTGCACTGATTTGCCTAATGCAGAGCTTTCCAAACTGTGTGTTGTGACACAAAAGTGTGTCACCACACACAGTGTGCTGGCTCGCCTCCAGAACAGATTGGAGAGTCTTGGCAGTCAGCCCGGGGGAAGGAATGCAGCCCAAGGTTTCTTTGCAAGACTGGCCGGGAGATAGAGAAACCAGCGTGTGCCAATAATCAGAGTAGTGAAGCAAAGGAGTAGTCAATAATCCAAACCGGGTCAAGGGTTCCAGAAGTCCGAGCCACGATAATCCAAGCCAGGTCCAGGGGTCCAGCAGGCAGAGTAAGATAGTCCAAACAGGGTCAGGAACGCAGGAAACAGGATACCAGAGTGGTCGCGAAGCCAAAGTGCAACGTTGCTCCCACAACTCCCTCACTGCTTCGTTGGTAATTTATCAGGAGCTCAGGAGCTGTCCTCTGGGTCCTGCAAAGACTCTCCCTGCCCTCTGCGTAACTCCCTAGCAGCCAGCCGAGCACTTTTCCTCCTGTCCTTTAAGGCGAGGCGCACAGCCTCTGCCTCTGCCCCTTGGGGGATTCAGGAGAGCTGGGAGGCTGATGGGATCCAGCTGGCTGCTGGCTAGAGGGTGGGGACAAACCGCAATCCCCAGCTTGCTCCCCTGTATGCTCGGTTGCTGGCTGCTGGCTAGAGGGTGGGGCCAAACCACCATCCCCAGCTTGCTCTCCTGCAGCCTCAGGTATTGCTGCCTCCTGCGGTGCTGGGTCGTTGTCTGGGTCTGGGGCCTCGCCTGGCTCAATCCCCTGGGGGTTTGCCAGGGGCAGCTCGTCCTCTGACTCATCGCTGAGGCCCTGGGGCAGAGGCTGAACCAGGACACTATCCGCCCCCTCAGGGCCCCCTCCCCGAGAAGCTACGGGTCCCGGCTTGCAAGGATAAGCCCGGTGGAAGTCCTGGACCAAGGCGGGGGCATGGACCTGAGCCGCGGGCTCCCAGGAGCGGTCTTCCGGCCCGTACCCTTTCCAGTCAACCAGATACTGGAGGCGCCCTCTCCGCATGCGGGAGTCCAAGATACGGGCCACCTCAAACTCCTCCTGGCCATCCACCATCACCGGTGGCGGGGGTGGCACCGAGGGACGATGGGGATCCGGAGGGACAGCAGGCACCAGGAGGGACCGGTGGAACACGGGGTGGATCCGGAGAGATGGGGGCAGGTCCAGGCGGAAAGCCACGGGGTTGACGCATTCCACCACCGGATACGGCCCGATAAAGCGGGCGTCCAGCTTCCTGGAGGGCCTCGAGCTGGGCAGATACCTGGTGGACAGCCACACCCGGTCGCCTACTTGCAGGTCCTGGCCTGGCTGCCGCCGCCGGTCCGCATTGGCCTTATAGGCCCGCTTAGCCTGCTCGAGGTGTTCCTGGAGCACGGAGTGCTGAGCCCGAAGTTCCTGGACGAAGGCCTCCGCTGCCGGAACCGGGCTACTGGGAAGAACGGACGGGAAGAAACGGGGGTGGTAGCCGTAAAGGGTCATGAAAGGGGTCTGCTGGGTTGAACAATGGAGGGAGTTATTGTAGGCGAACTCCGCCAGAGGTAGCAGGTCTGCCCAGTCATCTTGCTGGTGCCCCACGTAGCACCGTAGGTACTGCTCCAGCACCCCGTTCACCCTCTCGGTCTGGCCGTCCGACTGGGGGTGGTGCGACGAGGAGAGGTTCAATCAGAAATGAAAAAGATATTAGAAGCTGTTGCAGTACTAAATAAGAAAATGGATGACTCCACGAAGCAGATGGAAGATCAGAATACAGCATTAAATAAGAAAATGGATGACTCCACGAAGCAGATGGAAGATCAGATTACAGCATTAGACAAAAAAATGGACGATATGAAGAAAGAAATAACCCGAGAGATTAAGCAAGACTTTAAAAAAGAAATTCAAACAGTCAAGGAAGTGGTCAATTCTCTGTCAGGAGAACTTAAAGATACGCAAAGCCAGATGCAAAAATTAGAAGACAAATCAGAATATGCTATTAAAGAGATTGAACATAATCTAGATATCACAGCTTTAGCAGAAATGAGAGAGAAAGAGCACATCTTGAGATTTAGAGCAGTTCCAGAACAAGTAGATGAAAATGTGAGACAAAGGATGATTTTTGAATTGGCTAAATTTTTGGAGATAAGAGAACAAGATTTAGATTTGGAGATAGACAAGATATTCAGAGTAAACTCACGTTACGCTAAGGAAAGGAAAGTCCCTAGAGACATATTGATATATTTTGTAAGAAAAGTGACAAAAGAGCAAATCTTAAGGAAACATTATAATACTAGATTAAACATAGAAGGGAAGGAAATAATTGTATTAAAAGAAATTCCCTTGAGAATATTAAGGAAAAGAAAAGACTATTCTTTCCTTACAGACAAATTAAGGCAACATAGTATTTCATTCAGATGGGAAAAATTGGAAGGCGTATCGTTTGAGTTCAAAGGACAGAGATTCAAAATAACTTCCATTTTAAAAGCAAAAGCTTTTTTAGAGAAATATAAGAAAGAAATGGGTTTACCAGAAAGAGAATTGACAAAAGGAGGAGAAACATCGAAAGACAAAGAGAAGACTGAAGATCTATCTGAGAAAGGAGCTACAGGTGTGGACTTAACAAAGGGATTTTAAAGAATAAAACGCCAATGGAATTTAAATATCTGACATGGAACATTAATGGAGCTAATTCTCCACAGAAAAGAAGAAAGATAATTCATTTTTTGAAAAAACAGAAATTGGACATAAGTTGTTTACAAGAGACTCATATTTGTAAAAAAGATACTAAATATTTGATTCAAAAACAGCTTGGAGAAGAATTTATTTCAGCTGGATATAAAAAAACTAAAGGGGTAGTCTTATATGTACAACCAAAGTTAAACCCAAAATTGATATTAGCTGATGAAGAGGGTCGATACATTGTAGTAGAAATTAACATACAAGGAACTAAAACACTGATAGTTGGACTTTATGCACCGAATATGGATAAAGGAGTATTTTATAAAAACCCGATGGATAAACTTTTGGACTTAACTTATGACAATTGGTGTTTCATGGGGGATTGGAATGGGGTAATTTACCCCAGACTGGATAGACAGTCACAAAAAGAAGTGAAGCAAACACAGGGAAAATTGCCACAAACATTTTTCGACTTGAAAGAGATGTTGGATTTACAAGACATTTGGAGATGTATGAATGGGACTTCAAGAGAATTTACATATTATTCAGAGAGATTTAAATCACATTCTAGAATAGATATGATCTTGATATCTAAAAATTTGATGATGGATATTAACAAAGTTGATATATTACCTAAGACTTTATCAGATCATAATCCAGTAATGTTGACTCTTAAAGGGAAACGAAATGTATTTAGATGGAGATTGAATGAGTCGCTACTACGGAATAATGATGTAGTTGATGTATGCAAAAAAAAATTAAGAGAATATTTTCAATTTAATTTGAACAAAGGGACTAATATTCAAACTGTATGGGAAGCCAGTAAAGCATATATGAGGGGTTATTTTATTCAATATAATGCTCAAATGAGGAAGAAAAAACAAAAAAATTCAATTGATTTTAGATGAAATTAAAAGTAAAGAGTTAGATTTGAGAGATAAACCAATGGATGACACTTTGCTCACTCAAATTAAATTTCTACAAAAGCAAATATCAATGATATTAACTCAAAAGATAGAGACTCAAATGAAATTTACAAAACAAAAATATTTTGAATATGCAAATAAACCAGGTAGATGGCTGGCTTATAAATTGAGGAAACAAAGACAAAAGAATTTGATTACTAATATTCAACATGAAGGAAAAACTCTGGTGAATAATATGGACATTCAAAAAACCTTTCATGACTATTATTCTAAATTATATAAAAAACAAGATGTCAACTTGGATGAGATTGAAGAATATTTGAATAAACAAAAACTAACTGTTCTTAATGACCAACAAAGATTGATATTAAATAATGTTATAACAAAAGAATTTATAAAAGCTTTTAAGAAAATTAGTAGTGGAAAAGCTCCTGGACCGGATGGATTGTCAGCAGCCTATTATAAATGTTTTGAAGAGGATTTATGTCTACCTTTGCAGAAGACTATGAATTCTATTTTGGAAACAGGAATTATGCCTGAAACTTGGAAAGAAGCACATATAACATTGATACCCAAAGAACAACAGGATTTAACATTAACTAAAAATTACAGACCAATATCTCTATTGAATAATGACTATAAGATATTTACAACGATATTAGCAGAAAGAATGAAGAATATACTTAAGGATTTTATTCATCAAGACCAAGCTGGTTTTCTACCCAAGAGGCAAATTCGAGACAATGTCCGAAACATAGTAGACGTAATTGAATATTTGGATCAACACTATGATAAACAAGCTGCCTTGATATTTATTGATGCTGAAAAAGCCTTTGACAACTTAAATTGGCCTTTTATGTTCAAAGTATTGGAAAATATGAATTTGACCGGCAGCAGCAGGTGCTGGAGTTCCTCTCCTGTTGGCCTGTGGGCAGAGGCTGCACGCCCCAGGTCGCTCGGCCGGCACTGACCTGGGGCTGCCAGTTTCCCGGCACTGACTGCTTTTCGGGGCATGAGCTGGCATAATGCCCCGGCCCGCCACAGTAGAGGCACAGGTTGGCCCGGCGCCTCCTCTCCTTTTCTTCCCGAGTAAGCCGGGGTCGAGCAGCCCCCAGCTGCATTGGCTCTGGCGCAGTCGGGCTGTGGCCACCAGGGGGCCAGGGAGCCGGAGGTGCGGGAGGCCGGTGGCGCCCTAGCCCGGGATCAACACGTGCCCGGCGGGCCTGGCGCCTGTCCTCCAGCCGCCCATCGATGCGGAGGCACAACTGGATGGTTTGCTCCAGGGTGGTAGGGCGTTCCACCCGGGCTACCTCGTCCAACACGGCCTCAGACAGTCCCTCTAGATACTGGTCCCGCAGGGCAGCCTCATTCCAGTCCAAATCCTGGGCATAGAGACGGAACTCGGCTGTGTAGTCTGCCACCGACCCTTTGCCCTGTTGCAGCCGCCTGATCTGCCGGTTGGCTCTGGCCAGGGCTTGAGGCTCCTCAAAGACGCTCCTGAATTGTGCCAGGAAGGCAGGGTAGTTGTTCAGGAGTGGAGAGTCAGCCACCAGGAACGGGGTGGCCCATTTAGCCGCACGGCCCTTTAAGAGGCTGATAAGGAATCAGACCTTGGTTTGGTCTGACACAAACTCCCTCTCCCGTACCTTCATGTATAACGTGCATTGTCCCAAGAAGGCAGGAAAGTCCTCAGGCTTGCCCTCATATTTCTCAGGAGGGCTCACTGGACACTTGCTGGGCACGGCAGCCACCGTGGCCAGCTGCAGTTGTAGCTGGCTCACAAGCCCCGTAAGCTGGTCTACTTGTGTGGCCAGCGTCTGATTCTGAGCGGCCAAATTGGCCACAGCCTCGGCAGCTGGGTTAGTCATGCTGCTAACAAACCGTCCTCCTCTCTCCCAGCGTTTGTTGGTGGTGGGAGCAAACTGTGCTGGCTCGCCTCCAGAACAGATTGGAGAGTCTTGGCAGTCAGCCCGGGGGAAGGAATGCAGCCCAAGGTTTCTTTGCAAGACTGGCCGGGAGATAGAGAAACCAGCGTGTGCCAATAATCAGAGTAGTGAAGCAAAGGAGTAGTCAATAATCCAAACCGGGTCAAGGGTTCCAGAAGTCCGAGCCACGATAATCCAAGCCAGGTCCAGGGGTCCAGCAGGCAGAGTAAGATAGTCCAAACAGGGTCAGGAACGCAGGAAACAGGATACCAGAGTGGTCGCGAAGCCAAAGTGCAACGTTGCTCCCACAACTCCCTCACTGCTTCGTTGGTAATTTATCAGGAGCTCAGGAGCTGTCCTCTGGGTCCTGCAAAGACTCTCCCTGCCCTCTGCGTAACTCCCTAGCAGCCAGCTGAGCACTTTTCCTCCTGTCCTTTAAGGCGAGGCGCACACGCCTCCGCCTCTGCCCCTTGGGGGATTCAGGAGAGCTGGGAGGCTGATGGGATCCAGCTGGCTGCTGGCTAGAGGGTGGGGACAAACCGCAATCCCCAGCTTGCTCCCCTGTATGCTCGGTTGCTGGCTGCTGGCTAGAGGGTGGGGCCAAACCACCATCCCCAGCTTGCTCTCCTGCAGCCTCAGGTATTGCTGCCTCCTGCGGTGCTGGGTCGTTGTCTGGGTCTGGGGCCTCGCCTGGCTCAATCCCCTGGGGGTTTGCCAGGGGCAGCTCGTCCTCTGACTCATCGCTGAGGCCCTGGGGCAGAGGCTGAACCAGGACACACAGTCTGGTGTGTCGCCACAAAACCTGGAAGCGCTGATCATCATCAGCGCTTCCGGGTTTTCCCGCGGCGACACACCAACGGCGGCGCGCAAAAAACTGAAAGCGGCAGCAGCGCTTCCGGGTTTTTGCGCGCTGCCACAACGGCGGCACTTCCAAGTTTTCCCGCGGCGACACACCAACGGCGGTTGGTGTGTCGCAGCGGGAAAAATTTGGAAACCCCTGGCCTAATGTCATACCAAATAGCTAGAAATAGTTCCATCTCTTGGCTCGTGACATTTAAAGCAAAGTATGACTGAAAGTAGACTATGACATTCTTCCTCATCCATTAAGTTCTTTCATACAACCTGAGAAGACCTACATGAGATTTAATTAATGGAACATCATGTGGCTGGAAGTATGGTATGTTATCACTGGCATCAGATATATTGTACAATCATCTTCCAACAATACTGGATTTTTAATGTAACACATACTGTAATTTATACCATCTTGCCCAGAATGGTGCTCTTTCTTACTTTTTTAAACAGGGGAAAAATAGGCTTTTTGAACTTGATACAGAAAAACATGGAATATGCTTTTAAGAATTATGAAGCTTGAACATTTGGATTTAAAGGGGATCATAGCAAGCACGTGTGGCTAATTGATTAACTCTTTTGGGCCATGCCCTGTAAATTCAAGTCCAGATAGCTTCCTTCTCAGGGTCCAAACACTCCCTCTATGAGGTTCTTAGATACTGTACATACCTCCTCATCTGTTGCCCACTACTTAACAATTTGCTTTTAACAACAGTGCAACTTCCAGCCTGTTAGTCACGTTTTCCAAGATTTTATATCAGAAACAGACCAAAATTTTCACTATAAATACATTGGAACCCTGAAAGAAAATGTTGCCATATGTAATACTCTTGTTCAGTGTTCCAATTCATTAGCGATGTCATTTTCACGGTGCTTCATTCTGTTCTTCTCTTATTCCCATCTTGTTCTATATACTGTATATCTCTACCCATGGAAAATATTAGTCTGTATTTCATGGCCACCACATATATTCAATTCATACTGGGCTAACTTGGGGGTTGGAGTTAACCTCAATGGTTAACCTTAGGATTTCAGCAAAATTTAGGCTACTCTGAAGTTTGTTGATACCAATCTTTTCTACATGACAAATTCCTTTTTAAGCTATAGAGGAAAAATTTAGGAAATTTTGATACAGTATTCTATAAAAAAGTGTCAAGTAAGTAAAGTCTAGTAGGAAAAATGGGTTAGAGGTATTTTGATTATGTTATTTTCCTTTCTACAAATAGGTTAGTCATAACCTCTTGGATGTCTTAAAAATGTTCCCAAAGACCTGGCTGCTCCAGTATTGTCAAGCACAAATATCACCTGGCTCTTTCTCAGACAGGATGTTCATGTAGCTACATCTATTCCTGTAGACATTAAGTGTGGCATAGTATAATGGTTCAGGCGTTGGACCAGAACGTGGGGACCCATGTTCAAGACCACCTTCAGTTATGGAACCTTGCTGCATGATTTGGGGGCAGTTGCCCAGTCTCAGCCCAATCTACATCAGAGAATAACTCTGGGAATAAACCAGCAGGTGAGAAAAAGAGGCAACCATAAGGGTTGTCAGGCATCAAATGGCAATAGTTTATACAGGGTGACAGCCTGGAAGGGCTGCCAGATCTGGGCACCGTTTGAGAAACAAGCTGGTAGGTTGCAAGCAGAGGAACAGCAAGAGTTGGCTTGACACCATGTGTCTGGGCTTTAATTTTCAGTCTATTTCCACAGTGGGCAGATCAGTCAACAGAGATCAGGTGGAACATCAGCTGTAGGTAAAAGCAGATACTGTTGGGTTCCCCAAATACAGCAGTGGTTTCAACTTTGCAACATGTGCTCCCTCCAGGAGGCAGGTTAGGCAGGAGACAGACCAGATGGCAGCTGTCAAGATAATGGCTCTCAGAATACAAGGAGGGAAGATAAAGAAAACCAGCATCAGCATTGAGCTCCAAAGGGACAGGAACAGAGAATTAGACAAACAGTGGGGGAAGGAGAGAGGACAGAGGAACAGGAGCATATACCCATCTGTATGAGTGTGAGTGTGCCATTCATCTCACGTCATGAGGAGAGAGAAGTGAATCTGTGGATTTTGATTCCTCTTGGTTTTTCACTTCCTGACCTTACATTCGTTCCATCTTTCCCTCAGTTGCTCATTCCTCCTTCTTAAGTCCACCCCCAACATTGGATTATTCCATGCACATTTTGAGGCATTCCATGTGTGCGTTTGAGTATCCCTGAGAGTGGGAATCTGACTTGAGCAAGGATTGGTGAAGCAGGTTTTATAACTAGAACAGAAGGGAGGTCTATTTACAGTAAATACATGGTAGGGATAAGGAAGCCTAGCACCCAGCTAACTACATTTTACCAGCAGAAGAGTCAAACGCATGTATTTTGGATATATGTGCCGGTGAAGAAAGGCTGAAGGAAGTGGTTCACATTAGCAATCTCTTAGACCAGTGTTTCTCAACCTTGGCAACTTGAAGGTGGATGGACTTCAACTCCCAGAATCCCCCACCTTCAAGTTACCAAGGTTGAGAAACACTGTCTTAGACAGTGAACAGGCAAGGTAACAGACAAAGAGGGACACAGAGTAAATCCTTAACTTCCAATCTACACCCTATTGCCCCCTTGTAGTGCTGAAGATTCAGTGTAATTGGATTAATACCTCCAACACATTTCTCCTATCATACATATTCTTTCTTTATTGTGAGAGTTCAGCCACTCTGGTTTGTTTATGGTTTAAAATGCTAGTGAACTTCATGGATCACTGCCTTGTCATGGCGAAGGGGCTTGCGTAACTCAATGAAGTCAGGTCAAGAAGAACAGGTCATGACGGAGAGTTCTGACAAAACGTGGTCCAAAACTGGAGGAGGGAATGGCAAACCACTCCAGTATCCTTGCCAAGAAAACCCATGGACAGTATCAAAAGGCTAAAAGATATGACGCCGGAAGATGAGCCCCTCAGGTCGGAAGGTGTCCAAAATGCTACTGGGGAAGAGCGGAGGGCAATTCCGAGTAGCTCCAGAAAGAGTGAAACGGCTGGGCCAAAGCCGAAAGGACGCTCAGTTGTGGATGTGTCTGGAAGTGGAAGAAAAGTCCGATGCTGTAAAGAACAATATTGCATAGGAACCTGGAATGTAAGATCTATGAATCAAAGTAAGCTGGATGTGGTCAAACATGAGATGACAAGATTGAACATCGACATCTTGGGAATCAGCGAACTAAAATGGACAGGAATGGGCGAACTTAATTCAGGAGACCATTATATATACTACTGTGGGCAAGAATCCCTTAGAAGAAATGGAGTAGCTCTCATAGTCAATAAAAGAGTGGGAAAGGCAGTACTGGGGTACAACCTCAAAAACGACAGAATGCTTTCAGTTCGAATCCAAGGCAAACCATTCAACATCACAGTGATCCAAGTCTATGCCCCAACCACTGATGCCGAAGAAGCTGAAGTTGACCGGTTCTATGAAGACCTACAACACCTTCTAGAACTAACACCAAAAAAAGATGTCCTTTTCATCATAGGGGACTGGAATGCTAAAGTAGGAAGTCAAAAAATAACCGGAATAACAGGCAAGTTCGGCCTCGGAGTACAAAATGAAGCAGGGCAAAGGCTAATAGAGTTTTGTCAAGAGAACACGCTGGTCATAGCAAACACTCTTTTCCAACAACACAAGAGACGACTCTACACATGGACATCACCAGATGGTCAATACCGAAATCAGACTGATTATATACTTTGCAGCCAAAGATGGAGAAGCTCTATACAATCAGCAAAAACAAGACCTGGAGCTGACTGTGGCTCAGATCATGAGCTTATCGCAAAATTTAGGCTTAAATTGAAGAACGTAGAGAAAACCACTAGACTACTCAGGTATGACCTAAATCAAGGGTCGGAAACTGCGGCTCGCGAGCCACATGCGGCTCTTTGGCCCCTTGAGTGTGGCTCTTCTGCAGCTGAACTCACCCCCGCCCCTTCCACGCGATTGGATCCCGCCCCCAAACTGATGGCCGGCGCTGGAGGAGGGCGATTGATTCTTCCTCCTCCCGCCCTCGGGAGCCTTCCAACTTTCGCCCGAGTCGGGCAGCGCTTCTTCGAGGTCGGCGGGTGGGGAAGTTGGTTGGTCGCCGCCGCCACCGCCTCTTCCTCCACCTGTGTTGCAACGGCCGCCGCCCCCCCGAAGCGCTCGCCAGGCAGGCAGGAGAGCGTCGCCATGCCGGGCGCGCTGCGAGAGGAGACGGCGCAGCTGCTGGGCGACTACCTGCAGCACCGGCTGGGGGGCGTGGCGCTGCCCCCCAGCCGCACGGCCGAGACGCTGCGGCGGGTGGCCGACGAGCTGGAGAGCCGCAAGCGCCTCTTCTTCTGCAACGCCGGCAGCGCGGCGGCCTTACTGGAGCCGGGCGAGGCGGCCGCCTTGCTGGGCCGGGTGGCGACGCAGATGGAAGCCGAGGGTGGCCTCAATTGGGGCCGGGTGGTGGCGCTGGTCATGTTCGCCGGCAAACTGGCAGCGGCGCTGGCCGAGCGGGGGGCTTGCGACGAGACCGGCGCTCTGGTCGAGGCGCTGGCCGCCTACCTGGGACTGAGAAGGAGGTCCAGAAGTGGCGGGGGGGGGGACAGAAAACCAAGGACGGAACAAAGTTTTAGTTGCCTTATTGTCCCACCGCATTGATCCCGCTGTAAATCTGCGTTTCTCTTCCCGCCCCAGCCTGGAGGAGGGGGCGGGAGGTAGCGTGTTGCGCCTTTCCTTTCTTTCACTCTGCAAGCCTCCACCAGCGCCGGGAGGCGAGCGTTGGTGGGGAGGGGGGCTCGCTAGCCTGCTTTTGTTGTGCGCTCGTTCTCCCCCCTCCTTGTTTGGATGACTTTAGGAGATAGGGAGGGGTCTGCGAAAGGGGGAGAGAGATTTCACCCTTCAGGGGGTTGAACTCACCCCCGCCCCTTCCACGCGATTGGATCCCGCCACCAAACCCCGTTCCCTTCTGTGCGATTGGCTCCCGCCCCAAACCCCGTCCCCTTCCGCACGATTGGCTCCCGCCCCCAAACCCCGCCCCCTTCTGCGTGATTGGATCCCACCCCCAAACCCCGCCCCCTGGCCCTCGAGCATGTCAAAATGTCCTCGAGCATGTCAAAATGGCTCCTGGCATAAAAAAGTTTGCCGACCCCTGACCTAAATCATATCCTTTATGAATATACAGTGGAGGTGAGGAATAGATTTAAAGGATTAGATCTGGTAGACAGAGTGCCTGAAGAACTATGGATGGAGGTTCGTAACATTGTACAGGAGGCAGCAACTAAAACCATCCCAAAGAAAAAGAAATGCAAGAAAGCAAAGTGGCTGACTGATGAGGCTTTACAAATAGCTGAGGAAAGAAGGGAAGCAAAAGGCAAGGGAGAAAGGGAAAGATATAAACAACTGAATGCAGAATTCCAGAGAATAGTAAGGAGAGATAAGAAGGCCTTCTTAAATGAACAATGCAAAGAAATCCAGGAAAACAATAGAATGGGGAAGACTAGAGATCTCTTCAAGAAAATCGGAGATATCAAGAGAACCTTTTGTGCAAAGATGGGCATGATAAAGGACAAAAAAGGCAGGGACCTAACAGAAGCAGAAGAGATTAAGAAGAGGTGGCAAGAATACACAGAAGAACTATACAAGAAAGATCTTAATATCCCTGATAAATACGATGGTGTGGTCACTGACCTTGAGCCGGACATCCTAGAGAGTGAAGTCAAGTGGGCCTTAGGAAGCATTACTAACAACAAAGCTAGCGGAGAAGACAGTATCCCAGCTGAGCTATTTAAAATCCTAAAAGATGATGCTGTTAAAGTGCTGCACTCAATATGCCAACAAATTTGGAAAACTCAACAGTGGCCACAGGATTGGAAAAGGTCAGTTTACGTTCCAATTCCAAAGAAAGGCAATGCCAAAGAATGTTCAAACTACCGTACAATTGCGCTCATTTCACATGCTAGCAAGGTTATGCTCAAAATCCTACAAGCTAGGCTTCAGCAGTATGTGAACCGAGAACTACCAGAAGTGCAAGCTGGGTTTCGAAGAGGCAGAGGAACTAGAGATCAGATTGCCAACATTTGCTGGATCATGGAAAAAGCAAGAGAGTTCCAGAAAAACATCTACTTCTGCTTCATTGACTACACTAAAGCCTTTGATTGTGTGGATCACAACAAACTGTGGCAAAGTCTTAAAGAGATGGGAGTACCAGACCACCTTACCTGTCTCCTAAGAAACCTGTATGCAGGTCAAGAAGCAACTGTTAGAACCGGACATGGAACAACTGACTGGTTCAAAATTGCGAAAGGAGTACGACAAGGCTGTCCACCAATATTCCATTTTCCATTCTTAAGTTGGGATTAAAGTAGCTGCTTTGGAAGACGATGGTCAGGCATTCGAACAACATGGCCGGTCCATATAACAAGGTTAGTGGGGAGAAGATCCAGTCAAGCACTCAAAACACACACACACACACACACACACTGGTCCTGGCAGCAAGAACTGCCAGGCCATTCACCTGGCACTCACTTTTCACTGGAAAAGACCCTGATGCTGGGAAAGACTGAAGGCAAAAGGAGAAGGGGACGGCAGAGGATGAGATGGTTAGATAGCATCACCCATGTAATGAACATGAATTTGAGTAAAGTCCGAAAGAGAGTGGAGGACAGGAAGGCCTGGCGTGCTATGGTCCATGAGGTCACGAAGAGTCGGACACGACTAAAAGACTGAACAACAACAACAACGCTAGTGAACCCAGCCATTCTGTCATATTCAACAAATCACAGATAAAACAATCCTAGCTTAGCGTTTCATGTCTAAAAGTGACAATGTGTCTGAAGGCACTGAGATAAACAGCACCTTAAAAGGTATGGGGGGGAGGAGCCAGTAAAATAAAAAAAGTCAAATAAAAACTAGTGTAAGTCAAATTGAAATATAGGGCAAGTATAACAAGCATTTGGATTAACGCATAATTTGGGAAGCAAGCACTGCGAATGCTGGGGAAATCAACTGCCAGATACTCTGCACACAGAATTCTCTGCTCTTCACTGCTAGCCAGTTGGCAACACCCAAAGTACTATGACAGTGTGTGGGGGAGAGAGAGAGTGCGTGCATGTGAGCATGGGAACACCAACTGGCCAGCAACAAGCCAGTCATCTTCTGTTTTCCCTTTCCATTTGGCTTAAATTACTATATCATTTTGTATCAATGTTTCATGGCAGGCATGCTTCTTATTTCATTTAGTTTCCATGTTAATTAAATGTACTCTCTAATAAAAATAGAGTGAAAGGGAAGAGCCAGTATCTCATAAAACCCTGTGGAATACAAATGGATAATTTACAGGTCACCTGTGTGTGTGTGTGTGTGGGGTGTATATTCCCCCCAAAGTTTTGAAAATGAATGTATTCTTTTAAGATACCATATTTATGGCCTCAGCAGCCATCACAAACCTAGTTAATACAAAAGCACCATAACTTTGTCATTTTAATTTGAGAGAGAAATCCAGAAAAATCTAAGAGCTGTGCAAATCATTCAACAAAGTTTTACCAGTTAATCTGGCAGAACTTTTTTCTGAACATGTGTGTGCAAGTTCAGATCCGGAGAGAGCCTTGAAGCAGCCATGCCAAACTTTTGAATGGCTACTTTAAGGACTGGCTCCCATTGAGTGATTTGCAAAAGCCAAGAAAATATTTGTTGGTCTTACAATACTTTTCTTCAAAACCTAGTAACTGTCAATGGCTTTGTGGCCATATTTGTCCATATTTGCATATACTATATATGACATTTCTTAATTTCAGGCTCCTGTAATATTATAGTTCTCTAACATCTGAAAGACTACAATGAATTGAATGACGATGTGACCTGCAACCTGTTTGCATGAGGTGCCAAGAAACAGTACTTGTAGTCTACCAGTGTGGTAACAAGCTGAAAAAAATCATTTCAAATTAACTAGCGCCATGATTGTCGCTTATTGATTAAAATGCTTTCCAGGCTTTTCAAAAGTTTTGCTATGAAAATATGAAATAAAATACCTTCCCTCTTAAAATTAATTGGATTGTTAGAAGCTAAGATACAGTGAAATTTCGGTTAGCATGAATCATAGAGGCATTTTTAAACTAGCTAGCTCATATCAATTCGAAAGCATGCCAATGCAAGTAGATGAATAGGTACCACTTTGGTGGGAAGGTAACAGCGTTCTGCGCACATCACGCCGGCCACATGACCGTGGAAGCATCTTCAGACAACGCTGGCTCTTCAGCTAACAAACGGAGATGAGCACCGGCCCCTAGAGTCGGACACAACTGCACAAATGTGCGGGGGGAACCTTTACCTTTACCTAGCTCATATCTAAAGGGGGTTGTGAGATTCGAAACAACATTTGCAAAGGGTTCTCAAGTATACAAATACATGGAGAAATGAGACACATCGAAACCACTATAATATCTGTCTACCTTATACTCTCTAGTTAGTAACTGAAAGATCAGCAAATCTGGCACTATTACATCATTTGCTAAGCTTAACATTGAATGCTGTAACATTTGAAACCTAAGAACACCAAATTACTGGTTTCTGGTACTGCAATTCTAATCAGTGTCTGTTGCTTTGATAATACCACTGTAGGCAACAACAGGCCTTACATGATTATTCTGTAGAGCAGGGGTCCCCAACCTGTGGGCCATGGCCCACTAGTGGGCTGCGGCCTTTTAGGAAGTGGTCCGCACAGGTGAGCGGTGGTGGTCCGTGCAATTGTCTCCCGCCTGCAAACCCTGCCCCCGTCCACGCAATTGGCTCCTGCCTGCAAACCCCACCCCCCGGTCTGTGGGAAAATTGTCTTCCACGACCGGTCCCTGGTGCCAAAAAGGTTGGGTCCCCTGGTGTAGAGGATGGATTTTACATTAGGAGCACAAATGGAAGGCCAAGTTGGACTTTCAAATACTATGGTAAGCTGAGTTTATATACATGAGCATAGCAGCTATCAGAAAATTGTTCCTAATTATATACACTTTGGATTGAATATCAGTGAAGTGACAATAACATGATGACATATTCCATAGTATGCTGAATAGTTTCATAATCTTAGAGGTTACATGTAATTTAGATTTGGTTTAATTAAATATTGGTTTTGATTAATTATATATTATAAGCAGCACCCAAATACTATAAAACATAATTATAGCCCAAAATAACAGCATAACCCTGCTATACAAATTTACATTTAAATTATTACAGTATGCCCTAGGCAGCAAAAAAGGAAAATAAAAAATTCATCTAATCTAATATTTTCCTACAAGTTTTCCTGACTGTAAAAAAAAGGCTCAAAGATCTGAGTAGAAAATATTTCTATGGGAGTATGTTGTGGGGACAGTGCAGCATCAGGCTCATAATTTCTGTGGTTTTGTAAAAGTGGTTTTTGTAAAAGTGGGACATGGATCAGCACTTTCCCCATGGATGTGAGAAATGAGGAACAGAACTGATTTCTTTTCAGAACCTGTACATGGGAATTATTTCAAGGTGACCATCAGCTCTTTGAACAATATTATACAAAATACTGAGAGAACAAACATCTTGTCATTATTATGACTGACAGTTTGTACCCACCCCTTTCAAACTTAAAGGACAAAGTGTTCTACATATATCCATTCTCCAGCTCCCTCTGAGTTACAAAACACAGCTTTCACTAGCTTCAGAGGATTCTCCCAATGCATCATCAGAGACTACTTGTAGAGGATGGTCCCTTTAACAAGGCTTAGTCTGTAATGAGTCAGCAGATTTCATATATGTATATGTATAAGTTTATGTATCCATGTCTGAGGAGAGTAACTGCTTCTCCTTCTTTACCATTATTCCTCTCTCTCCCTCCTTTAATAAATAGTATCCTACAATACTTAGATCATTCTGTAACGGGCTGCTGATAGACACAACACTACTGAATAAAACAAAAGTCAATCCTCTCAATGCCTACTGGTGGAGATGCCATCTGACCAGCTCTTATCTATTTCTCTGCTTCCTGCTGCCTATTCTTAGATTAGATGAAAGTAATGGTTAAAAAGAAAAGTCAAGATTTGTGTCCCAATGATAACTATTTGGCTGTCTATTACACACCAGATGCATAGTCACATAGGACTATACCTAATGGATTTATCCAAAAGTATTTAAGGATAGGATTTCAACCAACACATACTAAATATTTGTACTTCTGAGGTCAACAACTTTCAACTGAGTATACATTCATAACCTTCTGCATAGATTATATAAAACTGGATTCAACATGCTTGCTTTTAATGTAAATGTTCTGTATTATGATTAATAATTCATTGATATGAAATAAATTATTAAGATTTTTAAACATTCTTACTACAGGGCATTAGCAAAAGGAGTACCAAATCTTTTCAATCATATACAATTAGGCTCCCTAAAACCTAATTATCTGCTTCGCACAGAAGGCAGAAAGAATATTTCTCAAGCAAAGATAATATTCTTTTATCCTCTCTTTGTTTAATTATTATACTTTACAATTATAATGCATAATGCTGTTGAATCCTACCCTGGTGACCCAAGATAAATGTTTGACTAACAAAGCAACCCTTTCCTACAATGTCTAGAATCCAGCTCTGCACTTATCTGTTGGCCTTGCAAAGTCAATTTAAAAGACATATCATGCCTATCCATTTCATCACTGAGGCAGCAGCCATATCAACATTTAGACAGTCACTGGAAGTAAATCTAATAAAATCAGTGGTCAACTAATATTTGCCATAAATGCATGCACCAAAAAATCAGGCACTAAAAACTGCTTCACTCTAATTTTCAACAGTTGCATTCATGTACTAAAACATCATTTTACCTTCAGTGCGAGTAGTTGAATTCACATCTGAGATCACGTTATGCCTAACGTTCATAATGATCCAGTTTCATTTTATATTGTGGTAGTTCTTAAGAAGCTCATCCCATTACCTGACTCCATTGAACCCCCTGGGTGGTTTTTGACCAATCACTATCAGCCCAAACTTTCCTGCAGTGAATAGTCTTTAAAAATTGTGATTTCTTACGATGGAAAACCCATTCAGAACAATCAGTGGTCAACAATTTCTACAAGAAACATTAAATAACAAGCAAATATATGGAACATATTTAAATAAGCATTCTTCAGTGGCCTCAAATTCACTTATTGGGAAAAGCTTTTAAAATCCTACACTTCATTGAACTTTCCCAAGTTTCATCTCGATCGTTTGGTGGGGTGTGAGTTTTGGGGTTAAAGTATGTGTACAACTGCTCACCTACCTTCATCACTGCCAACTTTATGGCAAGCAATGTTGTGTGGTTACCATACTTAGGCTGCAAAATCCAGAAGAACAGTTGTTGTTCAGTCGTTTAGTTGTGTCCGACTCTTCATGACCACATGGACCATAGCATGCCAGGCCTTCCTGTCCTCCACTGTCTCTCGGAGTTTGCTCAAGTTCATGTTCATTACATCGGTGATGCTATCTAACCATCTCATCCTCTGCCGTCCCCTTCTCCTTTTGCCTTCAGTCTTCTCCAGCATCAGGGTCTTTTCCAGTGAGTCCTCTCTTCGCATTAGGTGGTCAAAATATTGAGCTTCAGCTTCAGTATCTGTCCTTCCAATGAGCAGTCAGTGTTGATTTCCTTTAGGATTGACTGATTTGACCTCCTTGCAGTCCAAGGGACTCTTAGGAGAACAGTAGGTGTCAGCAAAGAGTTTTCTGCATCTCCTTGCTCCCATCTAGTAGTTGTTCAGATTCTTGAAGCCCAGATACAGTAATCCTGCAGAAGCAGTAACAAAAGCTCCTACTGGAAACTGTCCTTCCTTCCTTCCTTCCTTCCTTCCTTCCTTCCTTCCTTCCTTCCTTCCTTCCTTCCTCCCTCCCTCCCTCCCTCCCTCCCTCCCTCCCTCCCTCCCTGAATCTTCGTCCAACATGACACTGTCTTTGTGCAGCGGAGGAAGGGGCAGCTATCAGAAGTTGCTAGTAATTAAATCCCATTGTCAATATTATACTTCATATCTCTTCCTCATCACTCCCCTTCCCCCAACCCCAGGTGTCAATGTCTTCCATTTTCTTAAATTGCAAACAGGGTGGTAAAATAAGAACCGTTCACAGCTGATAACATGTAAATTACATCATTACAGAGAATGTAAGAGCTGTATCACTCTGTATTTCTTAAATATAGTAAAGAACTTTTAAAAGAATCATGTACTGAACACGGCTATAACAGTAACAGAGAAATTGTTTGAATATCGCTTTGTTACAGTCCAGAATAACGGTATGTAATTCCACATGCTCTGCCTAAAAAGTATTTTAAAAAATACTTTTCCAAGTCACTTCTAAGGTTGTTAGATGGAAATCTGTTTAATGAAGCCATCATTACCCAATCATTTCACCCAGTCTGACAGGCCAGGGAACTACTGCTAAAGAAATGTGTAGGAAGTGATGGCATGTGTCATACTGAAGCAGTTTTTCAGCAATATGAAATACACATGGGAACCCCTTAAAAATTTTGCAATGTATTTCCAGTCCTAATCAGAATGGATCCAGCCAGCCTAGAACAGCGGTTGCATAGTGATCCCTGGAGCTTGACAAGAGCCCCTATCCTTACCTCCCCATATACTATATATAATAATTTTGCATTTGGGTGTATGCATAGTGTAGGATGTCTTTATGGAACTAGCCTTCTCCATGCCATTTGTTGCATGGTGCAAAGGACCTGATGGCATCCTCTTTTCCCATGTACAGAATCTAGCAGGACTGGAAGTCAAATATTTTTCAATCGTCACAACAGGGTACAGTTTCTTACCAGAGCAGAGGGCCATACACGAGCAGCATTGGAAATGCTGGACAGGCTGCATGGTAGGAACCTGGTAGCTGCCTCTACCCTCCAAGAAAGGGGAATGGTGGGGAAGCTCAGGAGAAACACTTGGGGAGGTCGTAACTTACACTGTGCCTGCTGAGGCAGTTGCGCCACTTTTCTCCATAGTACCGCTGGCCCTGATACTGTAGATGACATAGGGGACAAAGGCCTTGAACCCCATCACAGCCAGCCCTCCACTTGCAGAGCTGAATTTTATTTCTTTATTTCTTTAATATTTAAATTTATTTATTTATTTAACAGATTTGTATAGCCGCCCATTTACCAAAAGGAACTCTGGACTTCTATTAAACGTAAGCACTCTGAATGATACATATGCATGCGTATCTACACTGTTAACCGCAAGGTGTATTTTCTTTTCCTTGATTCATTCTTTTCCAATGTAAGCAAAAGGGGGATGCTAAAGCAAGGGAAGCTCTGGAGGCCAGTAATCAAATTTTATGTTGTATTTTAAACGGAAACTTACTGTCCTCTTGAGGGAGAATAGCCATGAGAGATTCCATCTTTTCAGAAAGCTATGCACGCTGGGAAGAAAAGCTTGCAATGGAAGTGTTTTCTCAACTGTTAACGATAGCAGGCACTAGCAAAGCACTTCAGTTCTGAGTGGGCACTTAAACAGGTCCTCTCTTTCTCTATAATTCAAAGCCAGTACTTTGAAGCAGAGCAAACACCATTTCCAGATTTCATTCTAACGAATTGTCATTCGGGTTTTTAAAAGTCTATATATTTTATATACCTTATAATACTAATAAGCGTTATAAGGAGATCAAAACAAAAGCAACTTTATTGTAGCCTAGTCTATATCCGGGTAATAATACATCTGAAAGGAAGATAATCTATAGTTCACCATATATTAATAGATTAAATCAGCATCTTTTGACAAGAAGCTTCTGAAAATTATGAAGCCTTCAAAGTCAGGTTGTTGTGCAATTAGTAATTTCAGATTCTAACACAGAACAGAATTCCAAACTATCTTTTTTTCTTAGAATTCCTACATAGTTATGTTAATATACTGAGACACTGAGGTTCATTTTCAAATCAAGCAATATTATTAGTCAAGAATTAATTTAGATAACTGTTGCAGTCACAAAGGAGCAGCATGGGGAAATGTGTGAGTGCAAAAAAAGGATGACTGGTGGGGAGGAGAAAATGGAACACTTTGCAAAAATACTGATGCAATGATATCTTCAGAATTTGTAACAGTTCTTTCTAGATGCATCAACATGAGCCTGAACTGGAAAAAAAAGGCATGGCATTTAATACGCAAAGATTCTTGCAGCATTGTGCGGCTGCCACCCCTAATTTACAAGTGAAACACTTAAATCCTAACATAAATGTATATATTTGCAACTTTCTCTAAGAGTAATGACTGATCTAAAAGTATTAATGTACAATTAAATAAACTGTTACTTTGCCCTTATTACACAAAGTAAAACACTGCATGCATTAAGGGATTGCTTTTCTGGCTGGAAATACAAAAGCTATCATATCGTAGCAATTTCAGTAAATCCAATTCAGAAACCGCTAAGCTGACATCAAAATCTTCCAATTAGAAATTGCTTACTGTAGAACTAAGTATGCTCTGCAGATTTACCAGGAATTTAATTATGTATATAAAAAACTAGCCACATTAATCTTTCCAGACAGAATTTGAGATTTTGTTTACAAAGCAATGAAGAAATATCAGCTAAGATACTAAGCATGACTGTAAGTCCATCAGTACTTTTCCATGCTGAATTTATAAAGAAGCAATATTATTTTAAAGCAGTGCACCTATCTGTACCTGTAAAGGATCCAGGTTTCCTTTTCCTAATATTCTTTCAAAAACAAACAAAAAGACATGCTGAGACCAAACCTACATTAATCTAGATCCCATGCTAACTTTCCTATGGCTGTGTATGGCTTACATACCTGTTTCATTTAGCCTTAAACGAAACAGGTATGTAAGGCTCATATACCAGTCACCCGATTGCTCAGTTTGAATGTCCCTCCTTGGAAATGACTTCCATTTCCCTTAGAAAAACTGCATTTGATGAATTTACTTTTTCTTCAAGTGGCTGGTAAAGAATAAAGACCAGACCCTAATCAGAGATTAAGGTTCCATGTAAATCCAAGTAGCCATGTCCAATAAACTTTAGCTAGCAAAATCTTTGTTTTGACTGCTGAGCATTTCTTATACTTATCTCCTGGATTCTTTCATCAATGGACTGAATTGGAATTAGAGTTGATGTAATCTTTTACATAGCCTGGGAGTGTCTTACCCATGTGCCTGACTGCAGAATTCTGTAAAAAGGCTTTTCCTTCTCTAAAGGCTCGGTTCTTAGATCAAAGATTCTCTTTTTCTGTTCAGGCTGGGTTTATGAATTGTTAGCTATACCATATCTGGGCTGCAAAAATCTGGCCAATACAGAAAATTCTAACCATCTGCTAGTGATTATCCAGAGTTTTGCAGCCCTGGCTGGCATAATGCCCTTATGGAAGTATATCTACCTCTGCAATGGGTCTAACAGGCTATCACAGGCTATCACCTGCCTCACACAGTTGAAGCAATGGATGCTTTCCCTTATATTGGTTTATATTAGTTCAGAATTGTTTTATTCATTCATTCATTGGAGAATAATTGATTTCTATGATAAGTAGATTTCAATGATATGGATCATCCGTACAAAAGAAAAAGGAGGATTAGCAAAGCTCTGGGCTGAGCTATGCCAGCCTTCCCTAATCTAATACCCTTCTACTGAGTTGGGAGTTTTTAGGTTATGACTAACTTCTGGTAGTTGTAGTCCCAACACAAACTGGAGGTGTACCTATTAGAAAAAGGCTAATCTAGGCCTCGTTCATGTCCTGTAATGCATTTGTCTAACTAGAAAGATATGATACTGCCATCTTCCACTAACAGTGTGTGTGTGTGTGTGTGTGTGTGTGTGTGTGTGTGTGTGTGTACCTTTGAATCAGTTTTTGACTCCTGAGGAGTGCCTGGACTAGTCCCTGGCAAGGTTTTCGGAAGTGATTTGCCCTTGCCTCCTTCCTAGGGCTGAGAGAGAGGGACTGGCCCAAGGTCCCCCAAGTGGCTTTGTGCCCAAGGCAGGACTAGAACTCACGGTCTCCCGGTTTCTAGCCCAGTGCCTTCACCACTACACCAAACTGGCTCCCTCCATTGCTTTGCACACTTACATATCCTTCTTTTGATCCTGGCCAATCTATACATTTCATTCATCCAATCTATATCATTTAAGGACATTTACTGATGTATTCATTTTAAGCAATTCATTAGAGAGGTAATTGTTTATTCAATATTTTAATCCATATTATAAGCTGATTAGCAGAAAAACCACATATGCTTAAGCAGTGGTAAAGTAGAGGTAAAGCCTTCTCTATCACAGTGGCTCCTCTTTGAAACATGATACTTCCGGAGATCCATTTGGCCCTACCCTTGCTGGCATTTTCTAAGTCCTTAGAGGCCTTAGGCCTGCAGATTGGGTGAGCCTCTCAATGTGTTTTCTTTCTTGGCATGACTGTCGTGTGGCTTGAGTTAGATTAAACTCATAATAGTGCAATTACGCTACTATGCTATTGTTATTGTTATTATTGTTATTATATTATCATTATTTATTTTTCCCTGATCTTCATTGGTTTTGTAGAGTCAGAATTTTACCAGCACCCTTTTTATGAGAAATGTATGTGTCAAGAAAAACAGTGATTTCCATATCTCAAGAGCTTCAGACACTTTTGGGAGATAGGGATGCCTGTAAATAGGTTGGAATATAGAGGATGAATGAATGACAGGTATACACTGAAGATGGTACTGTAAAAGGAATGTTACAATTGGGAAACCTGTAAAAGAGGGTTGATGAATGATGATAGTAGAAAGAGAGATAGCAGAGTGAAGCTGGTACGAATAAGGGATAATTTTTGTTGTTGTTCAGTCGTTTAGTCGTGTCCGCCTCTTCGTGACCTCATGGACCATAGCACGCCAGGCCTTCCTGTCCTCCACTGTCTCCCGGAGTTTACTCAAATTCATGTTCATTACATCGGTGATGCTATCTAACCATCTCATCCTCTGCCGTCCCCTTCTCCTTTTGCCTTCAGTCTTTCCCAGCATCAGGGTCTTTTCCAGTGAGTCCTCTCTTCGCATTAGGTGGCCAAAGTATTTGAGCTTCAGCTTCAGCATCTGTCCTTCCAATGAGCAGTCAGGGTTGATTTCCTTTAGGATTGACTGGTTTGACCTCCTTGCAATCCAAGGGACTCTCAAGAGTCTTCTCCAGCACCACAGTTCGAAAGCATCAATTCTTCGGCGCTCAGCCTTCCTTATGGTCCAACTCTCACAGCCATACATTACTACTGGAAAAACCATAGCTTTAACTATACGGACCTTTGTCGGCAAGGTGATGTCTCTGCTTTTTAATATGCTGTCTAGGTTTGCCATAGCTTTCCTCCCAAGGAGCAAGCGTCTTTTAATTTCATGGCTGCAGTCACCGTCTGCGGTGATCTTGGAGCCCAAGAAAATAAAATCTGTCACTGCTTCCATTTCTTCCCCTTCTATTTGCCAGGAAGTGATGGGACCAGATGATCTGGGTTTTTTTAATGTTGAGTTTCAAGCCAGCTTTTGCACTCTCCTCTTTCACACTCATCAAGAGGCTCTTTAGTTCCTCTTCACTTTCTGCCATTAGGGTGGTATCGTCTGCATATCTGAGGTTGATGATATTTCTCCCGGCAATCTTAACTCCGGCTTGTGATTCATCCAGCCCGGCATTTCTCATGATGTACTCTGCATATAAGTTAAATAAGCAGGGTGATAATATACAGCCTTGTCGTACTCCTTTCCCAATTTTGAACCAGTCGGTTGTTCCATGTCCGGTTCTAACTGTTGCTTCTTGACCCGCATACAGGTTTCTCAGGAGACAGGTAAGGTGGTCTGGTACTCCCATCTCTTTAAGACTTTGCCAGTTTGTTGTGATCCACACAATCAAAGGCTTTAGTGTAGTCAATGAAGCAGAAGTAGATGTTTTTCTGGAACTCTCTTGCTTTTTCCATGATCCAGCAAATGTTGGCAATCTGATCTCTAGTTCCTCTGCCTCTTCGAAACCCAGCTTGCACTTCTGGTAGTTCTCGGTTCACATACTGCTGAAGCCTAGCTTGTAGGATTTTGAGCATAACCTTGCTAGCATGTGAAATGAGCGCAATTATACGGTAGTTTGAACATTCTTTGGCATTGCCTTTCTTTGGAATTGGAACGTAAACTGACCTTTTCCAATCCTGTGGCCACTGTTGAGTTTTCCAAATTTGTTGGCATATTGAGTGCAGCACTTTAACAGCATCATCTTTTAGGATTTTAAATAGCTCAGCTGGGATACTGTCTTCTCCGCTAGCTTTGTTGTTAGTAATGCTTCCTAAGGCCCACTTGACTTCACTCTCTAGGATGTCCGGCTCAAGGTCAGTGACCACACCATCGTATTTATCAGGGATATTAAGATCTTTCTTGTATAGTTCTTCTGTGTATTCTTGCCACCTCTTCTTAATCTCTTCTGCTTCTGTTAGGTCCCTGCCTTTTTTGTCCTTTATCATGCCCATCTTTGCACAAAAGGTTCTCTTGATATCTCCGATTTTCTTGAAGAGATCTCTAGTCTTCCCCATTCTATTGTTTTCCTGGATTTCTTTGCATTGTTCATTTAAGAAGGCCTTCTTATCTCTCCTTGCTATTCTCTGGAATTCTGCATTCAGTTGTTTATATCTTTCCCTTTCTCCCTTGCCTTTTGCTTCCCTTCTTTCCTCAGCTATTTGTAAAGCCTCATCAGTCAGCCACTTTGCTTTCTTGCATTTCTTTTTCTTTGGGATGGTTTTAGTTGCTGCCTCCTGTACAATGTTACGAACCTCCATCCATAGTTCTTCAGGCACCCTGTCTACCAGATCTAATCCTTTAAATCTATTCCTCACCTCCACTGTATATTCATAAGGGATATGATTTAGGTCATACCTGATTGGTCTAGTGGTTTTCTCTACGTTCTTCAATTTAAGCCTAAATTTTGCGATAAGAAGCTCATGATCTAAGCCACAGTCAGCTCCAGGTCTTGTTTTTGCTGATTGTATAGAGCTTCTCCATCCTTGGCTGCAAAGTATATAATCAGTCTGATTTTGGTATTGACCATCTGGTGATGTCCATGTGTAGAGTCGTCTCTTGTGTTGTTGGAAAAGAGTGTTTGCTATGACCAGCATGTTCTCTTGACAAAACTCTATTAGCCTTTGCCCTGCTTCATTTTGTACTCCGAGGCCGAACTTGCCTGTTATTCTGATTATTTTTTGACTTCCTACTTTAGCATTCCAGTCTCCTATGATGAAAAGGACATCTTTTTTTGGTGTTAGTTCTAGAAGGTGTTGTAGGTCTTCATAGAACTGGTCAACTTCAGCTTCTTCGGCATCAGTGGTTGGGGCATAGACTTGGATCACTGTGATGTTGAATGGTTTGCCTTGGATTCAAACTGAAAGCATTCTGTCGTTTTTGAGGTTGTACCCCAGTACTGCCTTTCCCACTCTTTTATTGACTATGAGAGCTACTCCATTTCTTCTAAGGGATTCTTGCCCACAGTAGTATATATAATGGTCACCTGAATTAAATTCACCCATTCCTGTCCATTTTAGTTCGCTGATTCCCAAGATGTCGATGTTCAATCTTGTCATCTCATGTTTGACCACATCCAGCTTACCTTGATTCATAGATCTTACATTCCAGGTTCCTATGCAATATTGTTCTTTACAGCATCAGACTTTCCTTCCACTTCCAGACACATCCACAACTGAGCGTCCTTTCGGCTTTGGCCCAGCCGTTTCACTCTTTCTGGAGCTACTCGGAATTGCCCTCCGCTCTTCCCCAGTAGCATTTTGGACACCTTCCGACCTGAGGGGCTCATCTTCCGGCGTCATATCTTTTAGCCTTTTGATACTGTCCATGGGTTTTCTTGGCAAGGATACTGGAGTGGTTTGCCATTCCCTCCTCCAGTTTTGGACCACGTTTTGTCAGAACTCTCCGTCATGACCTGTTCTTCTTGACCTGACTTCATTGAGTTACGCAAGCCCCTTCACCACGACAAGGCAGTGATCCATGATGGGGAAGGGATAATTAGACAGGTGAAATAAAACAGAATCAGCAGAGATGGGAAGGGATGCAAGCATGCGCAGATAAAAGATGAACTGTCCGAAAGTAACCGGACAGGTGATTATAATGTTAAATTTCCCTCCCCTTATGAGATAATTCCACACCTTAAGGCAGACCCAAGGAGTAACTTCACGCCTAGGGGTGGGAAGGAATCCCTAAATGGTAGTAGGTGAAGATGTAATGTGTAATCAACATAGATAACACAAATGTATGCATGCCTATGTAGAGTGTAGAAGAAATTATCCAATCATTACTTTTTGCTTGTAACCACTCCTCATAAAAATGGTATAAGTAGTGCTGCTTGTTAATAAAGGGGGCTCTCCTTTTGGAAGGGGATGCCTCCTATTTACTTGGGCCCAAATAAAAAGAAAAACATTCTATTTCTCGCTTGGTGTGTTTATTGGGATCCATACCAGGTCTAACGGACTCCGGTCTGAGGCCGTGTTTACGGCCCTT
>JALMGJ010000001.1:25812500-25980000 GCA_023362775.1 Charina bottae
GTAGCCCTCACGCAGTGCAGTCTACCGCTATTACTATGTCAGCTAGCTGGTAGGTTTTAAAAAGATGATTACATACTAGAGCAACATTCTTTTTTAGAGTAAGAAAAGGAAGGAAACTAAGGGAACAAAGCTGTGAATTTGGTCACACCCAGGGATATGTGATCATCAGATTTGGTGCAACAGGTCACATGGGGAACCATGTCTCCCTTTTGTTGCTATTTCAATAGGAAGAACAGACTAATCCCATGGCAATCTGGGTAGTTGCCTAGTGAGAATGTTAAACAAGACTCTCGAAAGCATCGGAATCCTCTTGAAAAGAAAATGAGAACAGCATGGGCTGTGCACATATGTAAGAAGGAAATCTACATGAAAGAAAGTAAAAGAATATGCCTACAGCTCTTATAAAAAAGCAACAAATAAGTAAAAAGAGCCTGTTTCCTAAGTCATGTTCATTACTTGTATTAATCAAATCAGCTGAAGTCTGAAATACTACTCCGAAGACATTTTTCTGCTTGCCACTTCAGGCCTCTTAAATACCTCTAACAGTGCAAAAGAAAGGCCAGTGAAGCTGTGCAAAAGCAGATGGGATGAGATAAGCCCATTCACTGTTAATTCTTATCTTTAAATCATCAGGCAATACTCCGAAATACTAAGAAGTGCACTAAAGTCAGTTGAACTTCTAAGGAAACAGGTTTAGCATTGGGCTGTGATATACCTAGTTTTCAAGATCTGAAAGTAGCAAGCAGCGGCAAACGCATTTAACAAATCATGCTAAAATGGGGTTGTTTTATGTTTTTATGCATCAGTTTCAGTGAAACATACTGCCAATAGAACTACTAATTTAAGCTTCCATGGGGAGTAAGACCGGCTGTTAAACGAAGTGGGCCCTTCTTCCAAATAAATGGGTGGCAGGTGCTTGGCAAGCCACTTTGAAATCAGCTGGACTTTCTGAAATATGAGTCTAGCACTAGGCTACATCAATAATAAAACCTAACTATGTCTTTTACAAGACCATCCCTTCCATATCTTTTCATAAGCCCCCCTTCTTTTTTTGAAGAAAGAAAAACCTGTATCCAGGCAGCTGTAAACTACATGCTACATATGGAAAGAACAAACATAAACATGGATGAAACTTAATAACCTAATGATAAAAGTTTTGCAGGGGGCGCATAAAGAGATGAAAATATGGGTGTTTCAGGTGGGGGAAAAAATCTGGTTACTTAGTTGACTGATAGCCTGAAACTATTTAACAAGGGTGGAAAAGGAAAAGGAAGGAAAAAAAAGAACAGTGTCTTCTCTCTGGACTACCTCGAAATCAGTGAAAATAAGGGGCAGATTCGGTAGCAGAAGGTCGGCTGACCCTGCGGCCCTCGAAGGAACGTATTCGTGGTGCTAATCCCGGGCGGGAAGTTGGTTCCCAAAGATACTCGCGAGCGCAGGAAGCGTTAGGCTTTCACGGGGACTTCCAGGAGGCGTGAAGGCTAAAGCTCTAAGCGGTTTCCTGGCGGAACGGCTCGTTCATCTCAACAGGATTTACTACGGCTGCTAGACTAACCTCCATGCTTCGAGGAAGCGAGAAGGGAACGGCCGCGGCGGCTTTTGCGCGGAAGCGCAAGGGGCGGTCCGGCTACTCGGATCCCTCCCGGCCAGGAAAGAAACCTCGAATTTGAGCGAGTTGTTCGGGATTTGTTGTTCGGGATCTTTGTAATACTAAAGAGCGTTTTCCCGCCTTTCTGCTCCGGCAGTGAAGCCCTGCCGACTACTTAAGGAAAGGCATTAGAAGGAACATTGTGTCAGCTCAGGCACTCGGTAGAGCTTCCTGCGGGAAAATGAGCCTAGGTCAAGAGCCAAGCCCGGCACAGGTAGACAGCCTTTCACGGAGATCCACAAAGGGCACTCGCACATGCCTCCGTGCCCAAGCCCCTGGGCCTCGGAAGCGGCGCTGGCGTGCAGACGAAGCTGCCCAAGTAGACGGACGAAGCAGGGAAGGAAAGCGAGCGGCTGCTGCCCAACTTTCCAGCCAGGCGCTCAAGAAGTGCAAGGCGGCTGTGTCTGCACCGCCAGAGGTCCGGACCACCATCCAGTGTAAAGGCATCTACTTCCCGCCGTATGTGCGCGGACGTCGGACATCCCGCGTGCGGTAGAGGAAGGCCTCCTGAGTAAATGGGTGAGCTAAACTTTGTACGGGGAAGTGCCTCGGCTTCTCCGCTTCCAGCTCCGTTCTCCGCGGAGAGGCCGCTTTGCTTAGTAGCCGCGCTCTCCTTACCCTCGCGGCCGCTAGAAGAGACAGACGAACATCACCCCTTCTTGATGCACCCCCAGCCCTTCGTCTGTCTGCTTCCCTCTCTCCTTTGCGCAACCGCACAATACTCACTTCAACCCCGCCTCTCCTATTCCAATCCTACACCTCAATAAAGCGGCCGCGGCGACACAATTGAAAGCGCGCGCGGGCGCGCACCCTCGTACGACTCGCGGGTGTCAGAAAACGCAGCGCGCCTGCGCCTTAGAGGCAGCGCAACCGGATCAGGACTCCCCCCCTCCCGTTAGCACCATGTGACCGAGCCCCGCCCCAACATAGGATCTGTGAAGTAGCAAGTTTCTTCAGTTTCTTTCTCGTGCGCTCGCGTACGGAATTTCTGTACAGAAAAAAAAATCGGAAGGGAGGAGGGCAAAAGCGGGAGAAACGGAGGCAGGGAAAAGGAGGAAGCACGCGCACGCGCGCCGAGCGCAACCATCTCGCGCGTAAAAGTAGTACGAGGAAGCGGCGCGAGCTTCCGGAGGCGCGCGCGCGCCCCGTCACTTCAAAGCCCAGACGTATCACACGGGTGTATGTGTGGGTGTGAAGGGCGCGCTCCCTCTCGCTCACCGTCAACCGAGTCCCCCGTCGCTCACAGGCAAGCTGGAGGGGCGGGGCGGAGTGAATCTGCCAAGTGGCGCCGCCACCACTACCGTTGCCGTCGCTGATTAACGGCCGCCCCGCCTCTGCTCCTCCGCTGCCCCCTCCCTGCCCTTGTGTCCCCTCCCCTTCCCGCCGTCGTTGCTTGCCGCCGCCGCTGCCAGTGCCGCCTGAACTGAAGCGAACTCCAGAGCGAACTGTAGAGGAGGAGGCAGGAGGAGGAGAAGGCACCACGGCGGCGACAGCGGCGGGGCTGAGAGTCGTCAGCCTCAAGCAAACGGCAGAAGCGGGAGGGGAGGGAGGCAAGGCGGCGCGGGAGACGAGGCGGCACTGCCACCACCAGCAGCAGCGGCTGCGGGAACAACAACGGAAGCACCGCCGGTGGCCGGGAACAGCCTTACAATACGCGGCGGCAGCAGCGGAGACTCCTCGGGAAGCAGCCAAGTCCGCCGCCCCTTTGCCTGTCTCCCCGCCTCCCTCCCCGCCGCGGAGACAGACCAGGGGGCAGCAGCAGCGAGAAGAGGGAGCCGCGACCAACGTCTGCGTGTGTGGCGAGGAAGAGGAGGGGGAACTACCGAAGACTGCGCCGCTTTGGAGAAAGGCATCCAGTGGGAGCGGCGACAGGAAGCGGCGGTGGCGGCGGAGGATCACTGTACAGTCGGGGTGGAAGAAGACTAGGGCGCAACCCTCCGTGGTGGCGGCGGCGGCGGCGGCGGCCGAGGAGGGTTTGGGGTGGCGGTCATCGAGTTCCCCCATTTTATTTTCCTCCGTCGCCCGAGACCCGCCGCTGTGTGCTGGTGGCTTCTTCGTTGACGAGACCCCCTTTTTCCGCTCCCTCGTTTTCCTAGGGGGGGAAGAGGCCTCTCCCCCCCTCAGCCCACATAACACACCCCGTTTCTTCTCCGCCTGGCGGGCACCCAGTGCGTTGGTTGGGTGAGTGCTGGTGCGGGCGCTCGCTCGCTCGCTCTCTGTGTTTGGAATATGGTTGGGGAAATGGAAACGAAGGAGAAGCCCAAGCCGAGCCCCGATTACCTGATGCAGCTGATGAACGACAAGAAGCTCATGAGCAGCCTCCCCAACTTCTGCGGGATATTCAACCACCTCGAGAGGCTGCTGGACGAAGGTAAAACGCAATTGCAAAAAACTAAAACGAAACCCCCAAAGTAACTCTTGTTTGTAGGTCTGAGGGTGTTGGGAAAAAATGGTGCCCCCTGCCCCGACACTTTGGGCCTCTCCGCGACATAGATCCGCTTTGCCCTTCCCATTCCTATCCTGCAAATGGGGGCGGACTATACTTTGCGCCCCGTCAATGGCGTCTTTTGGCTTTGCCTCTTTTGCCCATAAACAAAGAGAAGCGGGAAGTCTCTACACAGAAGTTTTGGCCTTTGGGGACAGGGAGCAATGAATTCTGTACATTGCCTTATTTTCCGCGTAGGTACTTTTTAATCGGTAAACGCAGTAGCGACATTTAGAAAATAAGTTGGGAGAGGAGAAAGTTTTTCCCCCAAAAAATGGGATTATAGCGTTTTGAGTTGCTAAATCTGCACTGAAAGTATAAAAGACAAAGTAGGCCCGATGGCATGTTTTATGAAATACTTTTAAGCAACTTAGTATTGCAGCCTAAACTGTACATGGCTGATTTTTGTTTTGAGATTGGGCGGAGGGACATGAAAAAAACTGGTGAAACTTGAGGGCTCAGTTCTTTTATGCAATACTGGGCTGATTGTCGGCCCTAAAAAAAACAAGACCCGGTTAGGTCTGCGAGTAAATATTCCGAACTTTATTAGCTTCTACAGCGAAGGACATACTGGGTGATTCTCGATTTGAATATCAAAAGCAAACCGAAGTGTTTTTGGCGTCGCTGAATACTCGTTGGTAGTTTTAGGCCGTGTGCATAATCTCGATCCCCTTTCTGTAGTTAGTTGAGTTACAGTACAAGAAGGTGCAAGGTTGGGGCAAGTGAGTAACTTTGCAGACCCAAGTAGTGTCTGCAGTTTTAGGTTTCCTCAAACTAAGTAACTGCAAGTATTGCAATTTTTAAACAAATTAGTAATTTTTATTTGGTTTGAGAATTCAGTTAGAAATTTTATAAAATAGTACTTTTTAAATAAAAGTTTTGAACCTATCCTGTATGTTCAGTGTAAAATTTCAGTCAAAGTCCATTCCTAAAAGTTCACATCTTGAAACTTCCATATTTTAGGAAGATAGGGAAACTTGGTGAATATCAGTTTCACCATTTACTTGTGAATTAGACTGATACTTGTGATATTAGACTGAAAGCCTTCGACTATACATAGACTGATACTGCTTTTCAGTTTCCGCTTGGATGATTTAATCTTTACTGTTGGGGAAACATTCATAATTGTAAGTGGAATGCAACATATATTAATTGGAAACATTTTTGGGTTCGTTTGAAGCAAATGGCTTTGGAATATCAATTGATTAGGGTTTGTATTTGGCTAATTCTAGTTTAGATGAGATTTCATAACATACTCTGGATATCAAATAAAGAAGTTTTCTGTGTATGAACATTTTATGGGGATATTTTAGTATGAATCTGTTCCTCCAGTTCCTTTTTAAAAGTAACTATATTTTATCACAATCCTAACAATGGCTTAAAAAAATTCTGGAATAATCACCCTGATCTGGGAATAGGGCCATAATAATTTTGTAAGAAGAACAAAAGAGAATATTTTTGGTGTGATTATTTCAAGAATGTATGAAGTCACTGCATCTTTTGAATGTTCTTGAAGCTTTGGAAGGCTTTGAGCTGTCAGTTGTTTCATAAGTCCAAAATAAGGACTGGAAAATCTAATTCAAAAGTCAAACTGCTTGTCCCAACATTATATACATTTTTTTCTTGTACTACTATGCTCCTTTTTTTTAGTAGCCCCTTTAAATCCTGCTTTCTTCTGTTTGCATTGGCTTCTGGGAGGAAGAACTGCAAATGTTGAAAACTTTCTGGAATGTTAAAAAAATGTCCTATGCAAATAAGTGAATGATTTAAATATTTTAAGAGGTGACCGCTAAGGGGCGCCAGTTCTTTCTTTCTGGAAAAAGATTAAGATGGTTTTAAACCTTAATATCAAAATCAATGTACTTGCTTTATATTTAAGACATAATAAATTAACTTTAAAACACAAGCATATTCACATTTTATTTTGATTTTTAGTTGTTTGGATTAGTGATCATTCTTCCCCTCAAAATACTGCAAAAAGTTTATACAATTGGATGATGTTATGAAGAACACATCTACTGTTATCCAGAAGCTTCTGTAAATAACTTGTTATACAGGAAAGAATAACATTTTTGCTCCAGAGGTCTTTGGAGTTTTTTTTTTGAAGATTACATTGTGAGATGGGCAGTGCAGAAATATGAGAAATAAATAAATAAATAAATGTTCTAGCAAAATGATACTTCTGTGAACAAGCAGGGAGAAAGTAAAATACAAAATGTACCAATTCTGCAATTTTCACTTAATATTATTGGTATTTACCCTAAAATATCAATATTTGGTTTGCTTAGTTCAAGCTTGTAATGAAGAAAAAGAACATAAATATAAGTCTTTTAATGAAGTCCTGGTATATTTATTGAAAAAATCAGATAGCTTTTGTATTTCTAAATGCTTGTATATGAATGGATGTACATTTGAAGGAGTACAAAAATATCCTGTTATGAAGTATACCTTTTTACATTCAAAGGTAAGGAGAAGGGAAATAAATAAATAAATAAATAATCAATCAAGATTTTCATAGTTTAACATAATTAATCTATAGCTGTTCTGTAGATAGGTAAATAGACCTAGTAGCAAAGATTTTAAAAAATGAATCAATTTCTATTGGTTTACAGTAGCCTATGGGAAGCAGAGGAGGAGTTTTCCTGAGTTTGAAGAAGCTATAATTCTATCAATTACATCTTAAAATTATTGAAAGCATATTTTAAAGTTAAAATCTTTTCATTTTTGAAATACAGAAACTTGTTGATTTCCTTTTTCTTTTGTCCTTGTGTTATCAATATCTGTAACCTGAATATTAAGTTCTGTTGAATGATCCAAATCTTTCTTGGCAACTGAAGGTAGAGAAATACATATTCATAGCTTTATGAGAGTGGTGTTCTTACAAAATGAAAAAAAAAACCTTTGTTTTAATTGGGCATCTGAGTGATTCTTTTCAGGAAAAATCAGCAAGAAAGTGCTATATTACTTTTACAAATTTCACCCCATCCTTGAAGTGTGTGTGATGAACATTTATTTTTCATAAAATGTACTCTAAAAGTCTTGAACTGTAGTATGTATTCTTTGCATATTTGTTTAGCCTAATCTTTCATTTCTACACTCACTTGCACTGATAACTAGCGATAAATAAAGTATAATAAAAATCCCCTCCCATCTAAGAAATGGGATTTCTCCTTCTGTGGCTGTTGCGTGTTTTCTCAGCTAACATTTCTCATTATAAATGGTTTAAAATTAGTCTGTGAAAATAAAATGTATCCCTGAATTTTTATTGTGAATGAACCATAAAGGTCATAATATACAAAAGAAAACCGTTTTATTACCTTGAGGATGATATATATATCATATATACATTTGACAGAGACTTAATACAATCAAAATGACATTTTGCAGCAAATAATGTTTCTAGTTGGTCCAACAGCTCAATTTCTAAACAAGTATATTGATACAACATTATTTCAGATCTGCTGCATCTCCATTTATGAGTTCATGCAGTCCATTTTCAGGCTATTTCTAATATGTTAAACTGGAATTCTGTTTTAAATGAAATATTTAAAGACATTCAAGTTTCCAAAATGTTCTAGATTTTTCAGCACTTTTACAGTATGTGGATTCTACAGTGTAAATGACTACAACAAGCTATAGGCAGCCATTTTTAATAATTCCTGAAAAAGCTAATATTAAATTAAGTAGTGTGTAATTGAGTTTGAGACCTTTTGATTATAAATATAATTTTAATTTAAAAATCTATCCTAAAAAAGTCCTAGGTAAGTCAATATGTAACAACCAGAAATTCCAGTGAAAATATATTTAAGAACAGCATACAAGAGTTGCACATTTTTCATGTTTCATCATGCTTATGTCATGTTTCATTCTATTACAAACTTTCCTCATTGCTAATAATATTTACTTACACTGCAGTCAGTAAAAAGAAATCTATAAAATTTCCTAAGCAATTTTTTTCTTGAAATTTTCTCCTATTTCCTATATTTTTGTTATAAATTGGTCCATTTAATGCAGAAGATAATTTGCCAGCTGTATGCAAGCATTCTGGAAATAAGTATTTTATTTTATTTAAGGCATTTATTCCACTTTCCAATCGTGCATTCAAGAAACTGAATCCTAATGATTCCCTAGTGCCATGATTTCTTTGGTAGAATTGTTAAATGAGAGAAACAATATGTCTCAGTGAAGGTAATTACATTTATGAAGAGTTCTGTAGAAACATAGGTGAGTTAAATGTAACATACAATATGAAATTTTAAATGGATAAGATTCCATTTGAAAGTTGCAGTGCACAGTTAATTGTACTTCTGTATAGATTTTCTGTTAAGTTTTAAACTTAGGACCTATTAATATTTATAAAATTCAGAATTATTACACAATCCATGTAAATGTTTGGTGCGCAGTGGTATGATTTTTTTCTTAATGTAAATTGTTTCCTAGTAAATTTATTTATTTGAATGTAGTAGATCCAGATGTGACCTGCATACCAGCAAGTTATTTCCAATGTTGGTTTACTGATAACGGAAGTCCTGGTATTCTGTATTGACTATAATGCTGTATATCCTTTGGGTTTACAGATGCCTCAGGGATACAAATTTTAAAACTAAAACTAGCATTTTGGAAAGATACTGAAACTATGCATAATTTGAAAATAGCTTCATTAAACCCAAATTATGTATTGACTTAATCAGAACAAGGCATTTCATAATTCTGAGATGTGCTAGGAAAGATATTTCTGATAAGGTTAGTAGCTACATATGCTAGAGTTATTTAAAATACCAGCTTTAATTATTTTATGGCACTTCTGGTTAAAAGTAAATAAACATGGTTTGTCTTTTTTATAAATTCCATGTAATTTAGAATATGTAAGCTTATGACAGTAATGGCAGTGCATTTTAAATGAGTATAGTGAACTTATTTACTGTAAACAATGATGTTGCAGTTCAAATTCTAGATTTCTGGATACAGTGGCTCATTCATACAATTGTTAACAATTTTAAGGTACAAAATGCTAACTTTATAATAAATTTTCATGATAATTATTTTTTTCTACTTTCAATTTGATATTTTTTTAAACATCAGATATAACAGTATGCTGTAGGAAAACATGAAAGTATCCATGATTTGACTAGTTTTTGTTACTGTGGCATGTTTACCATATGAATACTTTTTAATTTTTTTCTTGAGCGATGAGGATTTTTGAAAAGATTGACATTATAAATTTAAGATGATTATAACATTTTTGTTCCTGATTTGATGGAGCAATGTTTGTCTGTTAACTAAGAAAATATAAATGGGTCTACCTCTTGTCCCTTAAATATACAGTACTTCATTCTTTAGTATGTAAAAGCGAAGGAAGAAACAATATAAGAGAATGTTCATGAAGAAACAGCTGAATAAGTAATTTGTCACAATAAGCTCTTTAGTTCTTAAAGCATGGTTGGCTAGGTTTGGGCTAAGATTCAGAGAGGTATCTGTTTTTGAGGAGTCTTCACTGAACAGCAATCTAACATGCCACCCAATGGAAGGAGGAGACTTTTTTCAAAAGCAGCTAAATTTCTTATGACTTATAGGTGGGTCAGGAGGTTAAGTATCATTGAGGCATTAAGTATCATTGAGGCTGGCTACTATTTGGATGGAAGATTAAGAGGGAATACCAAGATTATAAACTAGACTGAGAAATTAAAAAAATACATTCTAGAAGAAGGCAATATCAAACCATTTCCATGCTGTTGCTAAGAAAATTGCATGGTTGCATCAATTTAATCACCAGGAGTTGAGTTCAGTGGTGACCTTAACCTTTTTTTTATGTATGATAATGAGTTGGGAGAAGAAATGGTTAGAAAAAAGATCTCACTGGGCATTCTCAAACTCTTAAACATACTTGAAATATCTCTTTGGCTGCTGTTCATTGTGTTTTTGATGTAGATGTTGCTTTGAATATCACTATAGCAGTGTATTGCTAAGTAGAATGTATGAAGGAGCTAAGTAGATTATTCTGTGCTGTGTTGCTTTCCCGACTGAACTACTATAAATTTAAAATACTAGATAACATAAAAAAATAAAGTAAAATACTAGATAAATAACACTTTTTAAAAACTGTTAGATTGTGGATTTGTAGTCTAGTGTGGTTAAGTATTGTAGACAGAACGTGAAAGAAGCAATGTCTGTTCTTAATCTTTTTCTTCTAGAATTGTGATTGTTGGCTTTCTCAGTCCTTATGGAAGAATTAAAAAAAAAAATCTGAAGATGCTTGTGAAGCATGCAGACCCCCTCCCCCCAGCCCGTAGAAGAACTGGCCAGCCTATCTAATATGAAAAAAACAATGTCTATTTGTCTGTCCTTTTTTAGACATTTTCTGGATAGCTCCCAGATTTTATTACATTGCTCTTATGTTAGGGAATAGAAAGGTAACTTAAATCCTTAGTTGCATTTTTCTGGTAGCCGCCTGTAAATGTAATAGCCTGCATTTCCAGTTGCATATTTATTCTTTGTGTGCTCTATAGAAAAGGTTTGTTATGTTTTAAATTATATAAAGCAGCCTGGTGTAGGGGAGAAGAAGAAATCTGCCTTTCTTTGCCAGCTCCCTGCATTGCCAGACTGTAGAAAAAATGGTTTCCCAGGTTAGGTTGGAGCCCATTGCTGTCTATACAGAATCATTTCATTCTAATCTTTTTTATTTACTAATGTTGAACTTGAACAGAACTTAATGCATTTTTATCCTTTCCTTTAAAGAGCTCAAGGCAATGCAGGGCACTTCTTTTTCCATTTTACCTTTCTAGCAAGACTCTAAGGTAGGTTAGGCTGAGAAGGATGACTGGCGAATGGTTGCTTGTGCTGCACTCTTATATAAGAATTATTTGGGAATAGGCCTCTGTGAAGTTAGTGGTGCTTTCTAAGAAAACATGTAGGTAAAAAAAAGTGAATGGCTAGGGATATCCAACTAGCCCTATCCAGGTGAGACATTAATAGTTCAAGCTTTTTAAAACTCAACTACATCTGAAATAGTTAAGCACAGAAATTTAATTCTGACTCTACAAATCTTGATTGCTATCCAAAACTTAAATTCAATAATGAAATAGCCTCTCCTCTGAGAGTGGCATTAAAGGCTTGAACACATTTATTTATCTATATTTATTTACAGATTTGTCTACCTAACTACTTTTGTAATAAAGTTATTTATTAGATTTATATCCCACCTTTCCAACTCTGTGTTAAGTTGGGCTGAGAGAATGACTGGCTCAAAGTTATGTAGTGAGTTTCCATGCCCAAGGGAGAAGTAGAACCTGGGTCTCCCTGATGCCAGTTCAACACCTTAACCACTACTTGAATGTCTCTGGATCTCATGATAATGCTGCAATAAACTTTGGCTTGTATAACTAGAACAAGAGAGGGCTGTCATTTTTTCATGCTGAATCAGCACAGGGTTTGAGTAAGATGAGAATTGAAATAGTTGTAGCTGTTACAATAACTGCTGCTGCAACTAAGGTACCTTCTGGGATCACTGAGGAACTGTACTGTAGTAACTAGGACTACATTTGATGTGGCTGGATCAGATGCTGCTGCCCTTATTGTTCTGAGACAGGATGGACTTCTCTAATGCATCTTTTGGATGAGTGGTATGAATTTTATGTAAACTTTCCTAAATGTGAACAAAAGATTTTTGGGTGGTTCAGTAAATTGACATAACAGTTTAATCAGGACTTCCTCAACTTAGGTTGCTGCACATAAGGTTCATAGGCCTTAACAAGCCTTTTAGGTTTTCTAGTATATTCCACAGCACTGAAGTTATTTTCAGAAACAAGACAGGAGACTTTTAATTGCTTATTTTAATTGTTTATTAGATAGATACTTTATTGATTTAGTCTTTTGACCATATCAAGTAAAAAAAAGTTAAAATAAAAAGCCATTTTAAACATACAAGTAAATATGAGTAAATACAAATAAAACTATAATACAAATTCAAATCAAACCATCACCCCTACAGTCAACTCCAATCTGGTCTATGTAATCTGTCCTCTTTAGGATTGCCTTTGATATGAAGAGTGCAGTCTTGCTAGTAATGAGCTGGTTCTTACCCTGTAAAAAATAAGAAAGTTTCTGCTGGCTGCTCCAGTATTTTTTGTTTTTTAAATATAAATCTAAGTGGACAGTCCTTTCTACAGAATATAATTTGCAATCAAATAAGATATGTGCAGTATCTTCAGCAGCTGGGGCACCACAAATACATAATCTGTCTTCATAAGGAACTCCTTGGAACCTCCCATATCTTACCATGGAGTCTAATTGATCGAAACGAGCTCTAGTAAAAGCTCTTCTGAGATGTTGGGGCAAGAAAGTTGTTAAATACTTTTCTAGTTGAAAGACTGATTTGTGTTGGGCCAGCCACTTCAAGGACTTAGCATGTTTATTAAAAGAGAATAAGTGTATTCTGTGTTTCATTTAAATCAGTGCAGATATCAATGGATATACTGTTTGTCTTGCAGTTTGCCACTTTTGTGGTGAAAGAAAAAGTATGAGTAGTCTTAAATCATACACAAAGATGACTTAGCTAGCAAGGGAGAGTACATATATTTGTAAAAAGATATTTGGGAGCAAGAATGGACATGGATGGAGGAGGACTAGGTAGTGAGTTGCAATCTTTAGAGGATGCAAACATGTTGGGCCATCCTGTGAAGTGAAAATGTATATACTAATTGAAAGATTCTGAAGATTCTCTAACCTCTGGGCATAGATGTTCACTGGCCCCCATTTCAATCAAAACAGATTTGGGGATAAACATGCATATGGATGGATGAAAGTTAGATGGGAAAACCTATTTCAGGAAAGGAGGAAGAGTCAATTTTTGTTTTTTTTCCACCACCTCAGCTCAGCTCACTATATACCACCCAGATATATTTGAGAGGTTTTCCTGGGGCATCTTAATTGGCTTTGGGATATGTACGGTATGTTGCAAAAAAAGTGTGTGTGTGTCTGGGAATTACTGAAAAATTACCCTTCCCTTTTCTCCTTACAGATGTCTTCTGGACAGATTACACTCTTCTGATAATCTGCTATTGGGTTTATCTTCAAGTTTCTTGTACCAAATGATTAGCATTTGAGAGAGAGGGAGGGGGGGGTGGAGATAGAGAACAAAAGAATACTAATTGGTTGCTTACCAACTGATCAGATTTACTATATATAAACATTTTGTACAATAAACTGGAATTAAGTACTTTAGAGAAATCTGTTTAGCTATTAAAGTTGAATTCATATATTGTGCTATGATATGGCTTGTTTTTGTGTTTAATAGCAACTGGTATGGAATACCCAAAACACTAAGCCATAAATTGGTTATAAAACAATGATCACGTTACATGCTAAGCCAAAACTAGTAATCAGTATTGTGTCTTAGCATGATCTGTAGCTTGAATCATGTCAACTGGATTTCTATTTTCTCAGTGGAAATGTTTCGCTCCTTATCCAAGGAGCTTCTTCAGTCTGAGCAAAGTATTTTGCTCATTTTACCTGCTGACAAAGGAAGATGTACAGTGGTTCTAAACACTGCAGACTACCACAATAAAATTACCTCACTTTTGGAGGATCGCCATACATATGAAAAACTGAAAATAGACCCCACCAACAATTACAAGAAAAAGGTAATAGACAGTTTGAAACAATTGGAACATGATGGCTCCATCGATAGGATTACCTACCACCGTCTGTATCCTGGAGAAGCCATCCCCTGCATCTACGGACTTCCTAAGATCCACAAGGAAGGAACACCCCTCCGACCCATAGTCAGCAGCATTAATTCGGTAACATACAACATTGCCAAACACCTCTCTACCATACTAGCACCTCTAGTTGGACACTCTGAACACCACATCCATAATTCGGAGGAATTTGTTTCCAAAGCAAAGATCCTGAAACTGGATACAGATGAAACTATGGTCTCCTTCGATGTGTCCTCCCTTTTCACCAGGATCCCCACCACTCATGCTCTATCCGCTGTCAGGAAGAGACTAGAAGAGGACAGCACCCTTGAAAGGAGAAACCATCTCAACCCAAACCAGATCTGCCATCTTCTGGACCTGTGTCTTAACACCACTTATTTCTCATACAGAGGTGACTTTTACAGACAAAAACACGGCTGTGCCATGGGTTCTCCTGTGTCACCCATTGTGGCCAATTTATACATGGAAGAAGTGGAGAAGAAAGCACTTAACACATTCCAGGGAACGGTGCCCACCCACTGGTTTAGGTATGTGGATGACACCTGGGTCAAAATCAAGGCCCAGGAAGTACAGGCCTTCACGGACCATATAAACACTATAGATGCCAACATTAGCTTCACCAGAGAAGACACCAAGGACAACAGACTGGCATTCCTAGACTGTGAAGTCCTCATTGGGACCGGTGGCAAGCTAGAAATAGGGATCTACAGGAAACCCACACACACAGATCAATATCTGATGTTTGACTCCCACCATCCACTGCAGCACAAACTAGGAGTCATCAGGACATTGTCACACAGAGCAGAAACCATCCCCACCTCCATGGATTCCAAAAAGAATGAAAATCAGCACCTGAGAACAGCTCTGAAGGCCTGTGGATATCCAAATTGTGCCTTCACTAAATCTAAATCTACCAGACCTAAAACAGCGACAGATAGGGCTGAGACTCAGAGTAAATGGAAGAACCTGGTCATTCCTTACATGGCTGGCGTGTCTGAAAAGATAAAACGGATATTTGGCAAACACCACATACCTGTATATTTCAAACCCACCAACACACTGAGACAGAGGCTTGTACACCCCAAAGATCAAACTCCAAAACACAAGAAAAGCAATGTAGTGTATGCAATCCAGTGCAGTGAGGAGTGCTCTGAGCTCTACATTGGAGAAACCAAACAACCTTTGTACAGGAGGATGGCCGAACACAGGAGAAGTAACACCACAGGACCAGAGTCAGCAGTTTATCTTCATCTAAAGGAAAAAGGACACTCATTTGAGGACATTAATGTTCACATTTTAGACAGAGAAGATAGGTGGTTTGAGAGGGGGGGGGGTCAAGGAATCCATTTATGCCAACTTGGAAAATCCTTCCTTGAATAGAGGTGGGGGCCTCAGGCACAACCTTTCCCCTATTTTCCTCCCTGCTTTGTCTTCTGTGCCTGGGAAGATTAAGACCATTTTGCAAGCTCAACAGCAGCATGGTGATCTTAACGATCCTCCTTTAGATGATAAAGGGACTTAGAAATAACATCTCAAAATAACCATGACCTAGCCCCAGGTGTAAGGTCACACAGCCACCTAGAAACATATTTAAGGATTCCCTTACTAACTTTGCTCAGACTGAAGAAGCTCCTTGGATAAGAGGCGAAACGTTTCCACTGAGAAAATAGAAATCCAGTTGACATGATTCAAGCTACAGACAATTCCACCTGGATGACTGAGAACCTTCATAGACTTCTTAGCATGATGTTTGAACCTGATAGAATGGATAAAAATCAATAATTAAAAATAATGAAAATCAGATGTCTTATTTAAATCAGATTTTAAAACTCTTTAAGCTTACTCAAAGAGATAAAATTCTAATTATATTCTTTTTATTATATTCTTTTGTAGCAGTCAGTGTGACATGAGAACTAAGGTAGCAGACCTGGTAACTGATCTCTTTCTAAAAGTACAAATACAAACTCAGTGAACAGAGAATTTGAGCTGATGGAGTATTGTAATTTTAAAAGTAGTTGATGGTTGTTGAATTATATACCATATACATCATAGCAAAAATATCCACCAAGTATCAACTGTGGCTTGTTCAACTCCTAATGGTCAAATATGTATCTGCTTACCTGGTACTAAGATTCGTTTTTTAAAGAAATTAAAACTCAGCTGAAAAATATTCTGATTAAATAATTGCTTTACATGATATATAATTTTAAAAAGTGAGATGCATCTTTATTTGTGTACTGAAAATATATAGTCAGGTTATATTAAATGAGAAAAATGTCCATTTACTAGATATTAGAATTATGTATAATTTTCCTTATTGTTGAATAAATTGTGGTTTAAATAATAAAAGGAGTCTTCCTGATAAGTACAGTAGTTTAGGGCATGTTGGAACCAGAGAAACCCAATTTAGATACGATTTACTATGCTGTATTGAGTACTTGGTACTGGAAATCCTGTTTTTGGTTTGTGTCCCAGTATTTGGAATCTGCAAAAGAATTAAAGACTTTCTTGAGCTTGAATCTGTGTAGTAATCTACCTCCTACACATCCATTCTGCTTGGTAACAGTACAGAAGTAGTCTGCCAATGGCTTCTGGCTTTTTAAAAAATCCTTGGTATAGTTTATAGCCCTGGGATTCCATGGTTGTCTCCATCCAACTTGCTTAGCTTTTCCAGATCAGCCAAGGTCAGTTAGGTGTTGCTCCTGTTGGACCAAACATATTAGTACAAATTAAACTACATGATATGGTCCAGTGGAAGAACAAAATAATGAGTGCTTGAGTATTGAGTAGTTGAACTACTTACCAGAGTATTGACTCTGTTCTATTTTAATTATACATGTAGATAGTACTCCAGTTACAAAAGCACAATCTTAAGAAATTAAAGTGGTTTATTGTTTAGATGATTATAGTAAAAAAAAACAAACCCTGGTCATAATTTGGGAAAATCTCAGGAAAGTTATTAGTCTCTAGTGAGAAGTTTAATATACAGTGTATATTAAATGTACATTCTACATTCTACATTCCCATACTAAGGAAATGTATCTGCTCAGGATCTTGATTCTCTCAGCTTAATTTGAAGTGCCTTTTCATTCTGGGGTGGGGTGAAGAGTATACCTCCAACAGATACGTGGTGGCATACCTTGAAGTCACCCTCAATTATCTCTATATACTTCAAATATCTCTAATGTTATGGAAGCTGTATCTACCCAATTTCTGGCAGTTTAGCAGTATATTATAAAGTTGCAGTCATCAGTAGAGAAGTATTTGTGAGCCATAGCAAAATACCAGCCATAAAAAGCTTTTTTTAATTTGCAATTCTCATAGCTAGGAGTCCGCAACCCTTTCTAATCTAGAGGAAATCCCTTAATCCAGTATCTGCCCATGTGCCTGTTCCCATGGTAGGTAATTGATGCAGATCAATGCTAATTAACATTTGAGCAATTCATTTTGTAAGTTCAGGAAGAAAACTACATGGATGCAATCCCCAAGAATTGTCCTTCACTTGAGGGTATAAAAATAATAAAAAAGTGCTAGCATGTAACCATGCTTTACAAATAGTATAACAAAGCTTTTCAATTTCACTACTGTTCTTTTTCAAACTTTCTGAATTTGAGCTGAAAGCGGTAGAGTTACTCTGTAGGAGAATATTTATGTTGAACAGTAGAAACAAAGATTTCATTTATAGACAAGGCTGAACAAATAGAAAATAAAACTTAATCCTCTCTTTAACTTATATATAACTTAACTTGGTTGCAGTCACAAATTCTGGCATTTCAATGACTTAGCTTGAATTAGAAGGGAGTAAATCCCCCCCCCCAAAAGAACACTGGTGAAAAACATTTAATTTCCTTTTGGATTCAAGTTAGCAGTTTGTTATACACAATACGATTATTTAAAAATTTGACTGTAGCATTTGAACTGGGGTTTTCGGGCTTTAAGACCATAATGATATCTGTTTGTGGTGGCATGATCACAAGTCAGACAATTTCTTGAAGAAACTGTTGAAGGAATCAAGGTAATCATGAGTGGTGTTTCCATGTGACTGTAATACAGATAGAATATTTACACAGGAAGCTGTGAAAATAATCAATTATAGTTGTTGTGGTAGTATCTTCCCTGGTTCAAAGTTGTTGACTTTTTTGTTTGTTTTATTAGATTTAGGTATTACCCAACTCAAAAATGACTCTGCGTTAGGGTTATCTAACTCACAAGATTAAAAACACAATACAACATAAACAAGATAGCATCTGACTAATCAGCACATGATACAGTTGCAATCAAAATTATTCAACCCCCATTGCAAATCAGGTTTATTGTCAAAATTTACAGACTTTCAGCTGTTTGCAATGAACAAATCAAACAAAAGCAATTGAAGTAGTTCAACACAATGAATGCTTCAAGTGGTTTCCCCAAATTCAACTGAAAATGCAACTGATAATTACTTTTCCAGTCTCAAAATTATTCAACCCCTTCATGGCCAGCATCTTCAGTACTTAGTAGAGCACTCTTGCTGTTACGATCTGCTGCAAACGAGATGCATAGCCAGACACCAGCTTCTGGCAGTGTTCCTGAGGAATCTTAGCCCATTCCTCATGAGCAATGGGCTCCAGTTCAGTAATATTCTTGGGTTTGCGTGCTGCAACCGCCTTCTTCAAATCCCACCAGAGATTTTCTATGGGGTTCAAGTCAGGTGACTGTGAAGGCCACTGTAGAATCTTCCAGGACTACTTCTGCACCCAAGCCTTAGTGGAATTTGAGGTATGCTTGGGATCATTGTCCTGTTGGAAGGTCCAATGACGCCCAAGCTTCAGGTTCCTTACAGACATGATGTTTTCTCCTAGGATTTCCTGATACTTCAATGAATCCATCTTGCCTTCCACACGCTGCAGGTTTCCAGTGCCAGAGGATGCAAAGCAGCCCCAGAGCATCACCAAGCCACCACCATGCTTAACTGTAGGCAGAGTGTTCTTTTCAGCGTATGCTTCATTCTTCCTCCTCCAGACATACCGCTGATCCATCGGGCCGAAAAGTTCCAGTTTTGTTTCATCGCTCCACAGAACAGAATCCCAAAACTTCTGTGGCTTACTTATATGATTGTGAGCATATTGGAGCCGACTTTTCTTGTGCTTTTGGGTCAGTAGTGGTGTACGTCTTGGAGTTGTGGCAGGGAAACCTTCTGTTTTTAGTACACACCTTACTGTGCTCACTGAAACCTCAGTGCCTGTTCAACTTTTCCCTTTTTTTCCCCTATGGATTTTTAAAAATTATTTTCTATTAAAATGTCTAATTCCAAATTAACCTTAAATAACAGTGTAGTAGACATGTGGCTAAAGGGTAGGAAGGTTTTTACATATAAATGGGCTCTATATTTCATTCAGAGGAAGGCACTGAATTTATGATCTCCCCCTCTCTCACACACACATACATGCATAAGAACAAACAAAAATCCTTTTTAATGCTCAAAAATTTGTTGTTGATATTAAAGTGTTTGAATAACCCAGTTAAATGCTTCTGATTGTAATTCATGTAAATCTCAGTATGATATGTATTATGGGAATTTTATAATATCTATAAAATTAGTATCTATAAAATACTATAAAATTTATAGTATCTGGGGCACTAGGTTCTTTACCTTGGAATGTGAAATTTTGTCAGATATCTTCTGAATTTACATTACTTTTTAAGAATTGTAAAACTAAGTAAAAATTGGTTCTTATTTTTCTTATTGAACACTAATAATACAGGTATGAGCTCTTTCTGTTTGTGGAAAGGATTGTTTTGTAACTGAAGTTTTAGGGAAAGAAAAAGATGACTTTGGTACTTTCTGGATTCAAGTGTACATTAGCATCTATAGTTAATGTTACTGGTTTTTGAACACAGAAATAATACGTTAACATTCTGCTTGTGGTTATATGGTTTGCTGGTGGTACAACTTATGTAGGTGGTACAATTTATATAATATTGGTGGTACAACATATATAGGCAATATTTAGTGTAACAGGTTCTGAAAGTGACTGCTTGCACCAACAAAATCAACAATATTGGATTTGATAATTGGGCAAGGATAGAAATGGAAGCTTCCCAAGCAGTACTAATAAGCAGCTGCTTATTTTGTTCAACTTTAGTTTCATTCAATATCTGCAATGCAGAATTTTTAAAATGGTTCATGTATGCCTTAAGTATTATTCCATAAAATGAGGTAAAAGACTAGGTTCTCTTTCTCTTTCTGAAACTGCTGGTTAATTTATTAATAGCTATCATCTGTGTAGTTTGTAGGCTTGTAAAGCAATTAGAGTTTTTTCCAGGTTTGACTAATCTGAATTTAACAGATACTTACATTGTAATACATTCACATATTGTAGTTTTACAGTAAACATTTCTCATGATAGATTGAAGGATGGGGGCAGTTTCTTTTATGCCAAAAAAAGTATAAATATTTCTTTTAAGTAATGGCTGTAATGGTTTCTTTAATTGACTATGGAAGTATTTGTCACTGTATGGTAAAATTAAAAATGTTAAAATAAGCAGTATCTTTATGAAAGAACATTCCAGTATTTAAGGATGTTATCTTTAAATTTAGTTAGGGCCATCAAGCCTCAGCTGTGTATGGTTCTTATTGCTAGAAAGTTAGTTTTACTTCAAAATGTGAATTGCCAGCTTTCTTTATAAACTGCAAGAAGAACAACTACAATCTAAGTCTCCAGAGCTCTGTGCAGTTTTCCTAAGTCTTGGAACAGGGCTTTCCAAAGTTTTCCCGCGGCGACACACCAACCGCTGTTGGTGTGTCGCCGCGGGAAAACCCGGAAGCGCTGATGATCAGCACTTCCGGGTTGTGTGGCGACACACCAGAGTGTGTGTGGCGACACACTTTTGTGTCGCGACACACAGTTTGGAAAGCTCTGTCTTGGAATGTAGTCCATTTGCTATGTTACGTAATTAATTTCATTAAACTAAATGTGATTTCCTTTTTTTTTTCTCCTTCTGGCCCTGTCCACTTGTTGAAATGTGGCAATCGGCCAGACATACACACACAAAGCATTCATGTTTTGTCACAGCACATTTATTAAACAGGAGGAAGAATAAATAAAGAGGAAACTGTATTTTTCTTTAGACTATTTGCTGATATTAGACTATAAATATTTTTCTCTTGTGGCTATATCCAAAATCAAGTGTACATCCCCTTCCTTTCAGGGTCCCCTAGCCTCTTTGCAGCAGATGTGGCAAGTTATGAATGTGTGAAAGAGGAGAGGGAGAATCTGATTTTTTTCACAATGCAGCTGGCTACGCCCTATAGTAAACTCTTATGAAGGCATTCAGTACTCAATATATCAAACATAAGTGCATTTTTCTAGAATTCTTAACTAGTCCTCCTGACTAGTTAACAAATTGTAATATAAATAATTAAATTGCATCTTCTTGACAGGTGAGTTGAATAAAGACACAAATCCCCGTGTTTCTGCACATCAGATCTTGCCCCTGCCTTCTCTAATCATGGTGATATTTTACTGTAGTATTTTCCAACATAGTACCCTCAAAATGTTTAGGGAATGTAGTTAACATAGCTATTGTGGAAATCTGCTATAGGAACTTAACATGCCATTTTAACTGAATACCTGAAGCTGGCAAATTAATAATTTGGAGAATAAAATAATTTAAATGATAGAATTTATGTATTTTAGTTTTATTTTGAGTAGCACTACTGATGTACTTTTATAGCTTCCTCACTCATATATTCCAGTTTTTATAAAAGCCTGGTCTTCTGGAGATGATTCTTACCAGTGCCATTTATGACTAGGTCACTGGTTATTTTGCAAGTCATCTTTTCTACAAAATTACAGGGCATATAGCTCAGATAGCATGACTTATCCAGAATCCCATGTTCTTATAGTTCTTTAAAGATGAAATGTTGCCTCATCTGCAGTGCAAGTATATCAAATACAATTAAAGAATAGAGTTTCCTTCCTCCACCCCCCTCGGTATTCCCCCCTGCCCCCCAATTTCATATTTATTGGACACTTTAGAGCAGAGTTTCTCAAAGTGGAAGCTGGAAGACAATGGGTAAGAGGGCTTCAAAAGAATACCTTCCTGACAAATCATCTCTGAGCAGCTTACTAGTTCAGTGCAAAAGTGTGCTAACTGCAAAGCCATAGGACGTTTAGAGAGCCCTCCTTGTTCTTTTTGATTTTTGAAAGCATTTGACTTTCAGAGAGTCATGGCTGAGGAGAGAGAGCTTCTATGCAAAGTTCTGACCAGCTGCCCTAACACTAACTCTGAAAAGGAGATTGTAGAGGAAAGGCTGTGAAACTGCAGTGAGGAAGGAAGTGCAGGGTTGGGTTGGGTTGGGGATAGGAAGGGACAGAAAATGAATTTTGATTCTATCTCATGTGGCTGTGTTGGGAGAAAGGGCTGTACTATCTAGTTTTCACAGTAGCACAGGAAAAGGAGACATCCTTTCTTTTTTCTTGACTTTAGTAAGGAAAAATTGGATACAATGAAGAAGGTTGTGGTGGAAAGTAATAAAATCAGATTTTCCTGTTTTTTTCAGAAATCAACATTCAAATTGGTTGTCGTCTGTATTAGTCTTCCTTTTCTAAATTAAAACAAAAGAAAACAAAATAAGCCTTAATACACTGCTCAAAAAAATAAAGGGAACACTGAAATAAGACATCCTAGATCTGAATGAATGAAATATTCGTATTAATTACTTTGTTCATTACATAGTTGAATGTGCTGACAACAAAATCACACAAAAAGCAATGGAAATCAAATGTAAGCAACCCCTGGAGGTCTGGATGTGGAGTTACACTCAAAATTAAAGTGGAAAAGAACACTACAGGCTGATCCAACGTTGATGTAATGTCCTTAAAACAAGTCAAAATGAGGCTCAGTAGTGTGTGTGGCCTCCACGTGCCTGTATGACCTCCCTACAACGCCTGGGCATGCTCCTGATGAGGTGGCGGATGGTCTCCTGAGGGATCTCCTCCCACACCTGGACTAAAGCATCCCCCAACTCCTGGACAGTCTGGTGCAACGTGGCGTTGGTGGATGGAGCGAGACATGATGTCCCAGATGTGCTCAATTGGATTCAGTTCTGGGGAACGGGCGGGCCAGTCCATAGCATCAATGCCTTCGTCTTGCAGGAACTGCTGGCACACTCCAGCCACATGAGGTCTAGCATTGTCTTGCATTAGGAGGAACCCAGGGCCAACCGCACCAGCATATGGTCTCACAAGGGGTCTGAGGATCTCATCTCGGTACCTAATGGCAGTCAGGCTACCTCTGGCGAGCACATGGAGGGCTGTGCGGCCCCCTAAAGAAATGCCACCCCACACCATTACTGACCCACTGCCAAACCGGTCATGCTGGAGGATGTTGCAGGCAGCAGAACGTTCTCCACGGCATCTCCAGACCCTGTCACGTCTGTCACATGTGCTCAGTGTGCACCCGCTTTCATCTGTGAAGAGCACAGGGCGCCAGTGGCGAAGTTGCCAATCTTGGTGTTCTCTGGCAAATGCCAAACGTCCTGCACGGTGTTGGGCTGTAAGCACAACCCCCACCTGTGGACGTCGGGCCCTCATACCACCCTCATGGAGTCTGTTTCTGACCGTTTGAGCAGCCACACGCACATTTGTGGCCCACTGGAGGTCATTTTGCAGGGCTCTGGCAGTGCTCCTCCTGTCCCTCCTTGCACAAAGGCGGAGGTAGCGGTCCTGCTGCTGGGTTGTTGCCCTCCTACAGCCTCCTCCACGTCTCCTGATGTACTGACCTGTCTCCTGGTAGCGCCTCCATGCTCTGGACACTACGCTGACAGACACAGCAAACCTCCTTGCCACAGCTCGCATTGATGTGCCATCCTGGATGAGCTGCACTACCTGAGCCACTTGTGTGGGTTGTAGACTCCGTCTCATGCTACCACTAGAGTGGAAGCACCGCCAGCATTCAAAAGTGACCAAACCATCAGCCAGAAAGCATAGGAACTGAGAAGTGGTCTGTGGTCACCACCTGCAGATCCACTCCTTTATTGGGGATGTCTTGCTAACTGCCTATGCTTTCCACCTGTTGTCTATTCCATGTGCACAACAGCATGTGAAATTGATTGTCAATCAGTGTTGCTACCTAAGTGGACAGTTTGATTTCACAGAAGTGTGATTGACCTGGACTTACATTGTGTTGTTTCAGCGTTCCCTTTATTATTTTGAGCAGTGTAGTAAAAGTGTATTAAGTGGCATGCTCATAACCCTAACAAGTTCCATGCTAGTTTCAGACAGCTGAATTTCAGTTCTATTTTTAATTCATCATATTAGTGCTCTTAATAGCATTTCATTCAAAAGATACGTAATACTGGAGTCGACAAAACTTGTGCACTTCAACAACAGCATAAGAATTGCACTGTTGGTTAAAATGGGCAAATTTATGACAGATTTTTTTTAAAAAGCTGATCTAGCACCAGTACCCATAGAGATGCAAGCTAAAGTACGCACAAGATAACATATGACAGTTAATCTGTCTCTTGGTTTCACAAGTGGTGAGGAAGTTTGTCACAGTGGGTAATTTGTCACCGAACTCACTTAACTAATTAAAATGGCATTTAGAAACAAGTCATAACAAGCTATTTAACAAATTGTACGTTTTTTTAAATTAGAAAACTAGTGAGACTAGTTATATAGAGTAGTATCACATTAAAAGCTCTTTCTACCTCTTACCAAGTTGCATGCAGGATTGCACAATGCAGAAACTGCACTGCATATATGGAGAAGACATTTCTTCCAATAGGTGATGTTACCACTACGATGCTCAAGGAGTCCAATGCTAAACAACTGTTCAATATACCATTGTCCAATGGCACTAGGCCCTGTTGAATTGTGGATATAGTAGAGGACCTCAAAGAGCAACTACTTGAACCAAATTAGTTCCTGTCTGAATAGGTAAGGCAACAAGTTGTGCTAAGGATGCTTGATTTTATGTAAGGTGTATTGAAGATGATACAGTAAAAAATGTTCTTCTCTGCAAAGAAATTATAGGGGAAAGAGAAGCTTTTTCAATATTATTGATAATATGAGTGCAAATTTCCTGCAGTGGTCAAACAGTGTGGGAGTAGGAGTATGCACCGATAGAGCATACTCTGGTGGGTTAGCATGAAGGGCTTCACATTTTTAATATGATTCATAAGTTCTGCTAAAAAAATAATTTCAGAACTGGACAGAGTTCTAAACAACCATCAATCTAATGAACTACATTGACATTCTTGAAGGCAGGGATATTTTGTTAGGTTCTGTGAAGAGATGGGTACAGAATATACCTCTTTATTGTGAATAAAGATGACTGGCCCAGGGAAATATTTTAACACTAGTATCTGACTAAGATATGAACTTTATCACTTTTTACCTAACAAAATAATGGCAGTTTGCATATTTATCATCAGTGATTTGATCATGAAGTTGACATATGTGACACAATTTAGAAACTAAGCATTCTTTGTTTAGTGACAAAGTAAGTGTAACATTCTTTAGCTCAGTGTCAAATTAGAATCCTTTATTTAAAAAGTTGAATCGTAATAGAGGAAAAACACAAATGAAACTTTGAAAATGTTACTAGTTCAAAGCATTTATTGAGAGCAGTGATAAAATTTTCAAATCTTCACCCATTTGTGTATCTTGAGATTTCATTGAAAGAAATGTAATTTATTTTGAGAGGTATTTTCTTGATACAGGTTGTCCTCACTTAACAACCATTTGTTTAGTGACGGTTCGGACTTATAACGGTGTTGAGAAAAGCGACTTATGACTGGTTCTCACACTTATGACTGTCGAAGTTGGCTTCTGGCAAGCAAAATCAATGGGGAACCATGTGATTCATTTAATGACCACGTGGTTTGCTTAGTTCCGGCAGTGATTCGCTTAATGGCCACTGTAAAAAAGGTCGTAAAATCTGGTCGGATTCTCTTAATGACTGCTTCGCTTAGCAACCAAAATTCTGGTTCCAATTGTGGTTGTTAAACGAGGACTACCTGCATGTGGAATTGTGAATGGATTAGGGCAGTGTTCCTCAACCTTAGCAACTTGAAGATGTGTGGACTTCAACTCCCAGAATTCCCCAGCCAGCAATGCTGGCTAGGGAATTCTGGGAGTTGAAGTCTACACATCTTCAAGTTGCTAAGGTTGGGGACCCCTGGATTAGGGAACCTAAAAGGCAGCAGAAAGAAGATAATTCATTGATATCTATTCTGATACCTTTCTCTTAAAGTCAATTTTCCAGTGATGTCATTTCCTGAATTCATGTTTCAGCCCCATTAAATAGACCAGACCAGGAGACAAATCAATTCCACAGGAAGGCTAAAACTACTTTATTGCGATTAGCTATAGCAGGGCTTTCCAAAGTTTTCCCGCGGCGACACACCAACTGCTGTTGGTGTGTCGCCGCGGGAAAACCCGGAAGTGCTGCCGTTGTGGCAGCGCGCAAAAACCCGGAAGCGCTGCTGCCGCTTTCGGTTTTTGCGCACCACCGTTGGTGTGTTGCCACGGGAAAACCCGGAAGCGCTGATGATGATCAGCGCTTCTGGGTTGTGTGGTGACATACCAGACTCTGTGTGGTGACACACTTTTGTGTCGCGACACACAGTTTGGAAAGCTCTGAGCTATAGTAACAGAGTCTTGCAACTCTGATTGTGCTGTACCTCCTCTTCCTTCCTATAGTTCAATGAATTAGGGAGGTGTGTGTCTAAGTCTCTTCCAAATGTTTTCTGGCTGTTCCAGACTTTAAAAAAATGCTTCAGTCACTTTTGCCTAGGCTACAGCTTCTGCATATCTCCGGCAAGGTAATCTTCCTTTCTCTCTACAATTAGTGTGCAACTGGAATACAGAGAATTAAGGAAGCAAATTATGAAAATACTAATTCCCATTGCAACATTGTATGTGTGAATCAGAGTTTTCAGCACTTGCTGCTTTGAACAACAAATATCAAGCAAAAAATAAATGAGCAGGCTTGCAATCTCAAAACTGATGCCCAGGACTGAGAAACTGAACAACGCAAAATAAGTTAATCATTCTCATTAAAACTTGCCTGATTAAAAGCTACCCTTTGCAACAATCAGTTAACGCCTCATAGGGAACTGCTGTGTTTTTTTCTGTGTTATTTCTATCATGTAAAACTTGATAGTACAGGTAGTCCTTGCTTAACGTCCATTTCTTCAGCGAATGTTCGAAGTTACAGTGTCCAGTCCTCGAAGTTCTGGCCATTGCAGTGCACCCGCAGTAACGTGAACAAAATTCAGGCCCACTCGGGCTCAACTGCATTTATTACCACCTTTTGGTTGGCTGCCTACCTGCTGCTGCCAGTTGGCCCCGCTGCCTGGCCCTGCCAGTCACCGCTGCACCCACTGTACCAAATACCACTACTGTACTGGCCGGGGCCTTCGTTTGTGCTGCCGCCTTTTGTGCCAGTGCAGCTGGGGCTTCTCTCGTGGCCCGCCCAGGGCCTCCGTTTGTGCACCAGCCAGGGCCTCTGTGCCCCACCTAAGGACCCTTCTGTCAGGGTTCATGTCTATGAATCCTGCCATTGCGACTAAAAGAGAGAGAGAGTGAACTGCAGGGAGGGGGGTTTGACGGTTGAGTGTTATGGCTGATAGTGGAAGCTGGAGACGGCTTTGTCAAGGTCAACCACCTGCAGGAGTTGGAGGCTGAAAGTCTTGACCATTGAGATCATCAGGGTTGTGAATTGGCTCGCAGGAGGGAGAGAAGATAGTTAGCTTTGGCGGGAATCTGCATTCAGATCTTTAGAAATGCTTCAATTAACATGTATACTGAATAAAGCTTAATCTGCATTTCAATGAATTGCATTGAGAAGTGTTTATCAGGGCATTGTTGGGGTTATCACACCTTCTAGCTGGGTCCTTTTGCCCGGCACAGCTGGGGCCTTCTTTCACATGCTGGGCTTCTTTTGCTGGCATGTGAAAGAAGGCCCCAGTGTGAAACAAGGACCCCGCTAGAAGGGTCCTTCTTTCGTGCTGGTGCAGCTGGGGACTTCTTTCATGTACCAAGCTGCTTTTGCAAAAGAAGCCCTGGGCAGGGCGCAAATGGAGGCCCGGCTGCACCAGTGCAACAGAAGGCAGCAGTAATGCAGAGGGTGTGGCGGTGGGCAGGGCTGTGCGGCAGCAGCTGGGGGCAGCAGGTAGGTGGGCAGCCAAAAGGGCAGAGATGGGCAGGGAGATAGGCAGATGGGGGGAGTTCAAAAGGAGGCAGTCCGTTACCTTACCGAGGCTCAGGGCTGGGAGAGACCAAGCCAGTAATGGCTTGGTTTGTGGTGGGTCCTTGCCTAACGACCAGTAGGATTCATTTAATGATGGCAATGGGGACTGCCAAGATTGTCATAACTAAGCGATGTGTTCATGTGACATCGCGCTTTATGTCCTCATCGCTTAGTGATGGAAATTCCGGTACCAATTACCGCAGTTAACCGAGGACTAGTTGTAATTACATTTCAGTGTTCTTTTCCTTTTTTCTTTTTAGTTAATTAATACCATTGGCTGATTGATTCTATATATTCATAAGTTGTTTGGGGAATCCCAGTGCCCCATAGTTTGAGTAATACTGGCTGAGATTTGAAGTACATAACATTCATGATTGTTAATACGATTACAGTATTCAGTTATTCTAAAAAAAAAAAAAAACTCATTCTCTTAAGGAATTACTAAGGGGAAAACCAAGGAGAGAACCACACCCCCACCAACACTGGCAGGGCAAGCTACTGTATATAAACGGGGAGTAAACCCCACATTCAGTAGCACTGATGATGTTACCTAGTTGGGTAATGAAACGTCTGCAAGCGAAGAACCAAGTATATGTATATTCTCATTTTCATCCCTATGTATATTCTCTTCTATTGGAAACACATTCTCTTAGATTCTATCACTACTTAAGAGTTATGGACATGTGAGGTGTAGGTAACAAAATGGATAAACAATATTAGAAGGGGCACGGTTTAACCCGCTGAGCTGTAAAAGTCTGCCGATCTAATGGCAGTTCAAATCCCCGCGTGACGAAGTGAGCTCTCGCCACTTGCCCCAGCTTCTGTCAACCCAGCAATTCGAAAGCAAAAGCGAGTAGATAAATGGGTACCACGTTAAAGTGGGTCAATTTGCCAACATCCTGTAATTCGGGGGTCGCCCTTGGAACGGAAAGAAGATCCCGGAAATCCCAAAAATGGCGACGGAGGACGACAGAGGACGACGGAACCCGATTGGTGAACATCCAGGACGTCAGCAGCCGACTCGGAAGCGAGGTATGCTGGGACATGTAGTCCAATACCTACGGAAGAAGAGTCGGTTCCCCAACCCCCTTCCTGAGCGCGCGCGATAATAAATTGTATATTATAATGTTGTATAATTGTATAATTAGATATGAATTTGTAATACTGTAAGCCGCCTAGAGTCCTCCGATAGGGAGGGGATAGGCGGGGTATAAATATGATAAATAAATAAACAAATAAACAAACAAACAAATAAATAAATAAGAGTTGTTTTTCATTTCTGCAGTGGCATTTTGTTTGCCAGTGTTTAATTTTTTTTCAATGGAGAGGCAAGGGAAGAATTATTAAGCAATGAGATCTAATTTTACGGAGTTGCTTTCTTTGTGGTGGTGTGCTTTCAAATTTTTTTTCCTTGTTGTTTTCTATATCCTTTGTTCTCTTTTTGATTTTGGCAGACCAAAACCAACCTGAACTCACATCCCAGGCTGATTTTCCTATGCCCAACTTTAGGCTATTGTAGGAATCACCTGAAAAGATTATGTAAGGTATTGATTGAGTAGTTTGAATTTCACTCCTTGGAAAGTTACTTCAATTGCCCTAGAAAAGCCCCAGAAGCTAAAAGAGAGTAAGAGGCCATATCAGGGAATTGCTCTGTAAGTGTCTTTAAAACATTTAAGATTTATGATTAAGTTTTAATGAGTAAAGTCAATGTTTTGTCAACAAGGTCTGTGTTTTATTTTACCCAACAACTGACCATGCCTAAATTCTCTTTGTTTGGAGATGCAGAACCCCCTGATTATTGTACTAATATCTTAAATGAGAGAGTTATGTTCATGTTAGATTCAGGTATTTGCTTAGTTCAATAAACTTGTTCTCTTAGGTACAATTGAAAAGGTACATTATCTAAGCAGTGTCTTGAACAGAAAACATTTATTTTAAAATCTGAACTGAAAGATGTTAACTACATTACAGTTTTAAATACCTAGTTATGGATTCCTCCTCTGGATGATAGATTGGAGACATATTGGAGACAAAAGTAAATGAATGGATGTGGTGGATACTTTAGAATGATGCTGCTGTTAGAGATTTAAAAAAATCTTCCTTACCATTTTTGCCCAGTAGGTTGTAGAGTGCAGCACATTTTTATAATAAAGATGATGAATTTAATAGCAAACTGGCAGCTGAATGGAAATTACAGACCTTGATACTGGGAGAAAATTGCCTATAAAGCAGCTCCGGGAGAGCAGGCTTTAAATTTATCCAGCCATTTTAACATGATAGGAATTGCAGGGTATTTGGTGGGCTTCCTTAGTTTAGATGGATGATGGTTCATTTTTCCTTTATTTAAGAATTGAAGACTATGTTAAAAGATGACCTTGCTGTCTTACAGGTAAGGTTTTGCAGCCTGCTTTATTTATAAGATTTTTAAAAGATTTAACACTACAAATAATTATTGTTACACATCATGAATGAAAATCTATTAATTGAGCAGTCATTGATTTTTCTGTGGTTGTAATGCTGCTGCAGTTCAAAAATAATTTTAAAATGCTTTGAAGTTGACAAAAATTGAGATTGTTCAGGGTTTGTTTTGCTGTCAGTCTTTGAGAAACTAATGTACTACAATGGTTAGGGAATTCTAGGATCTTTGTATTATACTGTATATGCCTGTTGTCTATCTCACAGTCACTTGTAGTTCATAAGGTGTTTCTGTAGATTTACTACATTTGTACCCTATTCATCTCTAATGACTGCAGTTAGTATGCAAGGTATCCTTCCCCCCCATAGTATGAGATACATTAAGCTGTGGAGTCCTTGGTGCTCTCTGAGCCTTGTTGTTTTCTTGCAGACGTTTCATTGCCAGGCTAGGCAACATCTTCAGTGCGAAAAGGGAGTGGGACTTGCTCTCTGTTTATATACCATGGCTTGTCCTGCTTGTGTTGGTGGAGGTGTTGTTCTCTCCTTAGTAGTTCCTTGATTGGGCTGTTTGCTACTTGGTTGATTTACTGAGTTAATAGTTCCTTGATTAGGGTATATTGTGCTGTCTGATTGTTCCTCTGGTGCTAATCTTGGTGTTAATCTTTGCATATCTGGGTGATGATTGCTGGCAAGGAGGTGTTCTGGTCTTCTGGCTTTCCTATTGTCTCTTATGAATGGTATAGGCCAAGGGTCGGAAACTGCGGCTCGCGAGCCACATGCGGCTCTTTGGCCCCTTGAGTGTGGCTCTTCCAACCGCTCTAGTCCGGGGCGTCTCGTCTGCCTGCGGCTGCCCCGCACGTGTTTGTGCGTATGCGCGCCCGTGTTTGGCCACCCGCCAGCCGGAGGGACGGAGCCGGTTCCCCTGAATGCTGAGGGGCCCGCGGGTCGGGCGTCCTCCAGCTCCCATCCGCGGGGCTGCTCCGCCTTCGCCAGCCCCGAGCCTCGCTGCCCTGGACCTTGTCTGAGGAAAGCGCGTGGGGCCGCGGCACAGGAGGCGCAAGCGGAGTCCGGAACCCGCGGCCGCCGCCAGATGGGAAGCGGAAAGGCCGGCGGGCTGCGGGAGCGAGATGGAGCTGCCCCTTCCGCGGCCGGAGCAGGCGAGGGCTGCGGCGTCCCGTCGCTGCAGGTTCTCCTGCTCCACTCGGAAGGCGTGCCGGGACGGGGGAGCCTTCCAGAGGGGCACTGGCTCGCTCTTTCGCGGGAGGACCGGGCTGGAGCGGCGGGTGGGGTGACGGGCGCGCTTGCCTTGCAAGCAAAGAGCTGCGTGTCATTCTGGGGGGGCTGAGTGGCGGAGGGGAAAGGGGTGCCAAGGGGGATGCCAAGGAGAGAGGTGCAGGGACACCCTTAGGATTGGGACCCCCCTCCCCGGCAGGGGCCCCGGGGGCTCCCTCAGAGTAACCCTTGTATGGGAGATGGGCGGGGAATAAATAAAATAAATAAATAAACCCTGGCATCTCCCTTTGGCCTGCTGTCCGCGGCCCCTGCCCTGCCCCCGCCCCAGCGCCCAGCCCTGTCCCCCCACCTCCCTCCCTGCAGGCGGTGGACAAACTCGGCGAGGAAGCCCGCGATGGCGGCTTCCCTCCCGCACGCACGCCCAGGCTCGGCTGCGGAGCTCAGCTCAGGAGAGGCGGCGGGAAGGAGGGAGCGCCGCGGAGCATGTGCAGAGGGCTCCGCTGGATGCCGCGGTGTTCCCGGGCAGGCGCGCGTGGCCGGGTCGGGGATCGCGGCGCCACTCATTTGGGAAGTGGCTACGATCCTGAGGTGGGCTGGGAAGGGGGAGGAATCACGTCTGCGGGGCTGTGATTTGGATCTCTCCCTCTGCCACTTGGCAGATGCCTTGGGTTGTTTGGGTGGGCGATGTGAGCGACGGAGGAAGGCGAGCCAAAAAATTAAAAATAAATATGATGTACAAAACACTCAGAGCTTCAGCCTTTGGGTTCATAATATGGTTAGCTGGGAAAAGTGGGTAAATGTGTGCCCGAGAGCTTTGCCCAACGATCTGGCTCTCCAAAGGCGACGGAATGTGCCTAAATCCAGCGAGATTGTTTTTGACTTCCCCTCCCCGGATGCGCCTGCCCCCTTCCACGCGATTGGCTCCCGCCCGCAATCCCCGCCCCCTTCCACGTGATTGGCTCCCGTTTGCAAACCCCACCCACTTCCGTGCAATTGGCTCCCACCCTCAAACCCCGCCCCCTGGCCCTCGAGTGATGTTATAAATGTTATAAATGTCAAAATGGCTCCTGGCATAAAAAAGTTTGCCGACCCCTGGTATAGGCCAATTCTGGATCCGCACAACCTCCCACAATGAGGGCATAGGTTTCCGGATTTACTTACTTACGGATTAAAATTTTACCCTTGGAAGACAATCTTACTCGGCTACGAGTGATCGCCAATGAATGAATGAATGAATGAATGAATGAAAATGAATGAATGAATGAATGGTATGTAAATGTTTACCTCTATGTGTCTTTTGATGGCTGCTTTGTCTGAGTGCCAAGCTTCCAGGAATTCTCTAGTGTTTTTGGATTTGGCTTGGTTTAAGATGCTCACAGTTTCCTAATTGAAATTATGGTTAAGTCCATGTGTTGTGAGATTAAGGAGTTTTCATCATGTCTTCTGACTGCTAGTTGTTGTTCGTGGATGCATTCTGCTAGTCTTCTGCCGGTCTGTCCTACATAGTGGCTGCTATAGTCCTTACACTGTATGTTGTAGGTAACTCCTGTTTTTTCTTCTTGGGCTACTGGGTCTTTATTAAGATAGATTAAGCTTTATTAAGATAGATTAAGCTACAATAAAGTAGCCCTACGATAAGTTTCCTTCCTTGATAATTTTCCCTGGTTACAGATAATGAGAATTGCAAATTCCAACATGTTGAGTCACTATCAGTTTGGAAAAGTCTGAAAAATTTTATCAGAATTTTTCCATTGCATCTGTAAACATAAAATGATTCCAGGGCAATGAAACTATACATAAATACTTTAAAAAGTAGTGTTGATTGTGTTGTCAATATTTGGATTTATATATTTATTATAAAGGAGCAAGAAAAATAACTTTTGAACATTATGGTAAACATGTTTGGAGTTATTCTGATTATAACATGATTTATCAGGCCCCTTCCCCCTTTTTTCTTTAATAATTATGATGTTTATAGAGATTGAAGTTACAGTTTTTATCCCACTGATTTCATTGCATGTTTGTATATTTTTGTTTTGTTAATAAAGTCAGTGCAACAAAACTTGAAAAACAAAATAAAACACAGTAAAGTACACAATAAATGGCTAATGTAAAAATCAGAACCTTGCCTTTTAAACACATTATTTTGGACAACATTCTCAACAATTAGTCACTTGTCATTAAACTTAGCCATTATTAGCAGTACCAGTCTAACATCAAAGGGAATGGCCTTATAATAATAACAACAGCAATGATAGTATTTATTTATATTGCATTTAAAAAGTAAATTTGGAACAGAAATAAAGGAGTATCAGTTAAAATATACAGAATTACAAAACAGGCATACTACACACCCAGGCAACTCTAAAGGAATAGTGGGAATAAAAACAGTAGATAAGCTAGACCATATAAAACTTACTCACATTATATGAGTAAGTATATAATTAAATCAGGTAAAATTAAACAACTATACTACACCAAACTAAACTGCACACTCTATAACTAGAGTGGTATAACTTGTTAATATTTGATTGTTCAGGTGATTTTAATGTTGTTTTCTTGTTATACTGTTTATATTTTGGATGCTAACTGCTGGGAATCCTTAGGGATTCTGGTGGCTTACATAGCTAATTAATATATAAAGTAAAATTGCTGTTATGAACATTCAGATATATTGTAGCCTTACAATTAACCATTGGTGGTCTGATGTAATTGGTCTCTGCGCTCCGCAGGCCCTACTGTGCCCAGCCGACCTTCACTGTCTTACTGCTGCTGCTGCTGAGGCGTGGCCAGCTGGCCCTATGCGAGGCAGCTGCTGGCCATGCCAGGCCTTCTTCCCGAGGCATCGTGAGAATGGTGTGCACGATTTGGAGAACGGCAGGTGTGGCCTTCTCAGGATGCTTTGGAAGCCTCAAAAGCTTTCTGAAGGCTTTCCGAAGCTTCGTAAGAAAGATGCATGCTATTTGGAGAACAGTGTGAGTGGCCTTGGGAAGAAGGCCCGGTGTGGCCAGCAGCTGCCTCACATAGGGCCAGGCTGGGCACACCTCATCAGCAGTGGGAGGAAGACAGTGAAGGTCAGCTGGGTATGACAGGGCCTGCAGAATGTAGGGTAGTGGGGGCAGTTGGGGCTTGGTGCTGGGATGGTTAGCTGTGGCCCTGGCTGAGACTGCTGAAGGCCCTGGGCCTCTACTTCAGTCCCAGCGCTGCTGCCACCACTGAGGAGCGCCGCTGTGCAGGGCAACAAAAACGGCAGAGATGGTGGAGATAAGGGGGAGGCACCCTGCGGTCGTAAGTGCAGCCAGGCTGCCAAGTGCCCGAAATTTGATCACGTGACCATGGGAGCACTGTCACGGCCCTAACTTTGAGGACTGGGCGTTAGTACCATTAATTCAGCGCCACTGTAACTTTGAATGGTCGCTGAATGAATGATCGTTAAGCGAGGACTACCTGTGTATGTATGGAGAAAAAAAATGTTTCCAGAATATATTAGGGTACAATAACAGCTTCAGGAGAAGATCACAGGAAATCATTATCCTACTCCAGCTTGTCTTGAGATCAGTGAGATTCTTTGCTCCTTTGTGCCAAAATTATTCCATTTCACCACACACATTTTTTCGTTTACAAGTTTTGTGCCCTCTTTACTGTTGGCTCTTCCAAGTCAAAAAACCTGTAACCTGACTGAGTACTAATTACGCACTATGTGATAGTGTAATGCAGGGCTTTCCAAAGTTTTCCCGCGGCGACACACCAACCGCCCTTGGTGTGTCACCGCGGGAAAACCCGGAAGTCCTGCCGCCGTGGTAGCGCGCAAAAAGCTGGAAGCGCTGCTGCCGCTTTCGGTCTTTGCGCGCCGCCACGACTGCAGCGCCTTCGGATTTTCATGTGTCGCCGCGGGAAAGCCGGGTGCGGGCGGGGGTGTGCATGGCAGCAGCAGCGGCGGCAGCCTCCGCTAAAACGCGGAAGCACCGATGGCGCGCCGGTGCCGCCGCCGCCGTGCATGCCCCTGCTGCCACTTCCGGGTTGTGTGGAGACACAGCCGACTGTGTGTGGCGACACACAGTTTGGAAAGCTCTGGTGTAATGGATAACATTTAGACAAATTGTGGAGTCCTTGGTGCTCTCTGAGCCTTGTTGTTTTCTTGTAGACATTTCATTGCCAGATTAGGTAACATCTTCAGTGCAAAAAGGGAGTGGGGTATTTAGACAAATTAATTGTAATGAAATTTCATCCCTCCCGCTGTCCTTTTTAAAGTAATTATAGTGGCTACAAGAGTCACCCATATGGTTTTCTAGAAACGGATGAACTAATAAATTTTCAGCTTGCTTCAGGAAACATTCTCTTTATATTAGAATACTTTTGTTATGCTTGTTTCTTTTGTATTAGTTTGGGGGAGATGGTCGGTCATATAAATTTAAATAATAAATAAATAAATTTAAATAATAAATAAATAAATTTAAATAATAAATAAATAAATTTAAATAATAAATAAATAAATTTAAATAATAAATAAATTTAAATAATAAATTAATTAGAGTAAACAAATACATTTAGAAAGCTTCTCAAGTTATTCTTTTGTCACAAATGGTTTGATCTGAAATATTTGAAAGGAGGAAAAAAAATTAAAACACTCATGGTTGATATGAAGTTTCATTATGTAGCATTGTTATTGGAATCATGGTTAAATTTTAGAAAGAGAATATTCCTATTTATTGGCTGGATTTACAGGTGAAATCTGGTTTATATAAGTTTTGCTTAACTTGATTTTAAGCCTAGCCATTTTGGCCAGAAAGCCATGGTTTATGTTTTAGAATTATTTATAAACCAAAGTTACTGAAAACAATGGACAGGCTATATATTTAGACAACTGAAGAAATAAACATATGATGCTGAAAACTACCCATCTGTTTCGAATATCTTTTTAAAAATTTATTTAGGTTATTGGTTTACTTCAGGTAACTGGTTATTAGTTGAGAATCTTCTTTCTGCACTATGTTCATTTTTGTTAAAGTTGGTTGTTTCTGTTGTGATTGTTTCTCTGGAGCAAGTGAATTTGGGAAACAAACAAGCTCAGTGGTACATGCAGTTTTAGTCTATTTCTCCATTTTGTCTTGATCGAACTGAAAGCCTTCCAGTTCCATTCAGAAGAAGCTGCTGCTAATAGATTGCTTAGAATCTTAGTGATAAGTTAACGCTGGACAATATTTGACTACTATAGGATCTGTTTCACCAAGTGAGGGGAGCTGAATGTCTGCCAAGTCATTATTTTGCATGTGTCTGTCATTCTTTGCTATACCCATAATTACTATATAGTAGTATATTTATTTTTTGTTAAATACTGTCCTCTGTGTTGAGGATTCAGAACATTGACTGTCAAATGGATGACTTAGCTAGACAAATATTTGTGTTATTACTTAATTTAAATAAAGGTGATAAAGGCAAACGCTCAAATTGATTTTCATTCTGTTGTCTTAAGTATTTCTGGAATATTAGATAAGCCTGGTGTATCTATTTTGGTTTTCTTAAGAACCATTGAACTTGAACCCCGTACACAATATTATTGAGAATTTGCTTCTAAATGTTTATGGTAATAGTTGTGGATACTGTGTCATCTATTGAAACCCACTGCAAGTAGTTTTTCTGTGCTTCAGGTTATTTAAACATGTAGCTGCGCCCCACTGAGTTTCTGCTGACAATAAGAATATACTGTCTTCTCCCTGACTCTGTTGTAATTTCTTCAGAGTCCAATTAGCATGTCAAATAACTTTGCCAGTCTAATCCTTGTCCTTTGTTCTCCAGTTTACCAGCTATTAGGGTGTATCCTGGTTGGAGACTCCGCAAGAAAAACTTTGGTTTGCTTGCCTACTATATTTTAGAAAGAGATCAGCAGCTTTTTCAGATGCCCTGGCTTATCATGTGATTTAGTATAATATGGCAGTTTTGGATTGTGCTTGGTTTGGGAGAGATGCTAATGGCTTGATTCCTAAAGGATGTTCTCTTTTTTCCCATGCTTAATCACCCACAACAGCAAAACCATCTGGAAAAATTCAACCCTGACACTTCCTGTGGTACTCTGGATGTTCAGGAGAGTCCATCCCTGATCCAAATGGAGGAGCTATGAGGCTACCTTATAATTTCTGTAGCACTGCTGCAAGGTTCAAGGCTCTACTAACTAGAGGCCATTTAATTTTAGGGCAGGGAAGTGTGATTCTTCTATATGATAGGAGTCAGCCATCAGTTTTCCCTATGACTCTGTATCTTCCCCTATTAGGTACAATAGGTTTGCACATGTCAGTTGCACATTTGTACATGGTACCAGACAGAGAAAGGCACAAGAGAGAAGAACTTGAGTGAGGCCAAAATGAGGTAGGCTGAAACATACTGCCTAATGTAAAATACACACCTATTAGTAGGGCTGTTACTTGATGGCTAGAGTGGGAATTACACTATTTACAAGGAGAGAATATTAAAACAAGAAAAAAGGTATACAATATATTAGAATATATTATATATTAGAATCACATAATATAAAGGTTGAACAGGACCTTGGACATCATCTAGTCCAGGACTCTACCATTGTAGCATCTTTGACAGATGGCCATCCAGCCTCTGTTGAAACACTCCCACAAGGACAGCACTATCTCTCATTACAGTCTTTTCATGGTTGAACAGCTCTAATCATTAGGATTTTTTTTTCTTTATGTCCAAGTGAAATATCCTTGTTCATAGTTTAAACACACAGTTTCTTGTCCTGTTTTCTGGAACAGCTCTGAACAGTTCTGCCTCCTCTTCTACATGACAACCATTAAGATATTTGAAGACAGCTATCATGTCTCATGTATCATGGCAAAAAAGGGAAGCACTAAAGAATGTTCAAACTATCGAACAGTGGCACTTATTTCACATGCCAGTAAGGTAATGCTCAAGATCTTGCAAGGTAGACTCCAGCAATTCATGGAGCGAGAATTGCCAGATGTACAAGCTGGGTTTAGAAAAGGCAGAGGAACTAGAGACCAAATTGCCAATATCCTCTGGATAATGGAGAAAGCCAGGGAGTTTCAGAAAAACATCTATTTTTGTTTTATTGACTATTCTAAAGCCTTTGACTGTGGATCATAACAAATTGTGGCAAGTTCTTGGTGGTATGGGGATACCAAGTCATCTTGTCTGCCTCCTGAGGAATCTGTATAACGACCAAGTAGCAACGGTAAGAACAGAGCACGGAACAACGGACTGGTTTAAGATTGGGAAAGGAGTACGGCAGGGTTGTATACTCTCACCCTACCTATTCAACCTGTACGCAGAACACATCATGCAATGTGCTGGGCTTGAGGAATCCAAGGCTGGAGTTAAAATCGCTGGAAGAAACATTAACAATCTCAGATATGCAGATGATACCACTTTGATGGCTGAAAGCGAGGAGGAGTTGAGGAGCCTTATGACGAAGGTGAAAGAAGAAAGTGCAAAAGCTGGGTTGCAGTAAAACCTCAAAAAAACCAAGATTATGGCAACCAGCTTGATTGATAACTGGCAAATATATGGAGAAAAAGTGGAGGCAGTGACAGACTTTGTATTTCTAGGCGCAAAGATGGCTTCAGACGCTGACTGCAGCCAGGAAATCAGAAGACGTCTACTTAGGAGGAGAGCAATGGCAAATCTTGATAAAATAGTTAAGAGCAGAGACATCACACTGACAACAAACGTCCGCATAGTTAAAGCAATGGTATTCCCCGTAGTAACCTATGGCTATTAGAGCTGGACCATAAGGAAGGCTGAGCGAAGGAAGATAGATGCTTTTGAACTGTGGTGTTGAAGGAAAATTCTGAGAGTTCCTTGGACTGCAAGAAGATCAAACCAGTCCATACTCCAGGAAATAAAGCCAGACTGCTCACTTGAGGGAATGATATTAAAGGCAAAACTGAAGTACTTTGGCCACATAATGAGAAGACAGGATACCCTGGAGAAGCAGCTGATGCTAGGGAAAGTGGAAGGCCAAAGGAAGAAGGGCCGACCAAGGGCAAGATGGATGGATGATATTCTGGAGGTGGCGGACTCGACCGTGGGGGAGCTGGGGATGGTGGCGGCTGACAGGAAGCTCTGGCGTGGGCTGGTCCATGAAGTCACGAAGAGTCAGAAGCGACTGAATGAATAAACAACAACAACATCATGTCTCCATGCTGTCTTCTGTTCTTCAGGCTAAACATACCCAATGCTTTTAGCCATTCCTCACATGTTTTTCCTTCCAGGCCACTTACCAGTTTGGTTATTCTCTTCTGAATGCACTCTTAGCAGTGTCTTTCCTAAAATGCAGAACTGGACACAATATTTTAGATGAGGACTAACCAGTACAGAATAGGAAGGGATAGCTTCTCTCGATCGTGGCAATATACACTGCTCAAAAAAAATAAAGGGAACACTGAAATAAGACATCCTGATCTGAATGAATGAAATATTCGTATTAATTACTTTGTTCATTACATAGTTGAATGTGCTGACAACAAAATCACACAAAAAGCAATGGAAATCAAATGTAAGCAACCCCTGGAGGTCTGGATGTGGAGTTACACTCAAAATTAAAGTGGAAAAGAACACTACAGGCTGATCCAACGTTGATGTAATGTCCTTAAAACAAGTCAAAATGAGGCTCAGTAGTGTGTGTGGCCTCCACGTGCCTGTATGACCTCCCTACAACGCCTGGGCATGCTCCTGATGAGGTGGCGGATGGTCTCCTGAGGGATCTCCTCCCACACCTGGACTAAAGCATCCCCCAACTCCTGGACAGTCTGTGGTGCAATGTGGCGTTGGTGGATGGAGCGAGACATGATGTCCCAGACGTGCTCAATTGGATTCAGGTCTGGGGAACGGGCGGGCCAGTCCATAGCATCAATGCCTTCGTCGTGCAGGAACTGCTGGCACACTCCAGCCACATGAGGTCTAGCATTGTCTTGCATTAGGAGGAACCCAGGGCCAACCGTACCAGCATATGGTCTCACAAGGGGTCTGAGGATCTCATCTCGGTACCTAATGGCAGTCAGGCTACCTCTGGCGAGCACATGGAGGGCTGTGCGGCCCCCTAAAGAAATGCCACCCCACACCATTACTGACCCACTGCCAAACCGGTCATGCTGGAGGATGTTGCAGGCAGCAGAACGTTCTCCACGGCATCTCCAGACCCTGTCACGTCTGTCACATGTGCTCAGTGTGCACCTGCTTTCATCTGTGAAGAGCACAGGGCGCCAGTGGCAAAGTTGCCAATCTTGGTGTTCTCTGGCAAATGCCAAACGTCCTGCACAGTGTTGGGCTGTAAGCACAACCCCCACCTGTGGACGTCGGGCTCTCATACCACCCTCATGGAGTCTGTTTCTGACCGTTTGAGCAGCCACACGCACATTTGTGGCCCACTGGAGGTCATTTTGCAGGGCTCTGGCAGTGCTCCTCCTGTCCCTCCTTGCACAAAGGCGGAGGTAGCGGTCCTGCTGCTGGGTTGTTGCCCTCCTACGGCCTCCTCCACGTCTCCTGATGTACTGACCTGTCTCCTGGTAGCGCCTCCATGCTCTGGACACTCGCTGACAGACACAGCAAACCTTCTTGCCACAGCTCGCATTGATGTGCCATCCTGGATGAGCTGCACTACCTGAGCCACTTGTGTGGGTTGTAGACTCCGTCTCATGCTACCACTAGAGTGGAAGCACCGCCAGCATTCAAAAGTGACCAAACCATCAGCCAGAAAGCATAGGAACTGAGAAGTGGTCTGTGGTCACCACCTGCAGATCCACTCCTTTATTGGGGATGTCTTGCTAACTGCCTATGCTTTCCGCCTGTTGTCTATTCCATGTGCACAACAGCATGTGAAATTGATTGTCAATCAGTGTTGCTACCTAAGTGGACAGTTTGATTGACTTGGACTTAACATTGTGTTGTTTCAGTGTTCCCTTTATTTTTTTGAGCAGTGTACTTGATACAGCCTAGGACTGAAGGTGGGGGAGTTGCTTTTTTGGTTTGTGTTTGTGTGTGCGCCTTGGAGTCAGTTTTTGACTCCTGGACAAGTCCCTGCACTTTTCTTGGCAAGGTTGTTCATAAGTGGTTTGCCATTGTCTCCTTCCTAGGGCTGAGAGAGAGTGACTGGCCAAAGGTCACCCAGCTGGCTTTGTGCCCAAGGCAGGATTAGAACTCATGGTCTCCCGGTTTCTAGCCTGGTGCCTTAACCACTACACTAAACTGCCTCTCAATTTTTGCAATTGCAGTACATTATTAGCTCTTTCCTGTTGGGTAGGATCAGACCTAGCACATCTGATCCTTTTGTCTCTTCTTTAACCTTCTGGAAAATTAAACAGCAAGACCACTGAGGAATTTTTGAGCCTTGCAATCATGGCTGGGTTGGTTTTCCAACAGATGTCCAGATAGCTAAAGTGTCTTTATGTTTCTCTTCCCTGAAAGTTCTGTAATCTTATCCATGAAGCAGTTATCCAAATCTTGTTCCTGGCTTACTGATCTATGGCACATCGGTACAATAATATTTTGTTCTTTCTTTCTTTAATTTTTATCCTGCCTTTATTATGTTTATAAATAACTCCCCCCTCCCTTACATTCTTACTCAAATGCTTTGAACTGTACATATTATATGTATGCTCAGATAATTCACACAATGAAAAAGGAGGCTAATAATAATTAGTGAATGAGGGAGATGGATTAGTTCAATAACAGTTGAAATATTGTCTAAAAAATAGACTGGAATTGTGAAAGGAATGGTAGGGCTTGGAAAAGAGAATGAAAACATTATTGAGAATGGGAATAAGCTTGATGAATTGAAAAGATAAATCAGTTGGTAAAAGAGAAAGAGAGCAGTAAAAAAATTGAACCACTCAAAAAGGACCTGGGGAACAATGAAGCATAATGATAATAATGGAAAATATATCTCCCCACTGTCTTGCCACCCATCCAAAAAGCTGTGCTTGAGTGATGATTACAACAGTGACACCCATCTCCAGTGTTAGAGATTATAGAAAATGAACTCAAGCATTGTATGTAATAAGCTAGTGGACAAGGTTCTCTTCTAGAGATTAAGTGCCCAGGACTGGTATTCATCAGATACATACTGTTTGTATTTTCCTTCCATGTTATATGCAAACTACAAGTTATGTAAATTATCAATAAACGTTTGAGAACTGTGGAAATAAATGTTTATTAGGAAATAAGAAATCAAAATGTGAGACGGTGCATTACTATGATGAGAGATGGGATGGAATCTCAATAGCCTTTTCTGAATGTTTTTGTTGACTTGCCAGTGCCTGGCTTTCTATACAATGTTTAATGTAAAATATCACATAATATTTTACTTATTTCTTTGGTTGTTTTTATAAAGGAGATGGTTTATTTGGTTTATTATTTTCATTAAAATTTGTCTTTGAACTCTGTAATGGGTGTGTTTTGCTTTAAAAAAATAGATATGATTTAAGAGCAAATGCATATAGGTTAAGTCCTATGGCATAGCTTTCCAAACTGTGTGTCGCAACACAATACTGTGTTGCCTGTGGGGCCCAGGTGTGTCGCAAGAAAACCCGGAAGTGCTGATGGCGCACCACCTCCACCGTGTGCGGTGGCGGGCCATCAACACTTCCAGGTTTTCTCGTGACACACCAGGACGTTGCTGCCCCGCCGCCGTAGTGTGCAAAAACCCGGAAGTGCCACTGCTGCCGCGGCACACAAAAACCCGGAAGCACCGGTGCTGCGGCGCTTCTGGGTTTTCGTGTGCTGCCATTGGCAACGGGAAGAGTTTGGAAAGCCCTGTCCTATGGGGTACTTCCATAGTCAGCAAAGTTTCCTATCTTGTAGCTATAGATCAGTGTATGCCGGGGTAACCGCCGCTGCCCTAATTATGCTCCTTTTTTGAGTGTTATTGTAGACTAAAGGAATTTGAATAGAGAGTCCGAACTGATTGTTTAATTCTTTGACCCTAGAAACAATTGGGTCTAGATACGTAGAGTCCCATATTGGTTGTTTTAAACCATTTTGTCAGTTTGTCATATATATATAGAGAGGGAGATTTTGATTTCTTTTTCTTGTTAAATATCTATTGCAGGGCTTTCCAAAGTTTTCCCGCGGCGACACACCAACCGCCGTTGGTGTGTTGCCATGGGAAAACCTGGAAACGCTGCTGCCACTTTTGGTTTTTGCGCGCCGCCGTTGGTGTGTTGCCGCGGGAAAACCCGGAAGCGCTGATGATGATCAGCGCTTCCGGGTTGTGTGGCGACACACCAGACTGTGTGTGGCGACACACTTTTGTGTCGCGACACACAGTTTGGAAAGCTCTGATCTATTGTGTCTGCCCAGAGTCAAATTGCTTGAGTCGGTACTTTCTTGTTGAAATTGGATAGGCCAGAGGTAATTCTCATGAACTGAGGCTGGCGTGAACTTGATATAAATCTTGACTACTAAGATCCTTTCTGGATTAGTAAGTCTTCCCCAGATCTTTCTGATACTGTGTATAATAGAATCATTATTGTTTAATTCGTATTTGGAGAATACCATTGAGAATAGTCCTACTTATTTTCTATATGCAATGGGATATGGATCCCTATATAACAGTTTAAACTTTTTACTAGTCCCTAAATTAACTTAATAGCTTAAAAAAGTATGTATCTTTGCTGGATGTTTTATGTCCAGTCAGTTCTGCCTTAATATCCCTCCGTTGCGAGGGAGATGGGCGGTAATATAAATCTGATGAATAAATAAATAAATAATATGCTATAAATGTACTGCTATCATTAGCTTCAATAATTTCAAGGTAACTATTGGGTATATGCCTCAGTGCAGTGTTTCTTAAAACTGTATAAGTTCATAGTAAGTTATTTTTAGTGGGGGAATTCCTATGACTGATTCTTTTCAAAAATGGGGAAAAAACTTAAAAGGAATGTTGGAATAAAACATATTTTAATTCTGCTGTTTATTTTCTCGTACATGTATATATTTATTGTAAATCGTAATCAGATATATAAACATGCATATGATAGCTTATTTCTTCATTGCCTGAAATTAGGTTAGAAATTAGGTTCTTAGAATCAGCACAATATATAGTCTATTTTGATATTTGATCTTGGTTGCTGTGTGTGCAAAAAATTAGCAAAAAATTAGCTTTACAAAGCAATGTTGAAAGGACCTTTAGTGCTTTTTTATTTGATATTTGAATGTTTTTATCTGTATTGCAAAGGATCTGATACTTTTTGACAAGGCTTGTAGGTGGTGCTTAGTTTCTGTTCTAGCATAGTGGAAATCATTGGTTAAAATCATAATGTGATTTTGATGGAAAGATTGCAACTGCATATAATGTCTATGAAGGTTCTCAGTCATCCAGGTGGAATTGTCTGTAGCTTGAATCATGTCAACTAGATTTCTATTTTCTCAGTGGAAACGTTTCGCTCCTTATCCAAGGAGCTTCTTCAGTCTGAGCAAAGTTAGTAAGGGAATCCTTAAATATGTTTCTAGGTGTAAGGTCACACAGCCACCTAGAAACATATTTAAGGATAAGGAGCGAAACGTTTCCACTGAGAAAATAGAAATCCAGTTGACATGATTCAAGCTACAGACAACTGCATATAATGTAAGAGTTTGAAACCCCACAAGAGCATTTTACAACATAAAATTATGAAGCTGAAACATTAGTAATTACTGATCTTTACCTTGATAAGGCAGTTGTTCTAACTATTATGAATTGGCATCTGAAAAGAAATAGTTAAGAATGAGCAGTCATTTTAAGTCCTACAAGATGATGGGGCTGGTTAGAACAGTCAACCAATGAATAGCTTACTATTTTAAAATGAAAGAAAACTAAATTAACTAAATAAGCCTAATATTCCTTCATGATCATAACAGGCTGGGAGGAGAAAATAACTGGTTTTGAAATACTTACATTTGCAGTTATGTAGTTAATATTTTAGATCAGAGTAGAAACTGTTTGGATTTTTGTTTATTCTAATTAAGAAAAAAATGTTCAGAGTCTTTCTACTCCTGCAGACTCCTCTCAGCTACTTATTTGCATTGAAGAGTTCATGTATGTACGGTAGGTTGCTTATTTATTAAATGCACAAAACCAAAATGTTCGTATTTGCTTATACAAGGCACTTTGGACATGAGATACTATTTGAGCTAAAGCAGAGATTGAGTTTTAGTGCTAACTTGTTTCATGTTTCAACCAAAAGTAAAATAACAAAAACATATATTTCATAGCCACTTGTTGTAGGGCTTCTGATCTCTTCTAATTCTGATATTCAGAATATATGGCTGCTGTAACCAAAATGTCACTATCCACAAAACGGAAGGAAGCCTCAGTGGGTTCAGGGAAGTAGCCAAAATAGCATTACCATGTAGTAGGAGAAACCTTAACAAGTTCAGAGCAATCTCAGAGGTTGCAATTCTTTATAAAACTCATTATAGGAGAACCTTAATCAAGAAATTTCTAAAACAGTTCAAGGAGGAATGAGTATGCTCATTGGCCAAGGAGTAGAATGCTCTCTATGTGTATATTTGAAAAATCATTTGAGAGGGAATGGATATTGTGAAGGAAATAATAAATGGGAATAAACATTTCAACATTTTTTGTAGGTTCATATTCTTCCTAAACTTCCCTAGGTGTTGTACTGCTGTACTTAGATTTCCTTACATTGGGAGCTTAGTTGACTCTTAACCTCTGAGGAAATACAGTAGTTATCAGAGTAGTGTCATCAGTGTAGCACAGGTTATTGATGTTTCTTCCTCCAATTTTAAATCCATGCCCATCTTCTCTCAATCCTGCTTCCTCAGTATATATTTAGCATATAGATTGAATAAGTAAGGAGTGAAATAAATTCACTCCTGGAGCCAATTTATTATTATTTTTTTACTATCTTCCATCCAGACTGCTTTCCTGTCCTGTGCATAGGTTTTGCACAAGGACAGTAAGATGCTCTGGCATTCCCACTTTCCTAAGCACATTCCACAGCTTGACATGCTCATCACAATCAAAGGGCTTTCTATAGTCAATGAAGCACATATTGACTTCTTTTTAGGATTCTTTGTCTTTCTCAATTATCCAGCATGCACCAGAAATAATCTCTTATTCCTCAGCCTTTACTAAAACCAGCTTGAATTTCTGGCAGCTCCTTTTCCATGTAGGGCTCTAATCTGCATTTGATGATCTGATGGTTTTTGCTAACATGTGAATTTAAGGATATTGTGAGATACCTTGCACACTATTAAGTTTCCCTTCTATAGTATTGATATGTAGACTGACTTCTGATTTGCTTGCCATTATGTTGTTCGCCAGATTTGTGACATAGTTTGGTTAGAAACTTTACTGATTCTTCTGTTGCTTACTATATTTCTGTACAGTAGATAGCCTTCTGATTAGGATATTGACATCCTTACTGTACAAAAGTTTGGTGCACACCTTACATCTTTGATCTTCTTTGAATCAGTTACTACCTGTCCATTAGTGACCTTTAGCATACAGATTTGAGGTTGGAACCGCCTTTTGAATTTGGAGTTCTTAGAAAACTTTCCTTCTTTTTCCATGTTTGTTTCACTCTTCAGTGTCTTTGCAGATATTGTTCTAATAGAGTAACAGAACCATGAGTTCTGGACTTCTGTTAGGCATGAAAACTGGCTGGGTGACTTTGGGCCAGTCACTCTCTCACAGCCCAACTCACCTCACAAGGGTGTTGTAGTAAAATAGGAGATGGGAGCATTATGTAGACCGCCTTGTACAAAATAAAGGCGTGAAATAATAATATGAATATGAATAATAATAAGTGGGAAAATTGCTAAAGAAAAAATTGAAGGGTGGAAACACCTTCAAAGCCATCAATAACTGGGCCATATGCTGTGATACAATACACTGCTGGAATTATTAACTGAACACAAGCTTAACTGGACAGTTTGAACTGAAAAACAAGAAAATTGATGACTATTCACTATGCATTACATCCCCATAGTGATATTATACCTGCCCCGCAAAAATGGAGGCAGAAGTTTACTTCAAGTCAAACAAACTGTCAAAGAAGAAAAGCATGCATTGGCTATTATGTAAAAGGTAGCCAAGAACAAGCATTGATGTAAGTTAAAAATTGGAACTTAATAGGAAACAAAACATGAATATCGAAATAATGTAATAAAAACATGAACAGAATGCTGACAAGGAAAAGCATTACGTGGTCAATTTCTACAAAAGATGGAGGGGAAAGTGGATAAAGATAAAACCTGGCAATGGCTTACAACTGGAACATTAAAAAAAGAAACTGAAGGCTTGATTTTGGCTGCTCAAGAGCAAGCTATTTGAACTAATGCAATCAAGGCCAGAATTGAAAAATCATCAAATGATTCAAAGTGCGGATTGTGCAAAGAAGCAGAAGAAATAGTAAATCATATATTCAGCTCGTGCAAGAAGATTGCACAAACTGATTATAAACAATGACATAACACAGTCACCAAAATGACTGGAACATCTGTAAAAATTATTATGTGCCAGTAATGAAAAATTTGTGGGAACATATAGTTGAAAAAATAGTTGAAAATTAGCAGGTTAAAATATTGTGGGATTTCCAAATATGAAATGATAAAGTTTGGCACATAACACACCAGATTTAACTGTGGTTGAAAAGAAGAAAGTGTAGATAATTGATGTGGCAATACCAGGGGATAGTGGAATAGAAGACACAGAATTGGAGAAGATCACAAAGTATCAAGATCTGAAAATGGAAGTTGAAAGATTATGGCATAAACCGGCCATGGTGGTCCCAGTGGTTATTGGCACACTGGGTGCCACACCAAAAAATCTTGGATGGCACTTAGAAAATCTGTGCATTGACAAAATTTCCATCTGTCAATTACAAAGGGCCACACTGCTTGGATCTACTCATATACTACGTCGATACATTATGACATCCTACGTTCTTGGGAAGAATTCGATGCAAATGAAGGCCAACACCAGCTAAAGAACTGGCAGCTCTGATTTCACATTGTTGTGTATATAATAATAATAATGTTTCCTGTTCCGACAAAGCTCGACACGGAAGCGGTATTTAAAGATCTTTATTTACAAATCACAAAATGCAGCCCAGTTCACAAAAGGCACCAAACCCTGTTGTCCGGCTCCTGGGAGAAACCTTCCATTGAGGCTTGGCTGGTTGCGGGGGTGGACTGGGACTCGAGAGAGGAATTCCGAGCGACCGCCCCAGTACGCGGCAGGAGTTTGGGCGGGCGCGCGGTAGCCAGGAAAGTCTACCTCCCAGAAGCACGTGGCAGTGGATGGCGGGAGAGCGGCCGGGTGCGCAGCAGCAAGGCAAGCTGGACTCTCAGGCAGGCACGTGGCGGCTGATGACGGCTGGAAGGCTGACGGGAGCATGGTACCAAGGTAAGACGGAATCTCCGGGAGACACGTGGCGTCTGGCGTCTGGGATGCAGCCGAGAACGCGGTAGGAAGGAAAGACGGGAAAGCAGGATCCAAGGTAGTGATCGAAAGACAGGACTCGGCGTCAGGAATTCCGGCGGTGAGAAGCTCTGGCTCGGAGGTAGTATCTGGAAAAGCGGCAGTCCTTGGCCCCAGCACAGGATCGCACGTGGCACCGGAATCGCGATCCGTGGAGCATGTGGGCGCAAGGGTAGAACGGTTGTCTCCGGCAACCGGTGCTGGGTGTGCTGACCCTTTTATTCTTTGATTTTCGTGCCGTTTTGTGCCAGGAGCCGATCAGGCCTCGCGCTGCTCGGCCCGCATTTCCCATCTCCTTTGGCACACGCTGATGGGTGGAAGTGTTTCTTCCGGGCTTCCTCCCAATCAGCTGCTCCGGTTTGGATTCAAATATCACGCCTTCGCAGCTTCTTTCTGTTATTGGCTTGTCTTCCTCCAACTCAGAATCCGGCATGGCGGCAGGGCCAGGCTCAGCCCTGACATAATGCTTGTCTCTCCTAACAGCTCTCTGAATTTTTTTTGTGAAGTTCCTTCCTAAGATCTTTGTCTTTTTGGGGCTTTGATTTCTCTTCCCTTGGAAATTTCCACCAAATTTTCACCATCCAGTGTGCTTTCTTCTCTTTCTTGATCTTTGGCAGTCTCTTTTCACATTGATCCTTAACTTCTTAAGAGTTCATTTCCCAATTCCTCTTGTTCCCTAACAATTTGGTTTAGGACTTCAAAGCAATTCCTGATGTTTTCCTTGAAAATAGTAGGTATACCTACTGTCAAGATCAGATCATGGAAACTGGTTGACTTTGTTCTACCATCTTAGCTTGATTTGGATCTTGCACATGAGGAGCTCATGCCAGGGCTGAGCTGGCAAAGACATGACGAGCTCAGCCCTGGCCATGCCTTCGCTGTTATTCCTGAGGTCTTCTACCTCCTTGACCCAGTAATATAGTCAATTTGATTTCTGTGTATGCCATCTGGTATTGCACAAGTAGATAGGTGTTATTTCACTTATTTGAAGACTCTTAGCAATGAAGAACTCCAGCAAAGGAGATTGTTACCTTGTTGTGGTGCTGGAGCTTGAGCACCTCAATGAAACCATGAGCTAAACCGTGAAGGGACACCCAAGACGGGAAGGTCGTGGCAGAGAGGTCAGACTAAATACGATCCCTGGGGAAGGTAATGGCAACCCACCCCAGTATTCTTGCCGTGAAAACTAAATGGATCAGTACAACCAGAGATATGTCGGTATACCATCGGAAGATGGGACTCCCAGGTCGGAAGATGGTCAAAATGCTACTGGGGAGGAACAGAGGATACGTTCAACTAGCCCCAGATGTGATGACGCAGCTAGCTCAAAGCCGAAAGGACGGCTAGCGACCGACGGTGCTGGTGGTGAACGACGAATCCGATGTTCTAAAGATCAACACACCATAGGAACCTGGAATGTAAGATCTATGAGCCAGGGCAAATTGGATGTGGTTATTGGTGAGATGTCAAGATTAAATATAGACATTTTAGGTGTCAAAGTGAACTGAAATGGACTGGAATGGGCCACTTCACATCAGATGACCACCAGATCTACTACTGTGGACAAGAGGACCACGGAAGAAATGGAGTAGCCTTCATAATTAATAATAAAGTGGCTAAAGCAGTGCTTGGATACAATCCAAAAAACGATAGAATGATCTCAATTCGAATTCAGGGTAAGCCATTTAACATCACAGTGATCCAAATATACGCCCCAACCACAGATGCTGAAGAAGCAGAAGTAGATCAGTTCTATGAGGATCTGCAGCACCTACTGTATAATACACCAAAAAGATGTTATTTTCATTACAGGAGACTGGAATGCTAAGGTGGGTAGTCAGACGACACCTGGAATTACAGGCAAGCATGGTCTGGGAGAACAAAATGAAGCAGGACATAGGCTGATAGAATTTTGCCAAGACAACTCACTGTGCATAACAAACACTCTCTTCCAACAACCTAAAAGACGACTTTATACATGGACTTCACCAGATGGTCGACACCGAAATCAGATTGACTACATCCTTTGCAGCCAAAGGTGGTGGACATCTATACAGTCGGTAAAAACAAGACCTGGAGCTGACTGTAGTTCAGATCATGAACTTCTTATTGCACAATTTAGAATCAGACTAAAGAGAATAGGGAAGACCCACAGATCAGTTAGATATGAGCTCACTAATATTCCTAAGGAATATGCAGTGGAGGTGAAGAATAGATTTAAGGGACTAGATTTAGTAGATAGGGTCCCGGAAGAACTATGGACAGAAGTTCGCAACATTGTTCAGGAGGCGGCAACAAAAAACATCCCAAAGAAAAAGAAAACCAAGAAGGCAAGATGGCTGTCTGCTGAGACACTGGAAGTAGCCCAAGAAAGAAGGAAAGCAAAAGGCAACAGTGATAGGGGGAGATATGCCCAATTAAATGCAAAATTCCAGAGGTTAGCCAGAAGAGATAAGGAATTATTTTTAAACAAGCAATGTGCAGAAGTGGAAGAAGACAATAGAATAGGAAGGACAAGAGACCTCTTCCAGAAAATTAGAAACATCGGAGGTAAATTCCAGGCAAAAATGGGTATGATCAAAAACAAAGATGGTAAGGACCTAACAGAAGCAGAAGAGATCAAGAAAAGGTGGCAAGAATATACGGAAGATCTGTATAGGAAGGATAATAATATTGGAGATAGCTTTGACGATGTGGTCAGTGAGTTAGAGCCAGACATCCTGAAGAGTGAGGTTGAATGGGCCTTAAGAAGCATTGCTAATAACAAGGCAGCTGGAGACGACGGTATCCCAGGTGAACTGTTTTTAAACAGTTGCAAGATGATGCTGTCAAGGTGATGCATGCCATATGCCAGCAAATTTGGAAAACACAAGAATGGCCATCAGATTGGAAAAAATCAACTTACATCCCCATACCAAAAAAGGGAAGCACTAAAGAATGTTCAAACTATTGAACAGTGGCACTTATTTCACATGCCAGTAAGGTAATGCTCAAGATCTTGCAAGGTAGACTCCAGCAATTCATGGAGCGAGAATTGCCAGATGTACAAGCTGGGTTTAGAAAAGGCAGAGGAACTAGAGACCAAATTGCCAATATCCGCTGGATAATGGAGAAAACCAGGGAGTTTCAGAAAAACATCTATTTTTGTTTTATTGACTATTCTAAAGCCTTTGACTGCATGGGTCATAACAAATTGTGGCAAGTTCTTGGTGGTATGGGGATACCAAGTCATCTTGTCTGCCTCCTGAGGAATCTGTATAACGACCAAGTAGCAACGGTAAGAACAGAGCACGGAACAACGGACTGGTTTAAGATTGGGAAAGGAGTACGGCAGGGCTGTATACTCGCACCCTACCTATTCAACCTGTACGCAGAACACATCATGCGACATGCTGGGCTTGATGAATCCAAGGCTGGAGTTAAAATCACTGGAAGAAACATTAACAATCTCAGATATGCAGATGATACCACTTTGATGGCTGAAATCGAGGAGGAGTTGAGGAGCCTTATGACGAAGGTGAAAGAAGAAAGTGCAAAAGCTGGGTTGCAGTTAAACCCAAAAAAGCCAAGATTATGGCAACCAGCTTGATTGATAACTGGCAAATAGAGGGAGAAAAAGTGGAGGCAGTGACAGACTTTGTATTTCTAGGCGCAAAGATTACTGCAGACGCTGACTGCAGCCGGGAAATCAGAAGACGTCTACTTCTTGGGAGGAGAGCAATGGCAAATCTTGATAAAATAGTTAAGAGCAGAGACATCACACTGACAACAAAGGTCCGCATAGTTAAAGCAATGGTATTCCCTGTAGTAACCTATGGCTGCGAGAGCTGGACCATAAGGAAGGCTGAGCGAAGGAAGATAGATGCTTTTGAACTGTGGTGTTGGAGGAAAATTCTGAGAGTGCCTTGGACTGCAAGAAGATCAAACCAGTCCATACTCCAGGAAATAGCGACTGAACGAATAAACAACAAAGCAATGAAGAAATAATTGGATTTGCAGAAACTGATAAGTCATTCTCCTGCTTTATTTCTGTTTCTAGGCTGTTCAGTCTAACTATGTTTTCCTCCTTACTATTTCCAATTTTGGCATTCCAGTTTCAATCCACACACAGCACATCTTGCTTGCATGTTCTGTTGATTTCAGATTGAACTTAACCATAAAACTTGTCAACCTCTTTTTCTGCATCACTATCATATTAAAGGGCTGTTCGTTCAATGATATTCAATCATGGCTACATGTACCCAAATGTAGTCTTTGCTGTATCCTTCCTGATTATGAAAGAAATGCCGCTTCTTTGTTTTTCATATCCTGAGTAGTAAACAGTATGTTGTTTGGACTGAAAGTGTCCAATTCCAGTTCATTTCAATTCACTGATGCCTAAGATATCAATGCTTCATCAGTCCATTTAATCTTTCACTGTGTTTATTTATTTATTTTTCAAATTTTGCCACCATCCATCTCCCCCCAGAAGGGGACTCTGGGCAGTTTACAACAAAGCTAAAACGTGAAAAACAGTAAAACCATATATAGTACATAAAATGTAAATGCCACATATAAATATAAAATACAAAATAAAATCCAGAAGGCAATAAAAGATCGAGTTCCATTCGTATGTATGTGAGGAGCACTCTAAGGTGCCAGCCATCCCCAAGAATAACTACTCCCCTTCCTGGCCCAAGCGAGGTGGCAGAGCCAGGTCTTCAGGTTCTTCTGGAAGGTCAGGAGAGATAGGGCTTGCCTCACCTCTGGGGGAAGAATGTTCCAAAGGGCGGGAGCCACTGCAGAGAAGGCCCGCTTCCTGGACCCTGTCAAACATAATTCTCTTTCAGACGGGGTCTGTAATATGAGAAGCCTTTCCTTCTTCCTACATTTCCTACATTCCTTGTTCCCATTGTAATTCTATCTTTGCAGCTTCAGATTTTCTTTTCCTGCATAGTAGCACCAGGAACTAGACATCCCAAAAGATCTAGCCACATCATAAACACCATTAGTATTCTGAAAGATCCTCAGCTCTTCATCAGTAGCATGTTTAATCAAGGGCCTGGATGGGGTGCAATGGGCTTTGACTCAACCCAAGCAAGACTGAGTGGCTTTGGGTTGGTGGGCCTTCTGGTGATAAGGTCTTTCCATCGTTGGTCCTAGATGAGGTTGCACTGCCCCAGATGGACCCAGTGCACAATCTGGGGGTCCTCATAGACTCATGGCTCCTGCTGGAAGAGTAGGTGGCAGCCGTGGCTAGGAGGGCCTTTGCACACCTTTGGGTTGTGCACCGGCTGCGCCCATTCCTGGACAGAGAGGCCTTGCTCACAGTCACTCATGCCCTCGTGACCTCCCATCTGGATTACTGCAATGCGCTTTACATGGGGCTGCCCTTGAAGAGAATTCGGAAGCTTCAGCTGGTGCAGAATGCGGCTGCACGGGTAGTAAATGGATTCGGATATTCGATGTACGTAACACCGCTGTTACATGAGCTGCATTAATTGCTGGTGTGCTTCCAGGTGCAATTCAAGGTGCTGGTTGTCACCTTTAAAGCCCTTCATAGCTTGGGACTGGGTTACCTAAGGGACCGTCTTCTCCCAGTTGTTTCTACCTGTCCAATTCGATCTGGTAGGCTGGGTATGCTACAGGTCCCATCAGCCAAGGAATGTCGGTTGGCGGGGACTAGAAGGTGCGCCTTCTCTGCCATAGCTCCTGCCCTCTGGAATATTCTCCCTTCAGAGATCAGGATGTCCCCAACCCTGTTGGCCTTTCGCAAGGCCGCGAAGACCTGGTTATGTGCCTGGGCCTGGGGCCCCGAACGTGGGAATGGTCCCGTTTCTTGGCTATATTATAGGCTAACCATACGTATCATTTTAAACGGGACAGTACTGTTTTTTTCACATTTCCCGACCATCCTGTCGTTTTAATATAAATCTCAATTTTGTCCCGTTTTTTAAAAATAAAATCAGCAAAATGTCAAGCATGGCAAGATTGATTCAGCCAAGATGCAATTATCATTTAAAAAGTGCTTGATTGAGGTGCCTGATGTTGGGTGAAACTAGAGAGGGGCAAGGAAGGCGGGGAGAGAGAGGGAGACAGAGAGAGATGGGGAGAGAGATCTTTGCCACCGCCTCTGCTCTGCTGTTAGCTGGTCGCTCTCTGCTCTCTTTTATTAAAATGTGTTTGGGATGTGATCCCGCCCCCTTTTTTCAAGAGTGAAACTGATTATTTCTCCAGCTCGGCAAGAGAGAGTCTTTCTTTTGGGATTGTGGGAGAGAGAGAAAGAGGGAGGAAAAGGAGGAGGAGGAGGGAAGGCAGAGGAAGAGAAGCCTCGCCGGATGTGGAGTTTTTGAATCCTCCCTTCCCTGCCTCTCTTCTCTCCCCCTCCCCTCCTTCCTGCGATCCGTTATGTTACAAAGCCCATGAGCTCTGCTTTCCCCATTCGCCTCCTGTCAAATACAGTCCCCCTCTACGTCTACCTAAATTTTTGTATGAGTTCTGTCACTGAAGAATAATTGTTAGCTCAATATGTTCATGTAATAAAACGTTTTCATTTTAATGAAAACAAAAATATTTTTATATATACAGTAATCTGTTTAAGGACCAGCAAATGGATCTTAAAAACCCTTTAAAACTTTTTTTATCGTCCTACTTTTTCATGAATACGGAATATTACATAAGTTTAACCCGGTCCCATTTTTGCCATCCCAATGTCCTGTTTTTGTCTCAAGGAAATATGGTCAGCCTACTATATTATCATCCGTACATTGCTTACTGGGCAGTCATGCATATTTATTTTGTGTTTTAATTGTAATTGTTTTAACTGTTTTACGGTTTTTATTGTTGTAAGCTGCCCAGAGTCACTTGTTGAGATGGGCGGCTACAGAAATCGAATGAATGAATGAATGAATGAATGAATACGTACGTACGTACGTACGTTGAGTGCCATCATGCAGTGTGAAATGAGGCCTTTGCGATTGTCACTAAAGCAATAATCTGTCTCCAGAATTTTCCTATATCACTGTGCTTCCCAATATAAATGCCTGCTTTCTTTAGCTAGGCAGCTGAGGTGACTTTCATGCTTTGGGTGACCCTGCTGGGAGTATACGCTTGGCATACATTCCTGGTGTTCTTTGGTCATCCCTCTGGGGAATAACCTCTCACCCCCACCATGATGAAGGACCATAGCAGGACTGGGGGAGGGGGGTATTTTTCATAATGAATATTAAAGAAAAATATCTGTGTCTTTCCACTGGGCAAATCAGACTGTACATTCCCCTGAAATCTGATAATGATAAAAATGTTTGCCTTCTACAGTTGTTCCAAGAATTCAAAAATGAGGGGGGAAGGGTAACAATATGCAATAGATACAGAGTTCAGAAACCAGTAATTTGCCTACATGGAGGTAGCTATAATTCTTCTCATCAAAAACAGTAGGAGAACTTGTGGTCGAGGAAGAGTGGTGGGTGAAGTTTTTGTGCAAGTTTTCATCAGTAAAGTCATTTAGGTAGGCCAGTTCTGTCTGACTCTGGGCAGTGGCATTTTGTAGTAATCTGAGCTCCAGGAATGAGATTGATTTTATAGTCACAGAATCAATGTTGGGCTGAATGTGTAGTCCCATCTTTCCAAAACATCAGCATATTCTGCATATTTGACAGGTAAATTAGAAAGTTGCTTCTGCTGCATGGTGGTGAGTGGGAAGGGGGTTGAAGCTCTGTAGGCTATGTGCTTTGCAAGCCTGAGAATCAAAGCCTTATCCTGGTCACAGTGAATATGTGGGTTGTAAGCCCAAAGCCAGTTCTTTCCAAGACTATTGGAAAATGCAAAGGCAAGATTATATAAAATCTCAGAGACTCTTTGATGGTGAGCAACAGAGATTCAGTGCATTCAGAGATGGGTCCTAATTGCTGGCCATCAGTACTTTCAACTCAGAAAACATAAATGTTTTTAAAATATATGCTTGTGTGTTCAGTTTATAATTACTTTACTGATTAAAGAGAGCCAGTTTGGTCTAGTGGTTAAGGCAACAGGCTAGAAACCAGGAGTCTGTGAGTTCTAGTCCCGCCTTAGGCATGAAAGCCGGCTGGGTGACCTTGGGCCAGTCACTCTCTCTCAGCCCAACTCACCTCACAGGGTTGTTGTGGTGGGGAAAAGAAGAGGAGGAAGGAGTATTAGGTATGTTCGCTGCCTTGAGTTATTTATAATAATAATAAAGGGATAGAAAATAAATAAAAATAAATACAGTGTTCCATAGAGATGGCAGTTAAATTAATAAATTATTGTTCTAGATTTTTAATTTTGTTAATATAATACACAGTATATATTTTTCTTCCTACAGAAATTAGCAGAGTACGGAAAGACATGTATAACGACACATTAAATGGTAGTACAGAGAAGAGAAGTGCAGAGTTACCTGATGCTGTGGGACCTATTGTACAACTACAAGAGAAACTATATGTGCCTGTAAAAGAATATCCAGATGTAAGTATCTACTATTCAATTAATCTTTCTTCTGGTTCATGTGATACCTCTGTAGTGTACTTTCTCATGTGACCTCTGTTGTACAAGTTTTGTGGATCCAAGAATGCTATTGAGAGGTAAGCCTGATGCTTAGAACAGACTTTATATTTGCTATTTTATGGCCTTATAGCAAGTGTGATGTTGCTGTTTTTTAAAGTGGTAAAGAAAGTTTGCAAACATTTTACAACTACCCACAATCCTGCAGTATTGTTACCTACAGTGTGATCTGAACTTGTTAATAGATAAAGAGATTCTGATTAAACAAACAGCCCACAGCGTACTATGTCTTAGTGATGAGTACTATGTCTCAGTGATGAGCTTCGGGCTGAATGGCCATGGTTAGTTGTCTTTTGTTCTGATGTTTCACCAGCAGCTGTGGCTGGCAGCTTCAGAAGCAGAGTGAGCTGCTTTGTGGCATACCACTCAGCAGCTCACAGACAACTGAAATAGGCTGATTGGGCTCTTGTATTTGAATTTGGCAAGCTTATCTCTGATTGATCCACATTACAGGAGTCCAAGAAAGGTAGTTCCTGATTGGTTCCTCATCCAATTGGCCCATTTTGAAGAAGTTTGAAGACCAATGAAAATACAATTTCTTCTACTTTAGCTGTTTTGCTGTAGATAGTGTATACTTGTGTGCTTCTTTTGTTGAAATTCAGTTTTTTGTTTTCTTTAAACGTAACATTCCTAGCTAATGGCAGAAAGTTCCCACTTTCATCTCATTTGTCCACAGAACATTGTTTCAAAGCCTGCTGTATCATTCAGGTGGTCTTTGGCAAACTTTAAATGGGTAGCAGTAAACTTTCTGGAGAGCAGTTGTTCCTTCCTTCCTTATCCAGTGCACACATCATTCTTGTTCAATGTTTTTCTTATGGTGGACTCATGCAGACTGTTGTTACAGAATGTTCAGTTAAAACACAACATACCAGACAGTGTAACAGTGGCCTGCAGATCCTTTGCAAAGCATTTTATTCCTTATTCTTGGGTGGATTTCTATGGACAGTGGTGTTGCATTTTCTCCAGTTGTACACTATCTGCCTGACTGAGGAATGATAAGAGACTTGTGTCTTTCACAATGGTTTTGTACTCTTTTCTAGTCTCATGAGGATGAACAACACTTTTTCTGATCTCTTTTGATCGGGCATAGTCACGTCTACAAACCAGTGTCATGAAGAGCAGACTGCGTTAGTGGCAATCAACACATATGGGTTCTCCCCCCCCCCCCAAACTGACATCTGATTCTCATCTCATTATTGGAACATCTGACTCAACTTACCCTCTTAAGAGAGCTGATTATCCCAGTCTTCACATACTTTTTAAAAAAGGACTGAATATTGCTGAAATATATGCACAATAGAATATTTTTGGCATGGTTCAATTAGAATATCTTTATCTAGGACTTAAATGAAGCTCTTACAGCATTGAAGACCAGAGTACTGCAGGATTTGGGGTAGTTCTAAAAGGTTTATGAGCTTTCTCACCACAGCATAAGAACAGGCGTGGCTTAGCCTGCTAGGTAAATGAGATTTGATAAGATGCTTCACTGTTTTTTCCCCCTAACTATATGATGTAGAGCTGCAAGAACTACACTTGAATTGAACTGGTATTTTATCTTAATAGTAAGCATATACAAACTTCATAGTTTGACTTCTTTAAAAAAGTTTATTGAGTTATAAAAATCCAAGCACTCCTGACTAATGTATATATTTTTTTCAGTAATGTCATAGTTTGATTAGAAAATGACTCAGATTAAATTATATTCCTTTGTTAATATGATTCTTATTTATAGAATGACAATACATTGTTAATGTTTTAATTTGTTTGTCCAGGTGATGCTTTGATTAACACAGAGCTTTCCAAACTGTGTGTCGTGACACAAAAGTGTGTCGCCTGCGGGGCCCAGATGTGTCGCGTCAAAACCCGGAAGTGGCAGCGCTTCCGGGTTTTTCCGCGGCGACACAACAACAGCGGAACGCAAAAACTGAAAGTGGCAGAGCGCTTCTGGGTTTTTGCACGCTGCCGCAACGGTGGCACTTCCGGGTTTTCCCGCGGCGACACACCGACGGCGGCACGTGAAAATCCGAAAGCGCCGCAGCGACGGTGGAGCGCAAAGACCAAAAGCGGCAGCAGCGTTTCCGGGTTTTTGCGCGCTGCCGCAATAGCGGCGCTTCCGGGTTTTCCCGTGGCGACACACCAACGGCGGCACGCAAAAACTGAAAGCGGCAGCAGCGCTTCCGGGTTTTTGCGCGCTGCCGCAACGGTGGCACTTCCGGGTTTTCCCGCAGCGACACACCAACGGCGGTTATTATTCTTATTTCATTAATAGTTAAGTAATAATAAGCCATAAAATCTTCAATTGCACATCCAGCAGTATAATTTAAATTTTCTTTTATTATAGTGAGTAAAGATATGTTACATAACAAAATACCAAAAGCTTAATCCAATGAACTAAGGAGAATATACCCACCCCACAAAACATAATAGTACTCTCTTCTCCTTTATCAGCAAGTAGAGAGAGTATATGCCTGCAGCAGAAGAGCCGGTTCCCTTCCTCTCTCCTTGTCGCGCGGTAACAAATTGTAAAATGTAATAACTGATGATGTATAACTGTATAATTGGATTTGATATAACATTGTAAGCCGCCTAGAGTCCTCCAGTAGGGAGGGGATAGGCGGGGTATAAATAAGACAAATAATAATAATAATAATAATTAGAAAAAATAGTATGTATACACTCTCCTATCCCAAGCAACACATACAGGTATTGGTAAAATTGGATCAACGTCTAGACATTTTCTATATACTACTACTGTATGTGTTTCTTAAAAAACCCTGCATACATTAGGATTTGATATGTTAATCCAGGGCTTTCCAAAGTTTTCCCGCGACGACACACCAATGGTGGCACGCAAAAACCGAAAGCGGCAGCAGCACTTCCGGGTTTTTGCGTGCTGCTGCAGGCGGCGGCACTTCTGGGTTTTCCCGCGGCGACACACCAACGGCGGTTATTATTCTTATTTCATTAATAGTTAAGTAATAATAAGCCTATGCCTTTAATATGTAATAGGAACAAATAGGAAATTCTCTTCAATTCAAAGACTTTCTGCTTTTAGGTAAAGAAATATTTTTAGCAAATTAATTATTATCAGTTACATCGAATTGTTATAATTATTTAAATTAAATATAACTTGTATTATTAACATAATTTTTAAACATATCACTACATTAAAAACTACGTATAGGGTAGGGAAACTAAGATTGACAATAGTACATTAGTTTAGAATCCTGTATTCAGATTTTGTTTCTATCTTAAGGTGGTCATGGAGAAACTGCACTTTCCAAGTCTTTGTTCTCCATCTACAGTATATCTATTCTGATATACTAGGACTCCTGAGAGTATATCAAATTAAATGTCATAGAATTATTAGTAGCTGCACCATATCTATTGTAAAATAGTGCTTTAAAAAACCCTGTTCTTCCTCCAAGAAGCTTGGTGTTTTACACAATTCATTCTCATTCCATTTTCTTTTGGCTACCATCCAGGAGGTAAGATTAGTTAAGAAAATATGGAAGTACAAGGCTGGCCCAAGATCACTTGTTGAAGTTTGTGGCTGAGCAGGATGTGCTACTTGGCATTATCACACAGGAACTCCAGGATGAAATATTTGTCATTCTTATTTTTAACTTGGAGCTGGAAAAATTCTCAGACCTGGTTGCTGACACCAAAATAGTTGGTGCTGATGACAAAACATTTGATAACATGGCCCATTCCAAAATACAAAGGCCAGCAACTTCCCTGATGTGTCGAACATAGTTATATCTTGTTACTCATTTCCTTCTTTCTTTTTCTTTTTGCCCTTTCTACATGAAATAGTATTATGAGAGTAGAGAATCAAAGAACAGCAAGGTCCTAGAAGCCAATTACTGTCCACTTTGTAGGCCAAATGCATGAATAGCTAACATGATGTAAGGCAGCTTTTGGTGTTTCTTTATACCAGTATATTTTCTTATGACTGCTGCTGATAAAATAGTAGGTGAAGGAGAGACATAGGAGTATTTCCTTCTTTATCACTAACAGACTGATGGGTTGATCTTAACTAAAAAAGAGAAGAGACTCATTGATACATTTCAATCTTTATATAGATGGCATTAAAGATAATCCCAGATCTATGTTGGTTTAGTTCTGTATATGTTGTTTATGACCCCAATGTAGCAACACATTCTGGAAAGCTGTGAGGGAGTGACATCTGGCTGTTTGTTACCTAATGCTGAAGCTATGGAGTAGGATGACTATCCTTCAGAGTGCATTGAATGTTTATACTGTACTTTTGTTTTTTCAATTTACTTTCATTTTATCCCATAGTTCATAAGGGAAATTAAAGGCCATGAATTTTAAAGTGTTTGTGTGCTATTGGGAATTTTTCTTAGAGCAGGTAACCATGATCAGCGTCACTTGCATAGGGGAGTAGTGCATCTCTGATAGTTGTCAGCATTGCCACCAACTAGGTGATAAAGCACTAGAAGCATTGGATGAAGCTGACTTGATGTATTCTGTGGGGATCCATTCAACATTAGATTGACTCATAATTAAAACAGACCTGATTAAGCATGATGAAGTCCTGCTTATGTGTCTTCTCAGTCAATAGTCCGATAAGCAGGTGAATTCTTGTTGGAAATGCAAGAAAAATGCTTCGTTATGTGAACTAACAAGCTTTGAGATTGGTCATGCTAACCTGCTGTACTTCATAACTCTAAATGTTGCTGCAGGTTGTTTGTTAACAGATACAATATGGATTTTTTTGTGGCCATTTTACTGTGCTGTGAGTTGCATATGTATAGAAGTGTGGAAATACTTTTGCCAGCAACACTGTAGGTTAGTAACAGTCAACACCTCAGCAATTCATTTGAAGGACTTTTAATGGAGATAACCATATTGTTCAAGGAAGTATCATGGAATATGTATGTCATTCTAGATCGATTAATTCATTTGAAACAGGACAGTTGCAAAAGATTTGAGTGCTTAATTTTCTTATTAAAATGAAAAGTTAATTCTTTTAAATTCATGTTTTTTACTATAATATAGATTAATTAAATGTATTACTTATTTTTTCTAGTTAAGAAATGTGTCAAGTAAAAACTGAAAAGACTTTTAGTCTTCACTAGTTTGAGTTTAGAAAATGTCAGCAATTGAAATAAAACCTCAATGGATAATCTAAAAGTAAGTTAAACTGATCATGGGGTGCTTAAAAGTTAGATATTTTGCATACCTACATCCAGGCTAATGTAGGTATTTTTACTTCAGTTCCTGTTTGCTCATGTTAATGATTAGTAACTGTGTATTAGATAAAATCCTTTTATAGCAGCTCCATAGATTTAGCATCCTCAGTCATACTTTGTGGAGGGTGTGGGCTGTTTGTGTGTGTTTTTAAGTGTGCACATTAGGAAATCTTGCTTCTCTTCATTTTTGCTCATACTTACGTGTGAATAGTGCAGATTGTATTGCTAAGGATTCAATATGTTTTTGCTCTTAGTATATAGATCTAGCTTTATTTGGCCAGTTCTTTTTCTGAACATTTAGGAACGAAGTAGATGACATCTTTAAAGATGAAAATATTAATTTTCTTTCCACTCCTTAGACACTACCAGTTAAATATCTCAGTATTGTTGACTCTGGCATTGTGTTTATGAGCACCAGCTTTATTTGTGACCAACAGTCCACAAAGGGTTGTTATATATAGTAACATTCCAAGAAGCATTTATTTTATGCCAAATTCAAATTTTCCTCTAGCTTGAGGTTCCTAAGCTTTCTAAGACAGACCTCCAGTTTTCAGAAACCTACCAAAATATTCCATTCTCCAAGTTTTGTTGCACATTTATTGTAATAAAATGACACAGAGACTCAGATTTATAAATAAAGTAAACCCTGCTAGGAAAGCCGAACAAAGGAAGAGGAAGAAGAATCATTTACCTTGTCTCCTATTTCAAAAACATTTCAAGGAATTGTATAGACTCTCTGCTCAGATCCAAGGTACCTAATACATATCTCTATGTACTAAAATAAAGTCTTATCCTGTCCAAATTTTCCCTTGAAAAAAGTTCAGCTCAGTCAAGACCAAATTTTATCTACATTTTATTCTGTGTGTGTCAATAATGTTGAGAAGGGCTTAGGCATTTTACAATGGAGATGGATCATTGCCTTCAGAAACTCTTGAATTTCAGATTTGATTCCCATCTGTTATGATAGTGATCTTCAAATACTCCTTGTCTCATTGTAGTGCATCTCAATAGTCAGTCTCATCCCCAAATTGTATGACAAAGTCTGTATATACTCTTTTCATTCTATTCTATGTTCATTTAGATATTTCTATATGAAGTTCATTGCCAGATACATACAGGGAGATGCTTCATGAATTCTGCTGACATTTGTAAAACATTTGACCAGAGATACTGCCAAAAGAATTTGCAGAATTTCTCATGTTTTCTGAGGCTGATGGGAATCGAAGTTTAGCAGTATATAGAGGAGTACATACTACACATTTTGCCTTGGGCCCTTGAATGTAGGCAAAGATTGATGCAATCTTAGGAAAAGTCATTTCCTAAAACAACTTTATGTGATCATTTGCTATCCAAGTAGGTATGTCAATTCCTACTCTTCAGTTCTTGCCCAGATAAGCCATATTAAGTCACATTTTTAAAGTCATATTTTTGTAAGCGATCACCCACCTTCCCTGTTGCTAGTTACTAGCCCATAGCTTTCCAAACTCTGTGTTGCGACACTTTACATACAGTTTAGTGTGTCGCGAAGCGGGGGCGCACCTGGCGGGGGCGTGCGGTGGTGTGCATGGCGGCAGCAGCAGCAACGCACCATCAGCGCTTCCGCATTTTAGCGAGGCCGCCGCCGCGCACCCCCCATACCGCCGCCGCGCATGCATGCGCCCCTGCGCACGCCCCCGCTTCCGCCGTTGGTGTGTCGCCAACGGCGGCACTTTGGAAAGCACTGTACTAGCCTATTGTGGGCAGACAAAAATACTGGCAAAAAATACTGACCTGCCCTCACCTTAAATAGTGGGTTAAAATTCATTCTTTGTTTTCAAAGCTGAAATAGTTTTTGACATATTTTTCTCTATATACTGACTTTCAGACATGCTGGGCCATTTGAAGAGGGTTCAACTCATATACTCTGCAGCAGTCCATCAACATTCCATGTTGTACCTGCCTTGTACAATTGGCACCATGTTCTTTCTATATCTTTCAACTTTTTTATTTTTTACATTTTTTTAAAAAAGCGCCTAGCTTTCTTTTTTTCTTCTTTTTCTTCTGCCATTACCACACTCTGTAGATGGGACATAGACATTTCTGTCACTGTGTAGCTGTCCTCCTATGTAATTATTAGTCACAAAATATGGGCAAAATTCATTTTGCTCTTTAAATTACCAGAAAACTTGGGCAAAATTGGCATGCTTTATGTCTGATCTGGTGCAGGACAAAGAGTTTAATTTTGCCCAGACCTTTTAAATATATTGTTGCAGTTGTTCTAATGCCTCAAGTCTGCTCTTTCATTTGGTGTTTTATTTTTGTTTTAATGTACATTAAGGTCATGGTAATTATATTGAAAAGCATGATAATATACATTCTAAATGTAATATTTGGGTGGTATTACCGTGAAACAGTTGGCTGTATGCATGTGACTTCATGCACATATTTATGCATATTTGCTGTAAAGCTGAAACTTTACATTGGTAGCTAGAGTTTAAAAACTTGGAACACTACTGCTGTAAGTCCACTATGCTTTGTGTCCTCAGAAGTGGTTAGTCTATAAATGGTTGTACAAATAAATAATGCTTGGTCTGGAATAACCATCACAGTTTGGGTGAAAATGCATAGGAACAGCTGAATTTTATGTTTGTGTTTAATCATGGGAGTTCTTGACTGTTTTCTTGGGGAACATCTACTCTAGGTAGCCATGTAAATTTTCTAGAATCCATAGGAATCTGTTATAAGGCATAGTGATGTCAAAGTGATAATATGTGCATCATACCATTCCACAAATAATGCAGTTACATATTCATGTTCTAATGCCTGACACAAGTATATACAGTATGTTGCATCAATTGAGTAATGACATGGTACAAGTGTTGACATACCTTTCCCTTTGCAGATGCTAAGAGAAATATCCTTGTACTATCCAATAACCTCAATTCATGAAATTGCAACATTTCTGACTTGTTTTAGCAAATTTATAAGGCTCGTTTGGCTATTTCAGTTGCTCATATTAAAAACCAAAACACAAACATATTGGTAAAACAGAGTGGAAAGTTACTTAATTATGTAATTTTGAACAGCAAGTTTATTTGGTAATGTAAGCACTGGAACCACTTGAGAGAAATTCTGATGTAGTAATTTCCTTTAGCGGATAGCTGAATTAAAAATTGCTATGACCCAAGAAGTGCAGGAAATTAACGGTTCCTTTTCATTACACTATGTTTATATATTTATTGATATGTGCAAGTATTTTGTTCTAGACGAAGTGGAGCGTACTAAGGACTGGTTATGATGCCACAGCTGATCTATAGGGCTCAGTATTTTAGGTTAATATATGTTCCTCTCCCTTTGTAATCTGCAGTTTCTTTCCTTTGCTTCTGGTAACTACCAGAAGTTTTGTTTAATTCAGAAGACATGCAGGTGATGGAATGATGTAAATATTACAGTTGATCAAACGATCATATTAAAATTATTCTAATTCTGCAACTGTACAAACAGAACTGTGATGCTGAAATAACAATGAGAATGTGGTAAGAATGGTGACAGATTTCTCTTCTCAAGATAAAGGTCATAAATACATAGTTGCAAAAACATTTTCTTGAGAATTTTATAAACTATAGATGGGAATAAAATGTATAAATGCCTTACTTGATGGCTAATAGTACGTATATGCTTGTAATGATTTTGCAAGATTTATGTATGCAAATCTTTCTGATTTGGGGATAAAGATAACCCAATTTAGAAGACTTTAAAAAAAAGCAAATAAACAAGCAAATAAAGCACCAGTAAATGTCTTTGACTGGAATGTATGTATTCTAAGTTTCTGCTTTATGGTTGCATGATGTCCTGTCAGTGAAATGGCAGTGTCAGCTTAGTAAAGAATGTCAGTTGACTGCAGAAAAAAGGATAGTTTGTCAGTGAAAAAGGTCAATAAATGAGATCAGAATTAAATATGTGCTTGTCACATTCTAGCAGCTGGCTTAAGCCCTGCTGTTTGTTGTTCAAATGCATTGGCCTTAAAAAGGAAGCGAATGTATTGTAGCCCACATAGTGAAGAAGGAAACAGCTGGTGGATTTATCATTCCACTTAACTGACAAAGAAGGTCAGACTTAAAAAAAAAACATATGAGATATGAGCCTCATGTTCATTGTGTAGCAAATTAAAGAGCAAATTACTATAAATAATAAATATATTTGTCCTCATTCTACAAACAGAAACATGTATTCTCTATAACATACTTATTCATATTGAGGGATTTGATTTATGAGTGTAGGTTTTTATTTCTTGAAATTACCGCAAGTAACTTTTCAGTTTTTCATATGAGAAGCAAAAAAACAGTATTATGTTGAAATGAGTTCAGTCAAGTAATTAGGGGACTGTTCCTGAAAGAAAATGCTTTAAAATTGGGGATAAGATTCAAAGAATTGGGCATTTGTGCCATTTGTTCTTTTCATTTGTGGGTCTTGTAGATATTTATATCATTAACTACAGTATCTTCTTGGGCATCATACTTCATTGACTCAGTGACTTGATATGTATGCTATGCAATGGAAATGATCTAGGTTATCATTCTGTCCCCTATACAAGGGTGGAGAGGTCATAGGCTGCATGTAGTGACCCAGTATTAGTTTCAGCCACTAGAGTGGACAAGGCCAAAAATTTCAGCCTGATTTGAGGTGCTTTAGGAGAAATATTGTCATCTAAAGCCTTTCAAAGACATCAGCTCTTTAAAAAATAGTCCCACATTGATCAGTTTTCCTCTGGATTGTATAATGGAAAAAAATACATTCCTTAAGTCATCCTAAAATGACTCCCCCATAATGGGACCTGATTACTCTGGTGGACATCATAATGCCCCTGGCCATAGTTTTGGAAGCCATTTTTTAAAACAAGGAAAACATGCAGAACATGGTTTCTCTAATCCTTAATAATAGCTTCACTCTAAATTACATGGGTGGGAGGGAAGAGTAGAGTTAGAATGGAGTAGGCAGCAGCAATCTGAGCAATTGCTGAATTGCCTCTCCCGTAGGGATGTATTGGGGGAATTTTTCATGATTTTTCTTCTTTGCTCTGGTGGGATTTGGATCATTTTAAAACTTGTTGGTTGGATATTTATTGGCTTCTCCTTCACACTAAATTTGATCCTATTCTATTCAGTCTTTTTAAAGTTATCCTGTAGATGGACATACAGACCATGCCTGCCTGCCTGCCTGCCTGCCCCTCCCTCCCTCTCCCTCCCTCCCTCTCCCCCTCCCTCCCCCCCCCCCTCTCTCTCTCTCTCTCTTATGGTTGCCTATCTCATATGATTCTAAACGCCTCACAGCAATCCATAAAAACATGGTTAAAAATGAAAGTACCCTCCCCCAGGTGCCAGATCAAACATCCTCACAGCTTAAACACCATCCTAGCCCAATGCTTGGGGGAAGAGCCAGGTTTTCACAGCCCTCCAGAAGGCTAAAAGGGTAAGGATCCCTCTGATCTCAGGTGGGAGGCTGTTCCAAAGGGCTTGGGCAGCCACTAAGAAGGCGCACCTCAGAGGTCCTATCAGGTGGCAACATTTAAGGGAGGAAACCTGGAATGTGCTGACCCTATATAACCTAGTAGAACAGATAGATAGCCTTAGGGAGAGATGGTCCCGCAAGTAACTTGGCCCTGTGCCATGTAGGGCTTTAAAAGTGATAACCAGCACCTTGAATTGTACCCAGAAAACAACTGGAAGCTAGTGCAGCTCATGCAGCAGTGGTGTTACTCGAGTAAACCACAGAGCACCCAAAACTGTACATGCCACTGCATTCTGGAGCAGTTGCACCTTCTGGATGGTCTTCAAGGGCAGCCCCATGTAGAATGTATTGCAGTAATCCAAATGGGAGGTGACTAAGGCATGGGTGTCTGTGAGCAAGGCCTCCTGTACAGGAATGGCCGCAGTTGGCACACAAGATGGATTTGTGCAAAGGCCTCCCTGGCCATGGCCGCCACCCGCTCTTCCAGCAGGAGTTGTGAGTCCAAGAGCACCCCCAAATTGCCTTTGACTTGGACCCCCAAGTTTTGAGTCCCTTTACATATTTTTCCCAACTTTCCATTGGGTTGGAAAGAATAACAAGGTAGGGAATCCATGTATGGCTTCTGCAATTCTTTGCAGTCCCTTAATAGTCACCCCAGGCTGGGACACAAGACCAGGAGGTGTTGTTATAAGCTGCTGCCTAGCTGCTTCTACAGTAGGGAGGGGTTTTTTTCCCTGATTTTTTTCTCCTGCATCTGATTTTCAAATTAATTTTTCTTTTGTTGGCTTCACCACCACGACAACTTTGGTCCTGGTTCTGGTCTATTTTCAGAAAGCTATCCTGCTGATAGAGAGTCCTTAGCTCTTTAACATGATTTCTTTCCAACATTTCTTTGGGCTGGTATAACAAAATCTGGTATGTATGTATGTATGTATGTATGTATGTATGTATGTATGTATGTATGTATGAAATTTCATCACCGCCCACCTCCCTCAAAAGAGGGACTCTGGGCAGTATAGTGTTTGGGTCAGCAGGAAGTTGTGTTCTATGTTAAAAACCCCTGGTTTCTACTTTCAGAGATAAATTATGTAAGGTTATAAGATGAAATAGGGTTTTAAGAATAGTTTTTATTAAATAGCTTTTATTAGATTTTAAACAGCTTTTATTAGATTAACATACCACCTTTTCTTTGGGAGCTCAGGCTGGCTTACATGACAAACTGTATTTTATCTCCACAACAACACTGTAAAGTAGACTGCCCAAAAGTCAGCTTGTGAGTTTCTATGGCTGAGGAAATACTTTAACCTTGATCTTCTCAGTCTTAGTCCGACATCTCAACATACTAACTTTACAAGTGTGTTCAGTTTAGTGGATTTACTTCTGTCCCACTAATTGCAGTATTAAACATGTGTTTAAATAGAAGAGTGAATGAAATGGGAAACATACTGCTTTGAGCTTGGGAAAAAATAACCCCGCTATTTCCTGATGAGACAGAGTTTAAAATGGCCCAAGATTCTATATTTAATATGATAGAATATGAAGTATTTTGAGATTTTCAACTATAGGAGATAATAGAAACTGAGAACAAGCATGTTGCTCTCTTATTCTTCATCTCAGGGCCCAAGAATAGGTAGAATGATAATCTATGCTGATCGTTACCTGCCATCCAACCCACAAAAATATTGGCCATTGAAAAAAAAATCCACATGTAATAACACTGATCTGCAAATGGGACAAAATAACTAGTTTGTCTTGAGTTCAAAAGAAACTTTCAGAACACTCGTTCATTTATTCTGCCAGACTCAGAAAACAACTCCCTTGTGGTTTAACTTCATAATATAGATATAATATCTAAAAATCAATAAGCGCATAAATCTGCCATTATAGAATAGACACAGTGATGATCATGCCCTCCCCAAGGGCTCTACAGAACAGTTCTTCAACAGTTTCCAGATAACCAACAATGAGGACACGAGCCTAATCTCTAGAACAGGGCTTTCCAAAGTTTTCCCGCAGCGACACACCAACGGTGGCGCGCAAAAACCCGGAAGCGCCACTGCCGCTTTCGGTTTTTGCGTGCCACCGCCGCTGCGGCACTTTCAGATTTTCATGCGCCGTGGCGGTGTCCTTGTGTGCCGTGCGAAAAGCCGGAAGCACTGATGGCCCGCTGCCGCCATGCACGCAGATGTGCATGGTGGTGTCGCGCCATCAGCGCTTCTGGGTTTTGACGCGACACACCTGGGCCCTGCAGGCGACACACTTTCGTGTTGCGACACACAGTTTGGAAAGCTGTGCTCTAGAAGAAGGCTGTTCCATAATGTGCGTGGGGTGTTGTTGGGGGTGGGGGAGGCTGCATTCAAAACATGGCTTGTAAGTTGTGGCCACCTTCATCTCACATACCTGGGAAACATTAAAGATGTTGATGGCAGGTTTGCACTGCACAAATTAGGCAGACCATTTCTATGTGGGGGAAGATGCTACCATAATCACCTCTGTGTCAAATGATATAAGGTTCTATATGTCAAAACCAATGTTCTAATTGTACCCAGAAATTTATTGAAACAAGTGCAGCAACTATAAAAGAGGTGCAAAACCAATGTTCTAATTGTACCCAGAAATTTATTGAAACAAGTGCAGCAACTATAAAAGAGGTGTAATATTACTATAGCAATTTTGATTACTAGTATCTGGGCTGCCACATTTTGTACCAGTTGCAATTTTTGATTGGTCAAAGGCAGCCCTACAGTATGTAGAGTGTATTGCAGTAATCCAAATGGGTGGATTTATGTATGAGCTTTATGTTTTCCCCCCACATCCCTGTATTAAAGGAAGTATTATTAAAATAAGATCAGATTAGATCTTGCTTCATTTTTCTTAGAAATATTTTCTTAGATATTCTGAAATAATTTGTTCTATAGCTTTCTTTATGAAAAACATCTATACCAATACAGTACTTAAAATAACTTTTTGTTTTTGCAAAAATTGTATGTGTTTTTGTGTTCTCTATTTTACTGATTTAAGGATAGTTCCCAAATACCAAGAGCATAATAACGTTGTGTTTTTGATAAAACATATAGTGCTGTATTTGTTCTCTCTTTTGTTATTATTCTTGGGGATACTATAAACAACTCAGTAAAAAAATGACAAGATCAATGCAATTTTAAACAGGTTCTACAATCATTTTATTATCTGTATAATTTATTAGATTTGTAGAAATTAGTTGTATTATGTTTTCTTAACAAATGCCTGTTAACTCCACAGTATATCCACCTTTTCATTTTTTAAACATGTATTTTTGGTTGTCATTCTTTTTCTACTCAAGGAGCATAAATAGAATTAACTCCTAGTTTCAAGTTTTATACATGCCAAATATGGTTAAATTTTTAAAAAATAGGGTTGGAAAAATTTCCTGGAAAAAGAGAATGGCAATCAGTTTTGTGCTGCTGTTAATAAAATTACATGGCTATATCCATGAAATCACCAGGTGACAAACTTGATTTTAAAGGTTTTATCTACATGTAATTGTTTATAATTGCACTTTACAATGGTGGTATTATGGGAAGTGATGTGGGTTACTTAATTAGTAAAGTATTAAATGGGAAACTGAGGATCAAGCATTCCAGAATAATTTGATTTTTAGGACTATATTTGGGAGCAGTTGGGGTATCTGCCAGTAACATCCACATATCCTTTCTGGGATAACTGAGAATGACTACCTCCCCAGATGAAAGTCCATCCAAGCAGATAGTTATTGCTACCACCATCTGTTCTTTGATAGGGAGTTGGTTCCTTCACCTGGAATCTGGATGAATCAGAACAGGAAAGTCTCCTTCCTCAGGAAAAAAAATTGTAAATAAATGGTTCCAGTTCTCTTCTTTTAATCAGCATTGTTAGATCACATGGTTTTGAATTTATGTGGTACTTAAAACAAAATCTCTCATTGGAATAAGAAAGGATTTTTTAAACTTTAACAAAGGGAACCAAGCAAGCATTGAGATAATTAACTACAACAAGTTACATATGGCTGAAATTGTGTATGAAAACATAACAGTTTTTACCTGATAAACAGTCTGAGCAAACGGAAGCAGATAGGAAACTTCTTAAATTAAGCAAGCAATGCTGAAAAGAAATACAGATAGTCCTCACTTACTGATAGCAATTGGGACCGGCAACTGTGTTGCTAAGCAACTCGGTTGTTAAGTGAAACGGACTTTGACTTTGCTTGTGGGAAGCCAGATGTGATCGTCAAAATGGCGATAGCGTGACCGTGGGGACACTGCGATGGCTGCAAGTTGGAGGACTCGTCGTAAGCCTACTTTTTCAGCGCTATCATAACTTTGAACGGTCACTGAACGAGGCAGTTGGTAAGTGAGGATTACCTGTAAAAACTTCTCTCATAATTAATCTGAACTTTAATTGCCAACTTTTTTTTACTGGCTCCAAGTCACCAGGATCTTTTTGGACATTGGTCCTGAATTCCTAGGCTTAGTCACATGAAATCTGTTCCTTTAAGGTTCTTGTTCTTGCAGAAGTCTCCAGCCAAGATTCTCAAAAGGAACTTGCAACTTCCTCTCCTCCTGAAACCTACCCCTCTGCCTCTCATTGAAGATAATGGTGTCTGTGTTTAGATAATACTCAAGTCCCCCGGTAATCATCAGGCCATTCACTTAAGGATCTTTTAGGTCTTTTATCTACTAGAGATGCCTAAATATATTGCAGAGCCTTTGATGGCTATAATAATAAAATGTATTTTTTAAAGTGGGTGACAAATATATCCTTTCCTGTCTCTGTCTCATTTTTTCCCTTGTGGATTCCATTTGAAGTATAGACTTAGCTATCTATACAGGATAAGTGAATGGTGTCTACATTTGGTTTTTCACTTCCCTGGGAATGTATAAACAAGGGCTCTATATATGGAGTTTTTTGCCCCATATATGGAGTAGTTCAGTATTTGAAAAGATTTCAAGGTAGTAAAACAAATTCAGTCAGACAGGGGAATGCAAACATTTTAGCTGGTGGGCATCTGTGGAATTTTAAGACCATGTTGTAGGTGCTGAAGCTGCCATGGAGAGGACTCTTGCCCTTTACTAAATGACTGTCATTCAATAAAGCATTGAACCTAAAACTAGTAAGAAAGAAGTGTATAATCACTAGAGTTATTTCTATTTTCTCGTTTTTAAAGGAAGTTTATAATGTGTACTAGAACTTCAGTAGTTAGGTTGATGAATATTTCCCTATGCAATAGACCAGAGCTTTCCAAACTGTGTGTGGCGACACAAAAGTGTGTCGCCACACCACCTGGAAGCGGTGGCGCACGCGTCCACGGTGGCGGCAGCAGTCGCTGCCGCCGCACGCCCCCCTGCACCGCCGCACGCCCCCCTGTGCTGCCGCCATGCGCGCGTGCGCCGCCACACGCCCCCGCGCTGCCGCTGTGTGTGTGCACGCCGCCACACGCCCCCCGTGCCGCCGCACGCTGTCTTCTGTTGCCGCCGTGCGCGCGCGCCGTCGCCGTGCCGCTACCACCGCACCGCCGCTGGCGTGTCGCCAGCAGCGGCACTTTGGAAAGCCCTGCAATAGACAGTACTATAGTTTTTGCCCTGGTGATTAGTCTGCTTTGTAATAGTACCTCTTTTTGGATTGCTACTCAGCCTAATAGTGATACCTCCTGATCACTGTGAAGCCAGTAATGAATGTGTACTAGAACTTCAGTAGTTAGGTTGATGAATATTTTCCTATGCAATAGACCAGGGCTTTCCAAAGTTTTCCCGCGGCGACACACCAACCGCTGTTGGTGTGTCACCGCGGCAAAACGCAGAAGTGCCGCCATTGCGGCAGCACGCAAAAACCCGGAAACGCCGCTGCCGCTTTCGGTTTTTGCGCGCCGCCGTTGGTGTGTCGCCGCGGGAAAACCCGGAAGCGCTAATGATGATAGCGCTTCCGGGTTGTGTGGCGACACACCAGACTCTGTGTGGCGACACACTTTTGTGTCGCAACACACAGTTTGGAAAGCTCTGCAATAGACAGTACTTGTCTTGATACCACCTGATCACTGTGAAGCCAGTAATTAATGTCCAAGTTCAGAGACTGGATACAAATCACCTGATTAATTCCCCAGGGAGAAAGCTCAGAGAATCAGAGGGACCAAGGAAGTAAAGTGCACTTCTTAAGCTCAGCTATTCATCCTCTAACTCACAGCTTTCCAAACTCTGTGTCGTGACACAAAAGTATGTCGCCTGCGGGGCCCGGGTGTGTCGCGTCAAAACCCGGAAGTGCTGATGGCGCGCCACCGCACAGGGCCATCAGCACTTCCGGGTTTTCGCACGGCACACAAGGACACCGCCACCGCTGCGGCGCGCGAAAATCCAAAAGCGCCGCACTGGTGGCGGCGCACAAAAACTGAAAGCGGCGGCGGCACTTCTGGGTTTTCTCACGCGCTGCCATTAGTGTGTCGCCGCGGGAAAACTGGAAAGCCCTGCTCTAACTCCAGCTTGCTATTTGTGCCAAGTAGTGTATCTTAGATGCTTTGAGTAACTTCCAGATACTAATTGAGTTCGAGACTTCATCTTGGACTTAAGGGACCAAGTGCCCCTCAAAATCATGATTTGATCATGAGTGTGCTGTGGTTAGTGACAGCTTATTTGAAGGTTTTAGAGAATACATAGTCTCCAATCCACATCATTTGTAATTATCCTTGAAAGGAAAATAATTTATAAAACCTGTTGAAAATGAAAAAAAAGCTATAGAACTAAGAGAACTGACAGAAGCTTGTCCAGTTAACAAAAGAAAGATACTGATTTTTAATGTCTTGTTGTTCTTTTCTTTCTAAAAGCCTCTGTTCAAGCTCATTGCTTGATTGTTCCTGAAGTATGAGCCAAATATATTCACACCTTGATTACCGATTCACCAATGGTCCGAGTTTCATTGGATTATTATCTGCTATCATGGCAAACTGGCTTCCAGTGCTGTGTCCAGGTGGCGGTGCTTAGCAGAAATGCTAAGTGCAAAAATGGAATGGTGAATCCTGGCATCCTTGTTTACAAATATTGATCCATCTTTCCAGATTGGAATTGAGACATCATAATCCCAATATACAAAAAAGGAGATAGGAAGAAGCAAACTAACATCAGCCTGATCAGCCTGTTGAGCAAAGGTACAGTAGGCACCACCATGGAAAATTCAAGATTCGATGGTGCAGCATAACATCCTAGTGGAAGAACAAGCTGGTTTCAAACAGGGACAATCAGCACTTGATCACTGCCTTCTCCTTCACCTTCTAATAGAAAAATATTACAGTCACCCACATGGGATCCTTTACATTGTCTCTTATTGGTTTAAAGGACTTTGATTCAATCCCTAAAGCTAGGTTCTGGGGAAAACTGCTTGCTTATTTTATTGAGCAGCGCCTTTTGTTGTAGATGATAAAATGACATGAAGACAATGTAATGCAGGCTTGATCTAGTGCTTCACCTTTTTCTTTTATCCACAATCCACATTCACAAAGGAGCAAAGCAGGGTTGTTTTGACAAAGCTGAATTTCCTCCTCCCCTTGTTAAGTAATAGATTTGTATGCCAACTTGTATGCCAACATTACAGCAACTCTCTTGTTTGCACAGAGTAGGCCTGAGATAGAGTTTCTGTGGTCCTACCCATTATTGCAGTGAGGATCTGCTAGTTATTAACTACAACAAAACTAGTCACCTTTCCTAAAAGGCCTATTATTCCTGCCACTCTTAGAAAATTAATGGCTTTAGCATTTATCAAATTAAGTTCTTTAAATATTTGGACATATTCTTCTAAGCTTTGATGACCTGGAATCAGCAGGAGAGAGATGTCACCGCTAGGGCTCATAAACTTTCAAATACAATTTTACATATCGCTAATGGTAATGGCAATAATCATATCCCAGCTGCAACAGAAATTTTCAGAGTTAAGGTCATCAGCCACCTGTTATACGGTATACAGATTTGCAATTATTGTGAGTAAGCTCTTTAGAGCTAGTTCAGTCTAAATTTTTGAGAGTTTTCATGCAAATGCCCCATTGTATATAAAATTTCTACGGAGACTGGAATCCTAATTTCTGTGAAGACCGGCATGCGGCTTTGCCATTTGAAATATTGAATCAAATTACTGGGGGGCAGGGGGGCAAAGCTTTGGTTTCTCTATAGCAGGGGTGGGGAACCTTTTTTCTGCCAAGGGCCATTTGGATATTTATAACTCGGGACCGGGGTGGATGGGGGGCTGGGTTTCTGGGATTTCCGGGGGCCGGAGTTTGCGGGTGGGAGCCAATCACAAGCACTGGGGGGTGGGGTTTGTGGACGGGAGCCAATTGCGTGGAAAGGGCGGGGTTTGCAGGCCGGAGCCCCGCGGGCCTTAGGCGGAAGACCCGCGGGCCTGACGTTGCCCACCCCTGTTCTATAGGAAGGCTTTTATGTTCTCATGGAAGCCAGTCATCTTCACATATTTAAGATATCATGGGCTATTAACCCCCTGTCTTGCTTTATTTATTTATTATTTATTTTTAGATTTTTATCACCGCACCATCTCCCCCAAAGGGGACTCTGGGTGGTTTACAAATACAACACTTAAAATTTATAGATATAACTAAATATAAAAACATAGACATCTATAATCATTAAAATTACTAATAAATTAAATATAAAATCCAATAGGCGATAATGATATTTTAAAAGGGCTCTATGCATGGTCCTGAGAAAGCCTGATCATAATTGAAACAAGGGCCCTTGATACTGATATCCAGCATGAAATAAGCAAAATCTTATTTCTGTGGGAAAATGGGCTTGTTGGAGAGGTCATTCTTCCCTGTCAAATGTTTAGCAAACATTCTCTGACCATCCTGTAGAACAGCTTTCACTCTCACCATTACAGTGTTTTGCCATCTTCATTATAAGAAGGAAAATTGAATCATACTGTTGTACAAGAGACTTAGCCCTTGCTTACTGGAAAAAGTAGTATTGCCTGTACTTCTGTAATGCCCCTTCTGTATGGTATGCCAAGTTGGCCCAATAATGCTTTTCTTAACTGACTTGCACACCCACTGAGACAATAATGCTTGCCTCCTTTTAGCTGATAAGTCATTGGATATCTGCAGTCACTGAATTTGTTGCAGTTGCAATTCCTATCACATGTTCAATTGTTCAGCAATTATGGTAACTTTAATACTTCATAATTTAACCATCTGTTGTAACCCAGTACCCACACTAGCTTTTTTCTGTTCTCTAGTGTGCTTTTTTAACTTTAACAAACAAAGGTTTGTCATTGTTTTGAAGGAATAATTCAGAATGATGGGCATGTGCTAAGGCTACAGATTTACAGAATGCTTGCTGTTAATTAATTCATTGTGTTATGAGTAATTATTTTTTTTCTTTAAAATTTCAGTTTAATTTTGTTGGAAGAATTCTTGGGCCTAGAGGGCTAACAGCTAAACAACTTGAGGCTGAAACAGGATGTAAGATAATGGTCCGAGGCAAAGGTTCCATGAGAGACAAGAAGAAGGTAAGTTATTAAAGAATAGCAACTGATTGTCAGGAAAACTTTTTCACAGATGGCAGAATTTCCAGTATCATTAAATGATTAAGCTAATAAAATACTCCGTAGTTATTATGTTGCAATAGATTGTGTATCATATTGAAAAAAATAGTTCTTTGTTTCATCCAAATGGTTCATACATATGATTATTTTATGTGTTCTTAAGGAAGCCTTGAGGCTTTGCTTACTTACAGAGGGAAGTGTGTGTGTGTTTTGGTAGAATGTTTACTGGGATTCTGTAGCTAGATCTGTACCCCTTCAAATATGGAGATAATTAAATTGAACATTAAAAAGGAATTACATGCAATACTGTTTTCGAGAAAAGAGTGGCGACTGCATATATTTTTTTAAAAAAGAAACTGGTAAATCTGCCCATTACAACTTCAGAGTATATTCTGATTATGCAAAGAGCTTCAAGATGACATTTCAGTAAACCCTACAACAGAGCTGTAAGTAAATAACTGTTACATCTGTATAATACATGAACTGACTGGACTAAGAGAGAGCTGTTAACTTAATCATGATTAACCATGATTGTTAACCATGACTGATTTTAATGCTTGAAGTCTGTACTCTTGGCCCCTCTATTGTACAACTACGACTGAGATGTTCATTGCAAAAATCCTAAAGACAATTCCTTACTTAGAAAAAGAGCTCAAGATTTTTCTACTATAATAACACCAGTTGTTTCATGGTTATAACACTCGACTCAAAAACAGATGAAATATTCTGGTTTGTTCTTTATATAGGAACACAGCGTTATTTTGATAGTTTGATATGAAACATAGATTCAGTTTTAAGAGGTAGTAATTGTTGGAGAATTTTTATATCAACACTTTAAGATTAATTATAGACTTTAAGGCACTAGTGTTAAATTTAGCTTTCACTTTATAAGAATATAAATATAAGTATGCAAAATAAAATCTTTTGTTTAGAGAGTTCTTCTGATTACTATGTAAAATAAAAAAAGCAAGGCTAAAGATGACATAGTTTAAAATTTACATTTGTAAATTGGCTGTAATGGAAATTGGATAATTAGAAAATTTAAGAAAACTGAATCTCATAGCATAAATTGTAATGCAACGTCTAGAAAGGATAGCATTCCCGTGCATACAACCCAAAGTATGGCTCCGGTATGTAGATGACACCTTTGTCATAATAAAAAAGGATCAACTGGAAGAAACACATGAAACCATCAACAACATCTTCAAAGGAATAAAATTCACAAGGGAAGGAGTAAACAACAACACACTACCCTTCTTGGACATCCTCATCAGTAGAGGAAATGATGGCATTCTAGAAACACAAGTCTACCAGAAATCTACCCACACTAACCGAGTGCTCCACTACCAAAGCAGCAACCCAACCTCCCACAAGAGGAGCTGTGTAAGAACACTATTCAGACGAGCACAAATGCACTGCAGCAACCCAGAACACCAGAAAAAGGAAACAGATCACTTATATAGCATCTTCCAGCAAAATGGATACCCACGCAACTTTATCAAAAAGTGCCTGACCACTCAACCCACCACAGCAAAACCAACAGAAGCTATGAAAAGGATTATACTGCCATACATCAGGAACATCTCAGAAACTACTAATAGACTGTTACAACCACACGGCATCACCGTAGCGCACAAACCAACCAAAATCCTTCAGAACATTGTAAGTAACCCAAAAGACCCAGTAGCCCAAGAAGAAAAAACAAGAGTTATCTACAACATACAGTGTAGGGACTGTAACAGCCACTATGTAGGACAGACTGGCAGAAGACTAGCAGAACGCATCCACGAACACCAACTAGCAGTCAGAAGACATGATGAAAACTCCTTAATCTCACAACACATGGACAGACTTAACCATACTTTCAACTGGGAAACTGAGCATCTTAAACCAAGCCAAGTCCAAAAACGCTAGAGAATTCCTAGAAGCTTGGCACTCAGACAAAGCAGCCATCGACAGACACATAGAGGTAAACAACATTTACATACCATTCATAAGAGACAATAGAAAAGCCAGAAGACCAGAACACCTCCTTGCCAGCAATCATCACCCAGATATGCAAAGATTAACACCAGGATTAGCACCAGAGGAACAATCAAACAGCACACTATACCCTAATCAAGGAACTATTAACTCAGTCAATCAACCAAGTAGCAAACAACAGCCCAATCAAGGAACTACTAAGGAGAGAACAACACCTCCACCAACACAAGCAGGACAAGCCATGGTATATAAACAGAGAGCAAGTCCCACTCCCTTTTCGCACTGAAGATGTTGCCTAGCCTGGCAATGAAATGTCTGCAAGAAAACAACAAGGCTCAGAGAGCACCAAGGACTGCACAGTTCAACCCTGAGCTACAAATATTCTCTTCGATTGGTACAAGTAGTCCTTGTTTAGTGACCACAATTAGGACTGGCAGCTTGGTTGTTAAGCAAAGCAGTTGCTAAGTGAAACTGCGACTGTGCTTACCATCTTACTTCAGCTTTCTTTTGCTTTACAGACCTGCAAATGTCATAAATGTGAGGATTGGTCACAAAGTTACTTTTTTATCACCATTGTAACTGCGAACAGTCACTTTCTAAGGCACTCGCTGAAAAAGGACTACCTGTACTATTCTTTATTGGTTGACAGGAATGATGAAATTTTTATAGATGGTTTTTTAACTCATAAGTGAGTTATGAGTTAAACTAATTTAAACTCATAAATGAGTTTATTTTCCTTCAGTTCCATAGTAGTTTGGAATTGAAGGTGAATAAATGGCAAGTTTGGTGAAACAAAAAAAGAACAATTACTTTTATCCTTGAAAGAAAAAGGTCATGACTAAGGGAAATGCTGGGGATGCATGTGGATATCTTTTCTCATTCATTATATTATTATCTTCAGTTTTTCAATGTAAGTACATGTGGAAGGTTCAAGATAGATAAAATAATGGCCCCCAATAAAATGAGAATTAATTAAAAGAGGATTGGTCACCTTCATGGAATATAGATTATGTACTTTCCAGACCATCTGATAGCTATGTTATATGAAATCTGCCAGGTTCAAAAGTATTATACTTCTGAGTATCACTCTGCAGCAAAGATGTTAAGCTAAGACCACTACGTGTATTCCTGTCCCTTTTCCTACCCTCCAACATATTCATTGCCTGGAGAAATAGATGGAGAAGGCTATTTAATTTATATTCATTTTTGGCTTCCATAAACGTATTAGTTACTGTGATTTCAGAAAGTTGGACTACATACATGTTTCACCCAGTAAAAACTCATAATATGTGGTTGGTATACTAATTAACATGCTTTTTTCTTTTGTAAAGTTTTACAACTTGGGGTTGAATCAGGATTAATTACATAGGATTAGCATGCAGTTGGACTTGTTTTTGAGTGCATATAAATAAAATTGTATTTAATAGTAATTTAAATACAGAATTTTAAAAACGTAACAGTTCACTTTCTATATAATTATATCAGTATATTACTGTACTAGTTACCTTGACTTCTAGTACAGGTGTATGCACTATGTTAACTATGTTTCTTTATTCTATTTTAAAAATTATATTTATTGATAATTTTCATATAGTAATAAACCAAAAAAATAAAAAGGAAAAAAACAGAAAAGTGCAAGAAAAGAGAAAGAAAACCAAAGTTAAGAAACATAGAGATGACTTCCGACCTTCTTTTCACCAGATAATTACATTCTTATTGTCCCTCCTCCCTCTTAAGTATTTTACAAGTCCCTTCACCCCTTCATTTAGTTTTCATCTTTCTTAATCTTTAAATCCATAAATCATCAATTCATTTTTTTCTTCTTTCAGCAGAAAGGCCATATACCGTAAGGCTTCCAGTCTTTCAAAAAAGTTTTTGTTGTTTGTTCTCTGACCAAAGAGGTCAGTTTCACCATTTCTGCAAATTCTGACATTTTCACAATCCATTCCTCCACTGTGGGAATTTTATTATTCTTCCATCGTTGTATATACAATAATCTTGCTGCAGTTACCATATACAGCAGAGCTTTCCCAACTGTGTGTTGGGACACGTTAGTGTGTCAGCTGCAGTGTCTGGGTGTGTCGCGGCTGCTGCTGCCTCGGAGCCCTGCCAGGATTCCACGCAGGTCCTAGTGCCTGCCTTGTGCCTTGCTGCCTCCAAACCTGCTGTGATTCTGCGCAGGTCCTAGTGCCTGCTTTGTGCCCTGCTGTAAGAGTGTGTCGCGAAATGATGCCCTGCTGTAAGAGTGTGTCGCGAAATGATGCATGTCTAAAAAGTGTGTCACCAACATGAAAAGTTTGGAAAGCTCTGATATACAGTATCAATTTACCATAAGACCCAATAAGAAAATTTCTGGTTTCTTAGCAATATTAATCCTTAAAATATTTTGCATCATTATATGAATTTGTATTCAGAATTTCATAGCTTTCTCACAAGTCCACCATGCATGATAAAATGTCCCCTCATGCTTTTCACATTTCCAGCACTGGTTTGAAATACCTTTGTACATTTTTGATAATTTCCCTGGTGTCATATACCAACGGTACATCATTTTATAGAAATTTTCTCTTAGATTATGACACAATGTGAATTAATACCAGTTACGGACATTCTCTCCCAAATATCCATCTCTATGAACTATGTTTCTTTATTCTAAATTAATTTCATATGTGCCATCTCAAGTACTTGGTGTTCAGTGGTGGTGTTCCATCCAGCCTTCTTGTATACACCTAAATTTGGATCCAGTTCATTATGTCTTGTGAATATTGTGTATTTTCTTAATAGTATGACAATTAAAAACAAGATATCTGGCAGATTTATGGGAGACAATTGTCTTCTAATGAAAGGTTTCTATGTGCAGAAGAAAAAGAATAGGATTGATTGCACACAGTCTAAAATTTTAAAGTGCTTCTAGATTATTTGCATGCCTAATTACTGTGCATTCAAAACTAAGTGAACTATAGCTACTTAGAACTGGAAAATGAAAGGCAATCTTTTAGGGGAAAAATATCACATTTGCATGTAGGCCTGTCTATACATTAGAATTAGATTTTTTTCTTACGTTTAATAATAGTGTCTGAGAAATATATTTATTCCTCTGTATTAAATGAGTGAATGTTGCAGGTTTGGAGGCAGCAAGGCACAAGGTAGGCACTAGGACCTGCGTGGAAGCCAGGAGGCAGCAGCAGCCGCGACACACCCGGACACTGCAGCCGACACACTAACGTGTCCTGACACACAGTTTGGAAAGCTCTGCTCTAGAGAGTTTTTGTGTTGAATTTTCCCAATTTAGCCACAGAAAGTACTTTTTGGCCACTTGATGATAATTGTTAGGGTTTTCAGAAATACAAAATGCACAATGAAGCATAATGAGCAGAAACATGTATATAGTTCTAATACTGTCTAATAATCTGACTTGTTGCAATTGAGGCTAACCAATTAAATGTGATATTTCATATTTCTAGGAAGAACAAAATAGAGGCAAGCCCAATTGGGAACATCTGAATGAAGACTTGCATGTTTTAATCACTGTGGAAGATGCTCAAAATAGAGCAGAAATCAAATTGAAGAGGGCTGTGGAAGAAGTAAAAAAATTACTGGTACCTGCAGTAAGTAGTTTTATTGAAATATTGATGTTTGATACATGTTCTTTAAGGGTCATACTGTCTTCCATGTGTATTAGTATGTAATTAAAGGAAATATGTCCAAGTAAAATATTTTTCATCTAAAACATTGTCAGTATATGATGCACTGTAATGTAAAAATAAGATTGAATGTAAGATATCAATTGCTTTTTCAAAAGCAACTTTCTTCAGTCTGAAAAGAATAATATATAACTAGTGTACGCTTAGAGGACATACAAATAGATTATATAGGAGAAATAGGAATATTTCAGATAATTTTTACTATAGTCTGGAGAGCAGCATGAGTGTCCTGACTTCGGGCGTAGAAATAACACGCTGAGGCTGGAATCAAACTCTAGTGATTTATTACTCTACTTCCCTAACAGAATCCAACTAAACTAACATGAAGTGGCAAAGCCCAAAGAATAAGTCCACAAACTTAGGGTAGGGCTTTCTTCAACCTCTTGAGGGAAACATAGAGATTCAGTACTACGCATGCGTTTCCCTTCCTGGAGGGAGCCCCCTCCTTCTCCGTCCGTTATCTCCCTGACAATGAGTCTGTTCACTTAAGCAAAACACCCCAGCTCTGTAGTAAGCTACTTTTAAAGTTATGAGAGTCATTGAAACTTGTGGAATTTTCAGAAACAGTTTATAAAAGGAGAGCTGTTAAGAGAAGGTATGGTATGATTCTTGTACACATCTAAAGTAACTGTGGAGTGTATCCAGGTGGGAAGAAAGAGAGTGCAGAAGATCTCACTAGGTTCTACTATTGATTGTAGCCATACTTTTCAGAAGATTTGATTTCATAATTCAATGAGGCAACTTTTTTCTCTTTATAAAATCACTCTGCTGATAGATATCTCTCAGAGAAATATATCAAAGAAGTCAGTATATTGGCTGTAGTTTATTTACCATAGAGTGTAGTTTCTTAGATCATTTATGTTCTATAAAGAAACCATTTTGGAGATGGGGATATTTCATTCCAGGTATGTGCATGAGCAGGATGTCTGGTTATATGAATTTTTAAAGGTATTTATAAGGAGAGAAGCATGCAGAGGAAGAAAAATAATATAAAAATACAAATATACAGTAGTATCATATAAAAAACCTGCTGCTTGCTCAATATAGGTGGGAAAGTCCCTTAAATTATTGGGGACACATATAAAGTCGGAATATGTTTTTCATACTGAACTGTTGTGGCTAGGCGAAGAACACCGCTGAGCCCCAGAGATAAGCTCTAGATCTTTATTCTCTACCTTACACAGAATCTTACCAAACTAAGCCACCGGAACAGCTCACTGGGAAAAAATCCCCAAGCACGCTAAGGTGGGCCCGGCCTGATTCTCTTGGATGGCTGCCCAAGGCCTTCTGTGCTATGAAAGTGCTCCTCACCCTGGAAGGCGCCCCCTCCTTCTTGTCCTGCATCTCCATAACACTACCTTCTCCTTCAGAGAGACATTCCATCACATGAACTCACATCAGAAAGCTTTTCTAAAATTATATCTAGTTGGACTTTAATAGTTCTATGCTGGCTATAATAAAAATGATCAGAAAGACATAAATACTCCTCTCTTCTATCACTGAATTAAATTTTGATGAACACTAGTAGTATGATAAGGGGCGTGGTGGCTCAGCAGGTAAGACACCAGGCTTGTCGATCGGAAGATCGCAAGTTTGGAGGTTCGAATCCCTAGTCCTGCGTGACGGAGTGAGCTCCCGCACTAGCCCCAGCTCTTCCCAACCTAGCAATTCGAAAGCATGCAAATGCAAGTAGATGAATAGGTACCACTTCGGTGGGTAGGTAACAGCGTTCCGCGTGTGTCATGCGGCCACATGACCGTGGAAGCGTCTTCGGACAACGCTGGCTCTTCGGCTAAGAAACGGAGATGAGCACCGGCCCCTAGAGTCGGACACGACTGCACAAATGTGCAGGGGGAACCTTTACCTTATTAGTAGTATGATGCAACTCTATTTAAAATCAATTCTGAGCAACCTTGCTTGATAATAGCTACATATTTCAGCCACTGAGAACAATTAAAACTCCATGTAAATATATAATTTTAAGTAAAAATGAAAGCCAGTTTGATTTAGTGGCTAAGGTGCTGGGCTAAAAACCAGGAGGCCAAGAGTTCTAGTCCTCTCTTAGGCATAAAAACCAGCTGGGTGACTTTGAGACAGTCACACTCTCTCAGTCCCACCCACCTCATAGAGTGGTTGTTGTGGAGAAAATAGGAGGAGCATTAAGTATGTACGCCGCCTTACGTTGACCAAAAATAAAGGTGGGATAAAAATCAAAGAAATAATAAAAGAAGTCCCACTCTTACCAGGGAAATAAAGTATAGAATAGTTTGTTCCATAATACAGAAACCTTTAAAAAAATCTACATTCATTTAATTTAAATTTGGTTCATGTAGATAATTGATTAATTCTTCAGCAGTAAACTAATTCAGTTCCATCTCTGGTCTTAATGGAAAATGTTTGTTTTGACATTGTACACATAGTCATTTCTAATTGAACTGATCTCAGTTGTATGTATATTAAGTTTAGATTGTAATTGTGCTGATGTTTTGTTCAAACCTAGATACTGTGAACAGTTAGCTGTGTTAAACCTTTAATTAATGTGTGTCTTCAGAGTTGGTTTGGATCAGGATATAAAGATGGAGTGTGCAAAAAGAAACCATTTTTGAGTTCTAATTGTAGATAACAAACTATCAAATTTCTTCAGATGTCAAGATTTTTAGTAAAGATCATTGTTTATTACTGATCCATATTTTGAGTTTTGCATTCTGTATCCTTTATCTCTGTTAATATTTTAATATATATCCAAAATATGCTGTGTGTCCATTTTGCAGTGCACTTATTTGTACTTGGAGGGAGGGAATGTTTGCATTTTTACATGGGATGGTACAGTATCCTCCTTTTGGATATAAAGCATTTTACGATTCAGCTTGCTTCAGTGTTTGCCCAATTATGTTAGCTCTGCCCTCTTGTTTCTCAGTGGTTTTGTTTTAATTCCAGCCTTGATGTCACAAAATCATGTGAAAATTTGAGTGCCTCTTTAACTAAATGTTGATGACTATGTAGAAGATCATAGAGGAAATGACAATTATGTTAGGCATTTAAGTGACTGCTACATTAAGGTCTACGATTCTGAAACTGAAACTATTAAGTTACATTTAGAAATCTATTTTTCATTCAGATCTTAATTCTGTAAGCCGCCCGGAGTCAACGTGTGTGAGTTGGGTGGCCTTATAAATTTGTTCAATAAATAAATAAATCATAGTTTATGTTGGTACTAGCAAAATTTCTTTGTAAATGTTGAGGAAAAGCTTTTTAGTTTATTCAGGAAGTGTTGTCCTAAGTAGACATAGGAGAAATTGATATCAATAACTGTAATACATGTAGTGGCTTGTTGAACAAGATATAATATCTAGGTTAGCACATAACACTAAGTTGTAGATCACTGTTTGCTGGCCACATTGGATAGATTCATAAGCCAAAAGGAAAGTATGGCTTAGCATGATATTTAAACCCAAGCAATGAGTACAGTAAAATGAAAAAAGAACTACTGTATCTAATTTCAGTGCTAAGGAGCCATGTATGTAACAGATGAAATCTACAGCAAAATGGTGAATGTATCCTTACCTACTTGCCAGCCAACCAGCCCATTGTAAATCATGTAAACAGTTAACATCCATTCTTCATCCCTCAGTTGACTTTTACTTTTTACTTTTTTTACAAGTAATACTGAACTTTTTGTGGTTCTGGAAACTATTAAATATACTTGGTCTGGTAAACTGCTTTAGAATGGTACGGTATCCTCCTTTGGGATATAAAGCATTTTACGATTCAGCTTGCTTCAGTGTTTCCCAAGTATGTTAGTTCTGCCCTCTTGTTTCTCAGTGGTTTTGTTTTAATTCCAGCCTTGATGTCACGAAATAAAAAAAAAACTAATTTCTTATGCTGTGTTCAAATGGAAAGTAGTTTGTGCTTTTTTAAGGGATTCCACATTATTTTCTCCCAGGAACAATAATATTCTGTGAACTTCTGCAAAGAAGTTCTGCGGTCATTCTCTTCAACTCTGCTTTTTGTTTTGGATAGGGAATTCAAGAAGATAGGGAAGTTTTATTGTGATGCAAACCCCTGCTAAAGGTTTCAGTTATAGATTATGTACTTTCCTGATACTACACATCTAAGAATGCCTACATAGAAAAGATTTAAAATAGGCAGATTTGAACAAACATCCATGTAACCTTGGATAGCTATATCAACCAACAATTGATTGCAATTAAAAATAATTCTGTGCAATGGTCAAACTTAGAAATTTTAGAAACTACTTCTTTAAATTGGTAGTGATTTTTTAGCATTAGTCCCTGGCATATTTTAAAATCTAGGAGTTCGTTGTGCAAGTTTTGTTGTTTATTCGTTCAGTCGCTTCTGACTCTTCGTGACTTAATGGACCAGCCCACGCCAGAGCTTCCTGTCAGCCGTCGCCATCCCCAGCTCCCCCAAGGTCGAGTCCGTCACAGAATATCATCCATCCATCTTGCCCTTGGTCGGCCCTTCTTCCTTTTGCCTTCCACTTTCCCTAGCATCAGCAACTTCTCCAGGGTATCCTGTCTTCTCATTATGTGGCCTTCAGTTTTGCCTTTAATATCATTCCCTCAAGTGAGCAGTCTGGCTTTATTTCCTGGAGTATGGACTGGTTTGATCTTCTTGCAGTCCAAGGCACTCTCAGAATCCTCCTCCAGCACCATAGTTCAAAAGCATCTATCTTCCTTTGCTCAGCCTTCCTTATGATCCAGCTCTCACAGCCATAGGTTACTATGGGGAATACCGTTGCTTTAACTATGCGGACCTTTGTTGTCAGTGTGATGTCTCTGCTCTTAACTATTTTATCAAGTTTTGTCATTGCTCACCTCCCAAGAAGTAGACGTCTTCTGATTTCCTGGCTGCAGTCAGGGTCTGCAGTAATCTTTCTGCCTAGAAATACAATCACTGCCTCCACATTTTCTCCCTCAATTTGCCAGTTATCAATCAGGCTGGTTGCCACTGTTCGATAGTTTGAACATTCTTTAATGTTTCCCTTTTTTGGTATGGGGATATAAGTTGATTTTTTCCAATCTGATGGCCATTCTTGTGTTTTCCAAATTTGGTGGCATATGGCCTGCATTACCTTGACAGCATCATCTTGCAAGATTTTAAAGAGTTCAGCTGGGATACCATCGTCTCCAGCTGCCTTGTTATTAGCAATGCTTCTTAAGGCCCATTCAACCTCACTCTTCAGGATGTCTGGCTCTAACTCACTGACCACACTGTCAAAGCTATCCCTGATATTATTATCCTTCCTATACAGATGTTCCGTATATTCTTGCCACCTTTTCTTGATCTCTTCTGCTTCTGTTAGGTCCTTGTATCTTTGTTTCTGATCATACCCATTTTTGCCTGGAATTTACCTCCGATGTTTCTAATTTTCTGGAAGAGGTCTCTTGTCCTTCCTATTCAATTACCTTCTTCCACTTCCATGCATTGCTTGTTTAAAAATAATTCCTTATCTCTTCTGGCTAACCTCTGGAATTTTACATTTAATTGGGCATATCTCCCCCTATCACTGTTGCCTTTTGCTTTCCTTCTTTCTTGGGCTGCTTCCAGTGTCTCAGCAGACAGCCATCTTGCCTTCTTGGTTTTCTTTTTCTTTGGGATGTTTTTTGTTGCCGCCTCCTGAACAATGTTGCGAACTTCTGTCCATAGTTCTTCCGGGACCCTATCTACTAAATCTAGTCCCTTAAATCTATTTTTCACCTTCACTGCATATTCATTAGGAATATTAGTGAGCTCATATCTAACTGATCTGTGCGTCTTCCCTATTCTCTTTAGTCTGATTCTAAATTGTGCAATAAGAAGTTCGTGATCTGAACTACAGTCAGCTCCAGGTCTTGTTTTTACCGACAGTGTAGATGTCCACCACCTTTGGCTACAAAGGATGTAGTCAATCTGATTTTGGTGTCGACCATCTGGTGAAGTCCATGTATAAAGTCGTCTTTAAGTTGTTGGAAGAGATAGTTTGTTATGCATAGTGTGTTGTCTTGGCAAAATTCTATCAGCCTATGTCCTGCTTCATTTTGTTTTCCCAGACCATGTTCACCTGTAATTCCAGGTGTCATTTGACTACCCACCTTAGCATTCCAGTCTCCTGTAATGAAAATAACATCTCTTTTTGACGTATTATCCAGTAGGTGCTGCAGATCCTCATAGAATTGATCTACTTCTGCTTCTTCAGCATCTTTGGTTGGGGCGTATATTTGGATCACCCTGAATTTGAATTGAGATCATTCTATCGTTTTTTGGATTGTATCCAAGCACTGCTTTAGCCACTTTATTATTAATTATGAAGGCTACTCCATTTCTTCTGTGGTCCTCTTGTCCACAGTAGTAGATCTGGTGGTCATCTGATGTGAAGTGGCCCATTCCAGTCCATTTCAGTTCACTGACACCCAAAATGTCTATATTCAATCTTGACATCTCACCAATAACGACATCCAATTTGCCCTGGCTCATAGAACTTACATTCCAGGTTCCTATGGTGTGTTGATCTTTAGAACATCGGATTCGTCGTTCACCACCAGCACCGTCGGCCGCTAGCCGTCCTTTCGGCTTTGAGCTAGCTGCGTCATCACATCTGGGGCTAGTTGAACGTATCCTCTGTTCCTCCCCAGTAGCATTTTGACCATCTTCCGACCTGGGAGTCCCATCTTCCGATGGTATACCGACATATCTCTGGTTGTACTGCTCAATTACGTTTTCATGGCAAGAATACTGGGGTGGGTTGCCGTTACCTTCCCAAGGATTGTATTTAGTCTGACCTGTCTGCCATGACCTTCCCGTCTTGGGTGTCCCTTCACGGTTTAGCTCATGGCGTCATTGAGGTGTTCATGCTCCAGCACCACGACAAGGTAACGACCAAAGTAACTTGCTAGAGGTTGTGCACGTTGCTTTGTGGATTATGTTTCATCTCTAGTTGATCATACTTTTGGCCACCAAGAGAATTGAGACCTGATTTAATGGTAGGATCTTCCTACCTTTTTAAGATAATTCCTTCTTCCTGGGTGACTGTTTCCCTGAGGGAATTCATTAATTTTGTGAGATTAATTCCATTTATTTTGCATGAGATATTTACTCCACCTATGAACCGGGCTCTTGGCCCTCATAGTTAAAGCTGGTTGGGGGATAATGAATACATCTTTGCAAGATTGAGTATTACTGTGGATACCTTCCCTGGACTGGATTGCTAGCACACTGTAGCCAGTTTCCTATATTTGAACAAAGTTGTGGAATAGATGACTGACTTGAAGCATGCTTGGATATTTGCATACAAATTTATATAACCGTGTACATCTTCCTTGGTTGCTCTGGTGGACGACCTGTAACCAGGGAAGTGCAATCTTGTGAATGGGAGTTGGAAATATCTTTTATCAGGACTGCTCAGCTCCATTGCATCTATGTGCTGCAGCAGGATTCTGTCTTCCATTCTTTTTAACAACTGATCTTCCATCTGAATCAGGTAGAGGGACCAGAAGGCTAGATGAGAATTGGTAAACAGAGATTGAAATTTCATAAAATGAAATGGTAAAGTGAGTGGTGGACGGAAGGACGGAAGGAAGGAAGGAAGGAAGGCCTTACATGCATAGTAGGAATCATATTACATCAATCTCAAGAATCTTCATGGGGGAGTATCTCTTTGTATCAATCTACCTCATGTTACTGGTGCTGATGCATAAAATTCAAAATACTTAGGCCTAAATACTTGTCAGAAGACCTTTCATAGTATCTACCGACCAGCATACTGAGATTTGTGGAGTGGGTCTTGCTAATGATACTGCTGAGGGCGATAACTGTTGGGGAAGTTGGTAAGAGTCATGTCAGTAATGATTTTCTTGCTTTAGACATCTCTGCCTTTGGAGGTGTATCAAGCTTTTTCTATAGTTTCACTAAGTGTTTAAGATGCACCTCTTATCTAGCTCAGGTCTGCACAACATGCAGCCCATGGGCCATGTGTGGTCTGCCAGCATTTTTTTAAAAAGTCAATAAATTCACCACTGCCGCTGCCTTGAAAGACCTGCTGCTGAGTGCCTCTAAGCCTCTCCACCAGCTCCAGAGCCTCCGCTGCTTTGCTAGCCACTAAAGAGCTGATCAGCTGATTGGTGCGCCAGGCATTCCTTTATGAGCCCACAATGATTTTTGACTTTTCCCTCTACAAGTTGTGCAGGCCTTTGGTATCCCTTGACGTGTTTGCTCCTGACTGCTGTAGAAAGTTCAGTTATACTATCTATTTGTATGTTTTTTGTTTTATTATAAACTACTCTGTATTGATTAGATTAAAACGTACATACTGTAGTAATTATAAAATGGATAGAATTAAAGAAAACAACTTTATTGATGAGAGAGTGAAAACATGATTTTTTCACATTTGAATTGAATTACGGTTTCCTTTTTCACTAATAGGTTCTCCCAAAATGTGAAATTCAAAGTACAGGTGAAATGTTACTCTATTTTTATTTTTCTGCTGTATTTGAAATTAATTTGATTTTGTTCTCCTTTTTATTCTAAAAAAGGGGGACATATTTGTTGTGCAAATATTTTTAAAAACATCTATTAGGTTTGTAGATCTACTACATAGATTCTACTTTGTGACAGTTTTAATTAGAAATATAGCTGATGCATTTTCAGTCGTCGTCTTCTCAAAAGAGAATCCTGAATCCATACATTCTGATACCTGTCTCTCAACTTTGGGGTTAAAGCCAGTGTGTGATTTGAAAGGAAGATTTGAGTTTGAGCTCTGCTCATTTATGAAGTTTGTTCATTGGTCTTGTTCAGACTGCTGAGCTGTTGTGAGGATAAAATATTGCAACAAATTATTTGTATGAGGAGTGGCATACAATATTAACATTCACGAAATAATTAGCTTCCTCTATGATAATTATACAGGGAGTTAAATTTGCACTTTGAGGATTATATTTAGAAAGATGTGTTTTCCTTCAAAATACTTGACAATATTATATGCTTTACAAATTTGATGGCTTTATTCAGCTTCCTCTCTTCCAAATTCATCATTTAATTCTAATTTTAGAATTAAAATTATTAATCTAATTCATTTTCTAGTAATGACTTGCTTGACACAACTGTAACTGGTCAGATATTGTTTTTTCATCTGCCCTGTTGAACCTGTGACTGGACAGGACCATCTGCATGAGAAATGGAGGTTGCTTCCCTGTAAATGGAGTTCTTCCGGAGTGCCATTGTCTAATCAATTATCTGTAGTGTTTCCCTGTTTGGGGAATGTTAATTAGTAAAACATAAACAAGCAAGGCAACCAAATACATTGACTCTATTTGTTGAATGGAGCTTTGTGTGTATTTGGTGACTAAAGTTTCCAGAGTTCCCAGCTGTTATTTGCCTGGGCAGGGTAACTAAGGAAGAATTCTCCTAACAGGTAAGGAGCTTCTTCTTTCTAACTCCAGTTTTTGTGTCATGTTCCAGGTCTTCCAAAGGTTGATAAGTTCCTCCCCGAAAAAGTAAGTTGGGCTGTGATTTTTCTGATTTAAAAAGTTGTAAAAATAAGCAACAACTTTTATGGGTATTTTACCTTTTTATAAAACTATAAAGGATTGGTTGGAAACATTCGCTTTATTTTATGAACTGTGTAACTTATACAGTTGCAATTCACTGAAATTGACCCATGAAGCTATACTTACTAATATATTTGAATCATATTTATTTATTACGATTTATTCAAGGTACTTCATAGTAGATATTGACATTGCTGTAATAAAAGAAAAGAAAACATTCATGCAAAAGATAGATACAGGGAATCCTGAAAGGTTTATATTTGAAGATTTAAAAGGTCCTAAATGATAGTAATAATTTCTTTCAAGGAAAGCCAGGCTTTAAATTGTGTTAATGCTGATATTTATTTTTAGGCATTGTTGTATTCAAGTATTTATAATATAAACAGTATGATTTTTTCTTGTTCCAAGTGCAAGGCCTATAATCATAATTCTAGTTTTGAATAATTTGTATTTAGAAATAGTATAAAACATACATTTTAAAATAGCCCAATGTGTATCCTGTACTCACACATTTGCCGATTAAAAGTGTGGATAAAAAGGCTATCGAACTACATCTCTGACTCTTCTATATATAAAATGTGTTATTCTAAGATGAACTCAGGTGATACACAATAAAATAGAGATTTTTGTTCCCTAAAATGATAGTTTTGCCAATAGGAATTGTCCACAAGACATGAATGGCATTGTATCTGTTGATATGGCATAATGATACTGCGTTGGCTGTAGTCATTTCAGAACTGTATCTAGGATATTATGGGAAAATATGTGAACTACAAGTTGACAAAAAACTATAATTTAAATGTAGAAATGCTAGAAAAGGATAGAATCCTCACAGTGGAGGAGTATCCACCATGGTCACATGAAGTATTTTAATATCTTGAGTACTAAGTGTTTATGTTGTCTTTGATGACACCAAATAATTTAGGGTGGTTAAAAAAGAAAGGAACAATGGATACTTTCAAAAGGATATTTCTATTGGGAGAATGAAAATTAAAATGACAAAACTACAGTATAAACAAGTATAAAGTGTTGTTTGGGGGAGGGGATTCCAAACCCTAGTTCTGGTGGGGCCTGAGATAGTAACTGATAAAAAAAAAGACCTTGGGATTAAGGTGGTTTTCTTTATAAGAACATTTACAGTGCATTGCTGGTATAAAAACTATGTTGGGAATAATCAAGAGTTAAATTGAATTGGAAAAATCATCATACACTTCAAAAATCTTTGGTGTAGTATTCTTGGAATGAGTGTGATTCTGATGATTGCACTTAAGAAAGGATGCCGAATTGGAGAAAGCGCTGAAGTTGGCAACAAAGATGCTGAGCTGATAATGATTTCAACATTTGGAGGGTTTTTTTTAGATAGAAATAAGTGAGTAAAGGAAAAGTATTTATGAATGGTCTGGAAAAGGGATAAGGAGAAGATTTTCTTACCATTTTTTAAGGAAAAGATATATAATGAAGTTGAATGGTGAGTTTCAAGACAGATGAAAAGATACATGTTCTCTGTTTTAAATCATCTTTCAATTTATCTGTGACATAAAGATAGGCCCTTAGAACAGTTTCAGACCTCAGTAGATTCAAAATGTTTTATTTGGCATTGAAATATGTTTCAAGGATGGTTTACAGGAGAGTATGGGGTCCCTGAGATATATCACAATTTTCCTGAAGTGAAACCTTGTAGTTACCAGTACAGTAATATATTTGTATGAAATATACTATCTTCTTGAAAGGAATGAATAAAATAATCCCTATATTATAAAATAAAATAATTTGAACACACTGATAATGAACAAAAGGCACAAAATAAATGAAAAACTGCTTGTGGTAAAATATGTGATGGGGGTCCAGGACAATTCTGCAAATTTACAGAATACTTCTGGAATGTCACATTCAGTTTAACATGGAAAATGTGATTTATTTATTGGTTTAATTTATACCCCGCATTACTGAACTATGTTTATAACATAGTTATAACTTCTCCAGTTCCTCACCCACCCACCCACCCCGGTAATGTAAGTTTGACTGAGAGAAAGTGACTGGCAGAAGTCACTCAATTTCCCTAGTCTTAGTCCAAGAGCAAACTTGAAACTAAGATTCTTATATGCAGAATTGTGTTATAGCTGTATGTCCTTCCCCAAACCACAATAAGATGGGTAGGTAAATTTTAAAACCTAGCATTTTGAAGATTTGTAATGTCCTCATATCTTATTTCCAATAGTTTGCAAAACTTTTGATATATAAGGTCTTCATCTTAAATTAAAATATGTTTCTGTAGCCTTAATTTGCCCTAATCTTAACAATCCTTAATCTGAGACAAATATCAATGTTACCAGATTGTATCAACCATTAAAATACACATACAGTACAAGAAACCTGGTTTTTTAAAATTAGACAATAGACAAAATTTTCAATACTGTAATTACGTTTGATACTATATTTTGTTTTGTATCTCTACTAGGAACTGTAAAATTGAAGGTTAAATAGCAAGAAATTTAAACAAATTGAACTACATGTTGAAAATTATTTTAATTTGTTTAAAGAATTTGTTCAATTAGTCTGTCTCTAGTTGATGAATATGCCACATATTAACAAAGTTGAAATTGTCTGTTTTGCCTGTAAATAAGTTAAGGATCCACACAACTATCTACTTCTGAATGATATATGTTCAGTTTGCATAAATTATTATGCACTTCCTCTGAATTATTGTTGAACATCACAGCCAAGCTGCTTGAGTGATGATCTAAGCTATATGACAGCATAATCTACATTTATACTGTATTTCTTGGTTTGATACTTAAAAGATTTGGGAAGCAAGGGAGATTAAGCAGGGCAGATTTTAGTTTAAGGATAAGGTGGACTGGGTTCCACTGAATCTCTATAATTTTTGTATATTTTTAGTGGCTGTGTATCATTTTTCATAAAAAGGTGGATTTTAATATAAGTATTCATTATAAGTAAGTAGCAGTTACTCAAATGATGATAGGTATATACTGTAGAACTCATACTTTTGTAGCACGACAGTCTTTCCAAAGGAAGATACACTTCCTAATTGGCATAGTTTGTTGAATATCTTGCGAGCTGCTGAATAGGTTTCATTTATATTTTAAATATTATAAGTTTTGAAGTTACTTTGAAAATTATTTGAAGGATATAAGCTGTCTAAATTTACCTAAATTCATAAGGTAAATAAAAGTAAAGGTAGACTTGTGATTCTTTGATATAGAATTGGGGATTGGTCAAGAGTAGGTAAATGGAACCAGTAAGACAGCTAAACATTACTGAGAAAATATCTCTCTTCTGGAAGACAAAATATTTGGGCTCAGGAATTAGCTTTTCCCTCTCCAAGCTGAAGTCATCCAGGGTTTCAATTTTCCTATGTGAAATAGCATAACTTCAGAGTAGAAAGAAAGACTTTCAGGGGTCTGGTTTGCTCTTTTGAAAGACTCCTGCAGTGCTGGTATTTGCAGGAACATTAATGCTATGAATCACTTCATCCTCAATTTTTATATGCATGCAAATGAACCTTATAAGCCTTCTTGGAGGATTTGTATTCTGGAAAGTAGAATAAAATGTTCCTGTTTATACAAACTTTTCTCTCTTTTTTGCTAAATTTATATATGGGTGGGCTGAACAGAGCTTACTTAAGGTGGGATGTTTGCCAAAATCAGAATTGCTCATCCCACTAGGACTTTGATTTCCTCTCCCTGAAGCCCAAGTACCTGTTCTATTCATTTGTATGCCACCTAAGTCACTGAGATAACTCTAGGCAACAGACATATTACGGTTAAAATAACAAAGTACAAATAATATGTTAAATAAGTACCAAATAAACAATCATAAACATAGTTGGGAAGGAAACCAACTCAATTATAACCATTAAAAAATCAGAATGCACCATCAGGATTAGGGTTAGGGTTAGAATTAGAATTGCCTCACTTTACCCTAGTGCAGAGCTTTCCAAACTGTGTGTCGCGACACAAAAGTGTGTCGCCTGCGGGGCCCAGATGTGTTGCGTCAAAACCCCGAAGCGCGCGAAAATCCGAAAGCGCCGCAGCCACAGCGGCGTGCAAAAATCGAAAGCAGCAGCAGCGCTTCCGGGTTTTTGCACGCTGCCGCAATGGCGGCGCTTCCGGGTTTTCCCACGGCGACACACCAACGGCGGTTGGTGTGTCGCCGCGGGAAAACTTTGGAAAGCCCTGCCCTAGTGCATTGTGACTTCTGCAGTTCTCTCAAGTGGATGTTGAGGTGTCGAGGGAAGAGCTGATCATCCTGCTAACTGGAGCATTGATTTCAGCAGAAAAATTGTATTGTATTTCACCCTAAATAACTGTTTTATATAATTAAAGGAGATTAGTTTTTCAAAATTTCTTGACACGGTGCCTTTCACATGTTTGATGAAAACATTGACATAAACAGAAATTACTGAATGTATTGAAATGTGGATTTGTACTTCTGACCAATGAAATGAAAATAGGTGCAAAGTGAGGTATATTAACCTCATAAGCATGGACTTTAGTATATATTTGTTATTTATTAAAAAAAAAGGATGCCCATGGAAAATTTTGAATGTAGCAGAGAGATTCTGATGCTTGTGCAAATGAGAAAGGCTACTGTAGATTCCTTATCTTCCCCTGAATATATTTCAGGAGTTTTTTCAACCATTGGAATGGCTTTTCAGAGGATGCAAAGAGAAGTTGGGGGGGGGGGGAGGAAAAATTTGATCCGCTCCCTTTTGCCTGCTGAAGCACGAGTTGAATAAAACTACTCAGGAGATGTTTCTAGCAGTAGCATTTTTTTTCATCTTACCTTTACTGCAATTGTACATATGAACATATCTGTCTGAAATAGCATTCAAAGGATGCAGTGTGTCTTTAAATGAAGTATGATTTGAATCGCTAAGTTGTAAGGGTAAAGCCCAATACAGTTCTATTTCTTTTATGAAAAATACTGAACTTCAGATAATAAATCCTGCACACTTAACAAGCTGTATTTTCACAGTTCTGTGGAAGTACCCAAGCATTATCTTAAAAAGAAGTAATGTTCCTCAGGTGTATTGTACAATATCAGAAGAATATTCATTGCTTATATACATGTGCACATAAAATAAGAAAGCATATAATAGAAACATGCTGATGCAACTATATTACACTAGGTTGGGAAATTTTACATTTCTCAGAATTCATTGTTTCATAAAATCTCTTTAATAATGCAACATCAGAAAGGTTTGGCAATTTCAGAAGTGTAACTCGGCTAATTCAGGTGTTCAAGTTATTCCAAGGAAAGGAAATATACATGTATTGATTTGTACGCAAGGGGGAGCTGAAATAGACCATGTACACATAATAATCTAAAAATAAAATAAAATATTGGCTGTGCAGAGCAAATCAAAACCAATGTTTAAACTATAATTCTTGTTTCATTTGTAGCTTACACAAAAACCATATATTTCATAAACCTGAGTTAGCTGAAAGTATTCGCAAAAATCTAACAACTTTTTAAAACTTTTTTTTTAATTTTAATCCTTGGCATAAGGACATTGTTAAGCAGCAATTTTTCATGTTTTTCTTTCATGGAGAAAATGATACTGTACATTTTTCAAATATGGTTTAATTGATTTTACTACATATTGCAGAGGGTTTCCTTTTTTTAATAATTTAGTGTATTATTTTTTTTGTTGTATTCAATTAATAAAAGATGTTTTTCCTACACATTGCAGAGAATTGGACTAGATGATCCTCATGATCCCTTCTAAGTCTATAAACCTCTGTAAACACATATCTGTTTTCTAGGATTGCTATAAAGATTCTAAGTAGGCTATCACTAGCAGATTTTTGTGAATGGAACTTGAAAGCTTTCATCTCAACCAAGATAAAATAGGGAACTGACTAATAAAATGAATGAATGCAAAATTGGCTTCTCGGCCTTGCTTCTGGAGAATCTGTCACACGTTGAATTAGTGATGAAGTTTACCTTGCTCATAAATACTGGTTAAACTATGTTTTAATGAAAGTATCCCATAGAAGTGGTTCTTGCAATTGATTTGCTTCAGTCTACATAGCATTTAGCAGCAATGTTTGTACTGTTTTCATAATAAATTTGGAGGCACTCCAAGATCACCCTTAAGGAAATTTAAACTGTTGAAATACATTTCTGAATAACCACCTTATTTCATATAAAGCTTTTTGAATTTGTGTGTCAAAATTTCTAGTGCACTGCATAGTCAAGCACCCATTTGTGATACATACACCTTTGTATATCAAGTATACATTATGATTATGTAATTAGGGTTTAGTTTTATATTTGACAAACTAAATTACAAAACTATTACAAATAAAATTATTTTCAGGGTCTTTTTTCAGTACATTCTAGTATCTTAAGTTTTTGCAAATACAGTATGCCAATTTAAAAAATTATATAACATCCTTGAATTCCTTTGAATACATTATTAAAACGTCATGAAAACTTTTTTCCAAATCAGACATTAAAGTAAAATAATTTTTACTATTGGGGACAAATGGCGATCATGTGACTATGGTACACTGCATCATCATAATTGTGAGCTGGTCACCGAGCGCCCAGATTGCAATCATGTGACCGCTGGGAGGCTGCAATGGCCAGAACTTTGAGGACTGGTCATAAGTACCACTTGTTCAGCTCCATCGTAAGTTCGAATGGTCGTTGAATGAGTGGCAGTTAAGCGAGGACCACCTGTATACTGATGATGCAGCCATTCTCTCCCTAACTTGGGTGGGACTTAGAAGTCTGTGAGCCCTAATGGGTTACTGTGGAGAAGAAACACAGCAAACTATTTTAATACCAAAATCATGGTTTTCTTGAAGGAACAAACACCATAAACATTAATGGCAGTTAGATAAACAATGATAATATAGACTTCATCATTTAAATATCTTGGCATAGTATTCTAACCCTCTGGAACCTGGTATGAACAAATTTCTGACAAGGCCAATTATAGCACTGAGGCCATACTGGGTTGATTTCATACTAAAGGAGATAATATCATTCCTGCTGCCCTAAAAAACTCAGGAAGACAAATATTATATGGCTTGCAGGTATGTACATTTAATAAAGTCACAAGACATTATCCAGTCCAGACTCCTAAAACTGCTATTGTGGGTACCTTGCTGACTTTCAAGCACATAATTTTGTTTAGAAATGGGGATGACCTCCCTGAAATCTTGGATCCACATGCGCCAATTCTGTTTCTGGCTCAAGCTTCACTTTCCTAGTGACTCCCTGGCTGCCATGATTGATTTATGCCAATATGGCAGAGGGTTATCAAAAGCTAGAGCCCTAATCCAGCAGTGGATGTTGGATTTAGCTCTCTTTGTTAAGCAGGGCAAACTACATAATATTGCAGAATGTAAACAATTATATCAGTGAGTTACCTATTACCTATTACTTGCTCAATGCACTGTAGTGTTTTTTCTTAGCTCTCTTTAAAGTCTTTCTGTGATGTTGAAGAGAAGTTATAATAATACCCTTTTTGCAGAGCAAATCTTCCCCTGTGACCTGAAGGAACTTGAGACTCTGCCCGATATATTCTTTCAATGTACTTTCTACAGATTGTACCATACCCTCATAACTCTGCTTTCTAAGAGATGTTCTACTTGTACTGAGGATGATCTTATTTGACTGGAACCCTAACATTTCTTGAAGAGTTGCAAGATTGCTTTGCCACTGCTTTATGCAGGAAATTGCTATTTTTAGGGCCTCATAAATACACATTTTTAAAAATGCTTTCAATGCTGCTACGTGTTTTTCTGTTTTAATTATTTAGATTTAGTATTTTTTGTTCATATTTATAATGTTTGCATTCTGAACCATTTTATTTACTTCTGTTTATCTTCCAGAAAATGTTTATTTTAATTTGAGCCTTGTAACTTCTGACAAAAATATATAAAATGCTGGTCAGTGAGCCTAATAAAGATACTAATACTTCCTACATACTGACAGATACCTGTGTGAGTGTACCAAGCATACAGCATAACTGTATACTGTATATTCATACTTAAAACTCTAGAATTTTTTTCTTGTGAAGATTAGTATCAAGAGAAGGCATTTTGCAACAGAGAAATGGAAGATTGTTTGGAAGGATACTTAAGGATCTCTGCTAGCTATTGGTCTATGCAATTCCAGCCACCTACCAAAAATTCCAAACTCCATATTTACATCTTGATGCCCTTTGAGGCAATATGCAGATCACTGCTTCTTGATATCACTTTTCAGACAGGTGACAACTTTAAATTTCAAAGTGAAAGTAGAATGTTTATTTCCAGCAATAAATTTCCACCAATATGTATGCTGTAACAGTATTTATGCTATAATACAGTGCTTTCCAGCGGGGGCGTGTGCGGGGGCGGCATGGGGGCGCGCGCGGCGGTGTGCATGGCGGCAGCAGCCTCGTGTTTTGATGGTGTGCTGCTGCCGTCGCTTCCGGGTTGTTTTGCCACACACATTTTGGAAAGCTATGCTATAACAGATGAAGAGCTTTCCTGACCATAAGAATAAAAATAAAACTTAAGGAGTATAAATTTACAGGACTTAATATGGCCACCTATCTCATATAACAACAAACCATAAAAACAAGGATAAAAAGAGAAGTACCCTTCCCCCCCAGGAACCAGACCAAACAGCCTACCAGTTCAACCCCCACCCTAGGTTGAATGCTTGGGGGAAGAGCCGGGTCTTCATGGTGTTCCAGAAGGCTAAAAGGATAGGGATCCCTCAGATCTTAGGTGGGAGGCTATTCCACAGGGCAGGGCGGCCACCAAGAAAAGGTGCACCTCCGAGGTCCCATTAGGTGGCAATTGGTTTGTTATAACTTATTATTAAAACATTTAAAGGAGCAGAATAAGTAGCTATATAAAAGGAAAAAAGATAGAGACATAATGGATACAGAGTAATATATCTATAAATAAACAAGGAGTTTACAATTGTCATAAACTTTAAAATCCATTATTCATTGATTAAATGTATAGAATTAAGCTCGTTATGTCATCTTCGAAAATAACTAGAAATTTGAGACTTCCAGGGAAGCAATGGTGGACTGAAGACAGCTTCACTTTTTGCGTAGCTGACGACGTAACAAGGAGATGGTGAATGGATCAGTGCCTCAAAATTCCTCCCCAGATAAAAGGGAGGACCTGAGATCTTCCATAAGTGCTCCACACAGATGCTCTCCACATGGAATCCATAAAACAGCGGTCTCCAGTGGGTTTTAGAGCTCTGGGAGCCGAGAGAGAGTCAGATTTGCCCAAGCCACGGTTTGGAGCCTTCAAGTGGACACTTGGCTCACCCACTTCCTCTCTTAATCTCTTCAGGAAATTGCTTGTTAACTGCTTTTTGGAAATTAACTTTCAGAATGACAAATTTCATCACACTGGGTGATTCTCCTTCAATCCTCAGCGAAAGAAGTTATATGTAAGTTTAAGAACTTATTTTTTTAAAAAAAAAATCTGAAATAAACAGCAAAAGGATGATTAGAATGTTAATTTTGGAAAGTTTTAAATGGACTAAGTGGCCAGATGGATTGGAAATAAGATTTTGAAACTAATTATAAGAATTCTTCCGGTGGGTTGTTTAAAATCCTATTTAAAATATATGAAGATTTTGAACCTAAGTGTAAGAAGCCCTCCCATGGGAAAAAGTTGTGGATTAGAGGAAAACATGGTAAGTGGAGACTTTGAAGGCTGGACTATAGAGGCAACCAGAAAGAGCTAAAGATTATAATTAAAGGAGAAGAGACCCACTAATACAGAATGGAGAAAGGTGTTTTAACTTTGGAAGAATCCAAGGATATTTGGCAACAATGCACTCAGAAATTTCTCTTAAGTTTGTCTGCTACTATAAAAAATGGATTTAGAAGAGGATACAACTGAGAACCAAGCTGTTTTGGTTATGGATTTAAAAATGACAAGATACAAGAATGATACGGAAAAAGATGTTACACAGGGCTTACAAATGAAACCAGCTGATTTCTAAACAACTAAAAGGGATACACAAATACTAAACCAGAAGAGTGACTTGGACAACTTCCCCATCTTGGACTTACCAAAGAGATGTGTAATACTTACGAAGGAGTTCCTGAGAAAAGACAAAAGGGAAAATGAAGAGAGATCAGCTTTTGGGACACTATTTAAAGGGAATAAACATCAAGATTTTTAAAAGCAAAAAGAGGGAATATAAAGTTGGCTTATTCGATCAGGGTTAAAATATATTTTGGGTTTTTTAAATTTATTTTATATCCCGCCTTTATTATTTTCATAAATAACTCAAGGTGGCAAACATACCAAATACTCATTCCTCCCCCTATTTTCCCCACAACAACAACCCTGTGAGGTTTACCTGAGTTAAAATTGTATTTTGATGCCTGTTGTTTGCTTTGGATGAAGGAATGGATAATTTTGAAGAACAGGAAGTTATTGCAACTTGAGGGACATGAATTGAGATTTGGGTGGCACGCCTATTTTGTGCTATGATAAAGTTAAAGTTAATAAAGATTTTAAAAATCATTTTGTTACGAGTGCCATAATGAGGGTTTGGAATAAATATAAAGCAAGACTGTCTCCTAACGTACCATTGTGGTTGTCACCTCCTGAAGCATTTGTTAGAAGAGAAAATGGGAGAACAAGCTGGCTAAATTATAAAGATTTGTTAAACTTTGAAGAGGGTGAACCTAAGCTTAAAACAAGGGAACAGTTAGAGTTGGAAGGTTTTGCATGTCATTGGTTCACATATGCTCAATTGTCAGAATGTTTTAAAGTGGATAAAAAGAATTTTAAATTTGTCAGTGAAAAGAATTTTGGATATAATATTATGTTGGAGCAATGGGAGAACATGTGGAACAAAGGTTTGAAATTTACTTTGAATTATAATTTAAAAGAATGTTTATAAAATGATGTATAGTTGGCATTTAACTCCTGATAAGTTGTCAAAAATGTATAATGGAGTAATGAATGTTTGTTGGAAATGTTCTCTTGGTGAAGGAACTTTTTATTATTTTTCGTGGACTTGTGAGAAGGCCAAAAAATTTTGGGATCAAATATGTGTTAATATTCAAAAGATTCTCAAAGTGGACTTACAGAAAAAAACAGAACTGTTTCTCTTGGGACTGATGGAGAAAGAGCTCGAGAAACAACATGGGACTTTGCTTTTATATTTGATTATAGCAGCAAGACTTTTATATGCACAAAGATGGAGAGAACCACAAATACCTACAGTGGAGGAATGGATGATTAAATTGATGGAACTGGCCCAAATGGCAAAGTTAACAGCATTGATAAGAGAAAATACCGTGTCTGGATTTGTTGCTATTTGGCAACCACATTTAGATTATTTGCTTGTGTCAGAAAGAATGAAGTTTTGATTTTGGGTTTTAATGATTCAGTGGTTTGATTTGATAGAAATAATGTTACTAAGGTTTAACTAATGGCAAGAGATTATATTTGTAAATGCATTTATATCTGTATTGGAGAAGGTCAGAAGTCACTTTCTATTTCTGTTTTCTGTCTGTTTTGCACTTTTATAGTTTTTCTTCTTTAGTCCTGTACTCTTATCTTTTCTATATTCTATATTTTGTATTTTAAGTTTACTCTGAAAATTAATAAAGTGTATGTATGTATGTATGTATGTATGTATGTATGTATGTATGTATGTATGATCTTTCTAGTAGCTCTTAATGGGTTTTTCTTGACTAGGACTGAATGACGAGGCTTTAAAGATTTGTTTATAGGTAAGATATGGGAAGAAGATATTTTTTGTTAAAATATAGATGTTCTTATCTCTGGTACGTGTTAAACTTGAGGAGGAGTTTCTGAGAGGAGACACAGAATATATATATATATTGATTTATTGATTTATTAAATTTATTTATTTATTTATTTCTATCCCACCTTTATTATTTTGATAAATAACTCAAGGCGGCGAACATACCTAACACTCCTTCCTATTTTCCCCACAACAACCCTGTGAGGTGGGTTGGGCTGAGAGAGAATGACTGGCCCAAGGTCACCCAGCCGGCTTTCATGCCTAAGGCAGGACTAGAACTCTCAGACTCCTGGTTTCTAGTCCAGCACTTTAACCACTAGACCAAACTGGCTCTCTCAAATTTATATTACTGCCCATCTTCCCCCAAAGGGGGAACTCTGGGCGGTTTACAATAAAACCAGAATTAAAATACAAAACAAATGCAAATGCAATAAATATAAAATATAATTGTAATTATTAAAAGATATAAATAGAGTAGAATAAAATAAAATCCAGATGGCTACAGTTCTTTCTTAATCTTGAGCAAAATGATAAGAAATTAACTTGTGGGATACTATTTGGATTAAAGATTAAGATTTTTAATATGTTGCAGTTTCTGGTAGCTCTTAATGGATTCTTTTTCTAAATTCAAATGATGAGGCTTTAAAGATTGGTTTATAGATAGGAGATAAGATATGGGAAGAATAATTTTTTGTTGTATTTTTAGAGAAAATGATAAGTTACTGTGTTAAAAGTAAAGAAAGGAATATGAAACTGATTTATTTGAGTAAGGTTAATATATATATAAAATTACTGTTATTATTTCTGGTAACTCTTAATGGACTTGTGCTGATTAAGATTGAAAGACGAGGCTTTATAATTTGTTTATAGGTAAGAGATGACATATGGGAAGAAGAGATCTTTGGTTGAAATGTTAGGGAAGGTGATAAGTTACTGAAATTGTACTTGTCTTGAAGGGGAAGTCATTTCTTTATATATCTTTTTTCTCTTTTTTGTTATATATTTTTCTTTCCTTTTCCCTTTTTTCTCTCTGCACTTTTCAATTTTTTTAACTTTTTATATTTTTCTTAGTTTGTATTAGTTTTTTATCTTTGTATTTTTAAACTTTAATAAAAATTATTAAAAATAACTAGAAATCTATAAAACTGAACATGATATTAATATTGGTATCACCATTCTGTCGTTTTTTCAAGGATAAATGCATGTAATTATTTAAAGGGAAAAAGAAAGAAAAAGAATTAAAATTTTAAAAACAAAGAAAAAGAAAAGAAAAAACAATATTGGGAAACTATATACTTTCCAATCCCCTCCGATTGTACCTGACAGATGATTGAAATTGTTTCTAATAATTATATTTATGTAACACTTGCCCATTAAAAACAGTAGTCCATGTGTCTGAATTCGCCTTGTAGTGTGGTATATAATATATAGGGGAACCTTTCTTGCTTATGTTTAATTAAACCTCTATTCTGAATGTACAGTTAATTTTGCCAGAAGTTTAGTCTATGACATCTGAATCTAGCCGGGTGTCAAATGTATGCTTTACCAAAACTGCTTTAGTTTATGAAATGCTAGCAGGGTGAGGGGATCCATACCTTTGAGGGGATAATGTTCCATAAAAGGGGGCCATTGTAAGGGCCATTGTGTTTAGATAACTTTCTTAATTAGACAGTTACTTAATTTTATCTAAAGTAATGTGCAGAAAGTTAAAGAATCTGTTAATAGAAGCTGATTGAAAAGTAAATTGGACAGGAGCAAACAGTCAGGAGAATGGAGTTCTGTTTTTTTTTCTTCCTTAGAACTGTTCAGCAATTTCTACTGTTACCTTTGCTCTTGTTTTCCAATCTGGAGATTCAACTATACTTTCAAGAAATATATATTCAAATTTTAGTTTTTGCGTAAAGGAAAATAGAGGATCATGTTCCAAGTCTGAACTGGCCTAATAATTACTTCGCTTATTCTAAACTACTAAGCATTTGTAGTGCTAGAGAGTTTCTCTTCTTGTTAATAAGACCTATTTACTTCTTAGATCAGTAGAATTAGATGAAGTTTCTCCCCTTCTCCCATTTTTTAAAGCATGAGGTTAAACTAGTCTACTATAATGGGTGGGTATTACCAAATTTATCTTTGTGTTTTAAAAGGGGTAGAAAATATCCATCAACATGGTAATACATACCAGTTTACCAATTAAATAATTCATTTTGATCAAACTTTTTGAAGAAATTGAGAAGATCATTTATATAATCTTTGTCAATTTATCATGTTTCTGGTTTACTACCAGTTTTTCATAGGACAAGTAGCACAAGATAAAAAAAATTAATACATTTTCTGCTGTTAGATGCCAGATTGGTTATTGCAAAATACTGGAAAACTCTTTCATGTAAAAGTTTGGGAAATTGCATTGACTGAAAAACTGACACAACAACAAAGATCCTTAAAGAATACTAAATTAAGATTATTCAAATCTGGTCATTTTAGCTAGGATGATGATGATGTCATCAAGTCATTTTCAACTCCTAGCGACCACATAGATCATAGCTTTCCAAACTCTGTGTCGCGACACAACCCGGAAGCGGCAGCGCGCATGTGGCGTCGTCGTGCACGGCGGCAGCGGCAGCAACGAGGGCAGCGGTGCGCCATCAGCGCTTCTGCGTTTTAGCGGAAAACACGAGGCCGCCGCGGCGCACATCCCGCTGCTGCTGCCGTAGGTGTGTCGCCAACGGCGGCAGTTTGGAAAGCACTGACATAGATAGATTTTTCCTCATGACAATCTATCCCTAACTTGGACTTCAAGGTCTTCCAGTGGTGAACTCATTGCCACTGTAACGAGTCCATTCACCTTGTCCATCCACCTTGCTAGTAGGTCTTGTGCTTCTTCTCTTTCTTTCCACCTTTCCCAGCATTAGAGCCTTTTTGAGAGAGGTAGGTCTTCGCTTCCATTGCATAATGTGTCTGAAGTAGGATAGTTTGAGCCTGGTCATTTGTGCCTTGAGTGAGAACTCTGGGTTGATTTGTTCATCGATCCATTGGTTTGCTTTCTTGACTGTCCTCGGTATTCTCAGGAGCAGAGCTTTCCAAACTGTGTGTCGTGACACAAAAGTGTGTCGCCACACACAGTGTGGTGTGTCACCACACCACCCAGAAGCGGCGGTGCGCGCGTGCATGGTAGCCGCGGAAGCGGCGCGGCTTCCGCGTTTTAGCGGAGGCTGCCACAGCCACGGCACGCCCCCCCGCGCCGCCACCGTGCACGCGCGTGCCGCCGCACGCCCCCGCGCCGCCGCCGTGCACGCACACACCACTGCACGCTCCCCGCGCCGCCGCCATGCACGCGCGCCGCCGCACACACACCCGCACCGCCGCTGTGCACATGCGCTTCCCCCCGCGCCGCCGCCGGTGTGTCGCCAGCGGTGGCACTTTGGAAAGCCCTGCTCAGGAGTCTTCTCCAACACCAGAGTTCAAAGGTGTCAATACTCTTCCTATCCTGCTTCTTCAAAGTCCAACTTTCGCTTCCATAGTGTCACTGGGAATACCATGGCTTGCACAATTCTGATCTTGGTAAGACACATCATGGCATTTGAGTAACTTTTCCTTCATGGCTGCTCTACCAAGTGCGCTGGTCTGCAGTGTATTTCTTGACTGCTTGTTCCTTTACTGTTGATGATTTATCGTAACAGGCAGAAGCTATCCACCACTTCTATATCTTCATTACCAATTCTAAGGCTGGTTGTTCTACCTGTTGTCATTAGTTTGGTCGTCTTTATATTTAATCTTAGTCTCATTTTTCACTGTGCTCCCTGATTTTTAGTACTAGGGCTTGCAGATCCTTTGCATTTTCAGCTATTAGGGTAGTATCAGCATATAGTGCAGGTTACTGATGTTTCTTCCTCCATTAGCTAAATTAATAACATGGACTGTACAAATAGAAATATTGAATATGGATGTTTGAATTTTTTGTATTTAACTACATGTTTGTGCATGAATGTGTATTCAAAAATCATACTAGCTTTTTATTTGCATTTTTAAAAAAATCTTTTTTAATTCTGTTATTTCTTCTGATTATTGCTGATATCTTGTTTATTTCAGTTTTTTTAAAAATGTACTTGATAAGGGAACAGTAATAGAAAGTGTAGTAATAAATAATATTTTTTCATTCCACTTTGAATACATAATTTTACCCAATTTTCATATGAGAAATAACGTAGACGTTTTGATCACTATCCATAATTGCTAGTGCAGATTATTTTTAATCTTGTGATTAAACTCAGTTATTTGTTGCTGTACTTTTTTGTACATTGTAAATTAATTGATTTTCTACTGCATGTGTATCCTGCATTTCTTTTGAGAACTCAAATCAGTATACATTGTAGTCTTCCCGCTTCGTTATACCTACAGGTACTAGTCTATGTGGTAGGTTAGACTGAGAAAAAGTGAAAATCACCAGTGAGCACTGTGGGTGGAAAATGGGGAATGTAACCTGGAATCTCTGACATCCAAGTCAGTTTAGAAAACCACACCCCCACCCAAACTGGCAGGGCAAGCTACTGTATATAAACTGGGAGCAAACCCCACACTTACTCACACTGATGATGGTACCTAGTTGGGTAATGAAACGTCTGCAAGCAAACAACCAAGCTCAGAGAGCACCAAGGACTCCACAAGTCAGTTTAGCCACTGACTCCAAAATGTAAAGTTCTATTTAGAAAATGTACTTAAAAATGCTTAGTTTATGATATATATTGAGTTTGCAATAACTGAGTCTTCCTAATAAGCAGTTATATGAGAGTACATAGCCCTAACGTGCAAAAAGGTGTTACTAGTATTTCCGACCATGCAAGGCCATTTTAATCTGAATGGAAAAATCTGTCTTGGGACTCCAAGGACAGTAATTAGCAGTCTCTTCAGAGTGTCAGAGTAGAATTACCATTGTAATGGTTTGGTAGAAGGATAAAAGGATTGAATTTGGGTCTCTTTGCCTGCCAAACTAAATCAGTTGCCATGGGAATTTTCAAATAGGCATTCACTTGAGTGATTTGAAGGGTATGAATAAACTCATAATAAATTACAGGTTTTAAAGGAGCAATCTTTGCTGTCTCTGGCATAGCCTGAGCAGCGAGCAGCATGGAGGCTTTTAAAAAAAAATACTTACATACTTAATGAGAAGTTGAACCATGCTCCCATGCAGACTATCAGCTTATTAAAGCTAAACTGTTTCCGCTTAATGCTATACAGCTAGCACAATTCAAGAGAGTTTGTAACAAATCCCTTGAGTAAAAAAAAATCTGATTGCTGTAGATGTAAATTAATTTTTTCTTGCTGAATTAGATATCTTTTAAGAAATGCTATTTAAAACATCTTTACATTGTTTCAGCAAACATTAATTTGATTTTAACTTTCCTCTCTGCATGTAACATTTATTAGACTTGCCAATTGTAACTATGAAGGGCACTAAAGGCTTTATTTGAAGCAAATGAGGTGATTTGAATTGATTCTTTAAGGTCATATATAAACATGGTAGAATCAAACATCATTCCCACTGTAAAGAGGTGTGTTTTGAGTTGCTAGCTTTCTTCTCCACATTGACACTTCTGAAATTTGAGAACGTAGAGTATGTTCTTGCAAATGTCTGATGTAATAATGATTACTCAGCTACAGAGGTAAAAGTAAATAATTATATTTATATCAAGCATGATATAATCATAAATTCAGGACAGTTCACTTTCTCTAGTTACTATGATTATAGTAGCTCTACTGAAATCTAGCAGAGTTTACACTTGGAATACTGCACATAGTTTTGCAGTGAAATTCAGTTTTATAGATTGGAATTAAATATTCTTATACACACACATTCATCCATCCATCCATCCATCATCCCCTTTTGAAACAGACTATAATATACAGAGCATCAAGAAGGAATGAAAAAAGTAAATCTAAGAAATTAAAACATGAGATAAAAGAAAACGTAATTAAAACTATTTTATTAGGTTTGTACCCCACCACAATAAAAGACGACTGTATATGCCAACATTATTTAATACAGTATACCGCTTTATACCTTTCTCTCCTTGCAAATCACTGTTTTGCCCATGTCCACATATAAACTGCTTCAAATACTGCCTTTTTTTTAAAAAAAACTTCTCATGTCTTCTTGAGGATTTTTCCAACTCCATCCTATTAAACTTTCTGAATCTTCCCCTTCTTCTCAGCTCCTTCACTCTTTGTTCATAATTAGTTGTAAGGTGCTCCTCTCCGATGCCCTACAACCCCTTTCTCTTGAGTAAATCACAGACGAAAGATTTCTAAGAAGCACAAGGGTTTATTCCGGTGCATGAAGACTTAACACGAACAAAGACTTGAATGGTTAAGCATGGCATATTACAGTATATTTAAGCATTCCCCTCCCCATTGTCCATGATTGTAGACACGTGTAACACATAGGTTCCAGGGTGCTCAGACAGTCGTTCCCAGAGCTATTGAGTTCCACTTCACACACCCTTCCGTGCTGTTGTCTCTCCCGCGTCAGTTTCTAGCTGCCCTTAATCCACATCCCTGTCGAGCTGAATGGCAGAGGTCTGCTGAACTCTGACATTAGTTTTGCAACTCAATCCTTATTAATTTTCTCTGTGTGACCAGGGAATCTCAACTTTTCAGTTTCTCCTGATACAGCCAACTATCACTTTCATATAACAAAGTATGTGTATAAGTAGATACACATTCTTCTGCAGTCTTGTGAAAAAGTAAGTACTGCCTTGTAAAGTTTTTTTTTCTTCTTTTAATGTATGTGGGCACACAAATATTTTTTCTTCATTCAAACAGTATATAAAGATAAAGGTGATGTAATTGAGCAAAAAAAAAACCTATGAAAAATTTACACTGCAATCATATTCAACAAAAATTAACAGATATGCCTTTTCCTTCTGTGGAAAAAGTAAGTACACTCTTGGCGCTAATTCTCAGTGAGAATTCTTCCAGAAACACTAAACAGACTAATTTTCCTGTAGTTTTTGTGTTTATTTTTACTACTATTGCCTTTGTATAAGGGAGCAGTAATGCTGTTCTTCCATTTATAAGACACAGATGCAATTTTCACATTTGTTAAGCAAGTTGCAAAGACATTCCAGAAGCAAACCATATTTTAACTTTTCTGCAGTTACACCATCTGTAACTGCAGCTGCACAATTTTTCAACATTCTCACAGCAATTACAACATTCCTTTTCAACATTCTCACAGCAATTACAACTTCCTTGGACAGTAATATTTATAGCATTTATTTATTTATTTTTATTTTCTATCCCGCCTTTATTAATTTTATAAATAACCCAAGGTGGCTAACATACCTAATACTCCTTCCTCCTCCTATTTTCCCCACAACAACAACCCTGTGAGATGAGTTGGGCTGAGAGAGAGTGATGTTATAAATTTATAACACATATTACTATCACTCCCATACAAATCTCCAAAATACTTCTTTCAACATTCCCTAAAGTTGATTTCATCCCAATCATTTCATAACTTTTACTTTTAATCACACTTGCTCTGCTGGATGTTTCTTGTGTGTCATGTTCACCCACTTCCAAAACAACTTGTTTATAGGCATCAAAATTGCTCTGTATTTTCTGTCTCTTAATGTTAACTGTTTTTTGTACTCTTTTTCTCCTTATGCATATTATACAATGTTGTTCTCTCATACTTGTGTTTTTGCAGTACGGTAATTACAAATACTATTTATTTCATTTTGTCATTCAATCAGGCATCCTTTTTCATACTTTTCATATGATTAGACATTCTATCACATAATTGTATTTTCTCCATTCCAAATAAATTTTACATCCTCGTTTCTTATATCCACTTCCCAGTCATTCTGTTTGGAGATTAAAATGTTGCCTAATACTTTTTAATACAGAACTAGTATTTTTCCTTCCTGTAGTCAAGTCTGTTTTTTTATTCTCATGTCTTTCACTTAACATCCTTCCCCTTTCTTTTAGTTTCAGAGATACACAAATAGTCATTTTTCATTCAATTCATTGATAAATTTATGCTCTGTATTATTTATTATGATTTACTAAGCTTATATTCTTCAGTAGAAACTGACTTTGAACACCTTACATCAGGGCTTTCCAAAGTTTTCCCGCAGCGACACCAACCACCGTTGGTGTGTCGCCACGGGAAAACCCGGAAGTGCCGCCATTGCGGCAGCGCGCAAAAACCCGGAAGCGCTGCTGCCGCTTTCGGGTTTTACGTGCCGCCGTTGGTGTGTCGCCGTGGGAAAACCCGGAAGCACTGATGATGATCACCGCTTCTGGGTTGTGTGGTGACACACCAGACTGTGTGTGGCGACACACTTTTGTGTCGCCACACACAGTTTGGAAAGCTCTGACTTACATTCTTACTATATATAAACAAAAATAACAGGATATCAACCCAATAATAAAAATCATAAATCATAAAACAAAAAATAACCACCTGTTGAAAACCAAGGAACAATACAATTATACAATAGTATAACAACACATACACAACAGGAAGGATGCAAATCAAATTTGTTTCCATCTCAAAGGACTCTTGAAATGACTAAGTTTTTAATGCTTTTTGGAAGGGTTAGGTCTAAAGGTATCAAATGTATCTGATGGTGACATTCCTTTAAAGAGGGAGGCGACTCTTTCTGATATTGTTGGGCAGCAGAGACCACTGGAAGACAGATACGCTCTTCATCAGTTACTTCTCTTTCTTTGTCCTGCTGGAGTTTTCCATTTGCTGTGATCATAATCAGATGGGTCCATAGATCTTCACCACCCATCTTACCTTTGGTCAGTTGTTGCTTTCACATGAAACGTTTTAATAAGATATAGAAGGTATAGCCTAGATTAAGTTTTAATCATATTCTTGTTACATCATCATCATCATATCATTATTGTTGTTACATTTTTATCCTGCCTTTTTAATATATAGCTATATTTTGGTCAACTCAAGGCAGCAAATATTCCTGATACTCCTGCCTCCTATTTTCCCCACAACCACAACCCTGTGAGGTGGGTTGGGCTCAGAGAGAGTGATTGGCCCAAAGTCACCCAGCTGACTTTCATGTCTAAGGGAGGCCTAGAACTCACAATCTCCTGGTTTCTAGGCCAGCACTTTAACCACTACACCAAACTGGCTCTCATGCTGCTCATGCCACGTGCAGCATTCTGTGCTAACTGTAAGGAGGTACCCGTCAGTTTTAGTGCATTTAAGCCAGTTGTATCTTAAACATACTCATGTAGTTTTGGGCAAACTACCCTAGAAAGAAACCATACTGTTGTTCATAACCCACCAATCAGAAGTTCCATGCTGTGTACTAACCTGCACCCTGGTGCATTAGTATCTTATTTAATATTGTTACATTGCAGAAATCTAGCCTGAATGGGAACTGAAGAAGATTGTGAGTGGATCCAATATTTTTTTATACCTAAGCTGAAAAAGAAGTGATCTGTTATTGAACCATTCTGCACTGGTGAAATACGGATATTTTCAAATTAGAAAGACCTGTGAAATAAGAAGTAGGATAATTAATTGTCATATAAGCAGTGCTCTTGGTTATCTGAGAAATGTTCTGCTGTCAGACAACGTATGAGAAGAGCTTCATATATACTTTCCATGAACAGTAAAAAAACATCCAAGAGCTCTTATGTGTTTATAGCAGTTTTTATAAAGTGAACGAACTTCCTAGTCACGTGCTGAGGAACTTCTGTTAGCAGGAATTTATCTTCCAATTGCCCTTAATAAATAATGTTGATGCTTTTACAAAGCCAATTTCAGAATTAATTTCCTCATTGGCTAGAGTTAACATTGTAAATGGCGTCAAACATGCCAGATGTTTGAGTTAATTGACTAAAAATTCCAAAGGAGAATTTCCTTTCCTAAAACCTCCATTTTGTTATGAGAAAATTGACTCATAACAGAATGTTATCCGTCAGGTTTCATATCAAGTTGTGTATGCATTATTTTTGGCCTAAACCATGACTTATGCATTTGACTTAAGAAATTATCAGTGTATAATCAGAATAGAATGATAGAGTGACTTAGCTTGGAGTATTGTGTAAAATGTGTAATTGTTCAATGTAACATTGTTCTTAATAATAGTTGACACTGAGAATTTAGGATTATTAGAGCCTAGAGAGGACTGTAAACCTATTATGTGATATCTTAAGTTGTGGAGAGACAACCTCTTTAAAGGTTGCACAAAGGCAATCAATCGGGATGGGGGAGACCTTACTAGTCTCAGAAGCTTTTAATGATTTTAAATCAGTGGAGGACATTTTCTATTTGCAAAAGTTACTTGAGTACTTAAAAGTAGACCAGGTGTAATGACCTCGATCCTTGAGCTATTAAATCAGAATTCCTTATACAAGTCACTTAGGAATATGAAGGAATCTTTATTAAAGCCAATGATCCATCATACGTTAAAGATTCGAGTAAAGAGGCTCCTGCAGCCGACAGCTTAAAATCCTCAGATTTCTCCCCCCCCCCCCCCGGGGAACTTGCGAGTCAACCGCCCCCCCATTGTCCTTTGATTCCCAGTTCTTCCTGAGTCCGAATCCATTGAAAGTACAGTAGCGCCCTTTGATCTGTCCTGAGTGCTGAAGCGGTCATTGCAGTTCCTTGATTAGCATAGTCTGCGGGGGGCGAATACACGAACGCTTTGTCGCCAGCATTTCGCTCGTCTGGCCATTTCTTCCTTGGGGTGTCTCTCATGGCTCTGCAAGTCCTTGTGATCTGGTGGAATGTCTCTTCCTGGCGCGGTGGAAGGATTGCATCCTGACACCAGGAAACTGCAGATTTTGTAGTCTATTTCAGTTGGAATTTAGACTGGATTCTGATAATGAAACAGCCAAGTTCATCATTAAGGATGATCACCCTGCATGAAAAATATGGGACTACTGCAGTGTTTGTACAGTCCTAGCTTTTAATACTATTGATCATAGTATTTTTCTGGAGTGGAGGTGGGCAAGGCTGCTTATTTCTGGCCTTGCTCTTAATAGAGCTCTTTCCAGAAAGTAGCCAATGACATCTTCATTCTGAGATCTCCCAATGATCTCACTCCCCATATTTAATATCTGAATAAGGTTATTTAAGTGTGTATAGTGGTTACAGTTGTTATGCAAGAGACGTAAAAGCCTTTTTCTGTTCAAAGTCAGATATGACAAGGTGGTGCTGGAACAACTACCACCTCTTTCTGATTTTGCACATAACCCTAAGGAGACTCATGTGATACCTAAATTGCTATGTTTTCATTGCCAGACCACTGATCTGCATTTTAGTCCAATGATTTGACTTTAATTCCTGCTCCTGTGAATTCTTTCAGACATATTTTATAAGTTATGCTAGAAATGCCTGTTAGAGGTTTTTTTTTTTAATCTTGGCTGTTATAAATTTTATATACTGTATATACATATACACACATATGATAAGTAATGTTCTAGGTTTCCTTCATTAATATCAAAATTCAGTTATTTTGGAATTAAATGGGCCAGATTTTCCCTCTTCTGTTTCCTGTCCAAGGAAGAGATTTGTAAACTGTTACATGGACGTAGAAATTATTTCAAAAAAGTGGTTATTAAATGGACTTTATTTACAGCTATAAGTAAGCAGCCTCAATCTAGTTGAGAGGCTAGATATATTAACACATGCATACATATAGAGAATTCTTCCCAGCAATATAAAGGAGAAGACAAAGTGGAATTGAAGGTCTTGAATGGAAAGTGAACTGAATGACACATTTGCTCCTTAAAGAGAGGTCATACAATTTTGTTTAGTCCTCTGTATTGTTAAACTGACTGAATGTAAAACATTTGCCAGAAGTAAGATGAGCCAAGACAGTCCAACAGAAATAGCATTAACATCTCATCCTGGAATCTACAAGCTGTTAGCAATAAAAAGCTGCAGAAAAATAACCTACTTAGATTTGCACTGAGAGCCACTTTGGTGTAGTGGTTAAATTTGGACCAGTCACTCTCTCATCCGTAGGAAGAAGGCAATGGCAAGCCACCTCTGAGAATCTTGCCAAGAAAAGTGCACGGATTTGTCCAGGCAGTCGCTAGGAGTCAACACTGACTCAAAGGCACCAAAAAAGAAAAAAAAAGAAAGATTTACACTGGATTTAAAAATTGTTTAAATGCAGCTGAACTTTTTGTACATATTTATAGCTGTTTACAAAATAATGAGTGGCTTAATTCTTGTTCCAAACATTTGGAGATTATTTTGGATGCATGCTTTTGACTAGTAAATTTTATTTGATTATTCAGGATCTTTCAGGGATAGCTCCATATATGTCAACATCCCTTCAAGCGAACTAGTTCTGTATACAGAGTATTATGTAGCATTCAAGAAAATACATGTATGTGGTTGTTTTAAGATAACTTCTGTTCTTCCATGAGCAACATTTTTATTCTTTGAGAATTAATAGAATTTCCTTGCTACATTTCCTTCCCAAAAAACACTATAATTTCTAGTAGCTAGTTACTTGTAGTTCTTTATATCTATTCAAATAATTTATACATCAGAGGCAGACAAGTTGTTGCCTGTCAGATGTTTTGGACTTGAACTTCTGTCAGCCCCATGCAGAATAGATGGCCAGTGGCACAGAAAGTTACACACCAAAATACCTGGAGGGCACCAGGTTGCTCTCTCCTATTCTAGATCAGTATCCCTATGAGTTTTAAAAGTAAGAGCGTAAAATATTTTATATCATCGTTGTCAGAAACGTTGTACCCCATCAAGGGGTAAGGGTGTTTAAAAAATATTTAGCATTTAAATATATACATGCATTTAATAGAATGCAAATTGGTAAGAATCAGAGAGAAATATCCTGAATATGAAACAGAATAAACCAAAAGTGAGGTCAGAGATGTCAAATCATATATTTACTCCAAAAAAGTACAATAAACAAGTAAACTTTTTAGAAACTGGTAAGGCTTCAAGAATATCTCCTCCATCCCAGTAAAACACCAACACAGAAAGAATGGATATAAAATATATATCATAACTTTCGTAAAGCAACTTGCATACCAAGGCAAGCCAGCATCTCAGTTGTGAACACTCTCCAAAGGGAAGGAGGGCTGACATTTCTCTTTCTCCCCCGCTCCCCATTATCCTCTTTTACACAATAACTTTCACTGCCTAAGACGAGACTGTCTTATTAAAATGAATTTTACTTTGTGTTCTTGTATTTCATTGTATTCCTTCATGATGGATGGTTTTATTATTTATAGTTTATTGGATTGTTTTTATTGAAAATTGTTCTTAATTTGTTTTCTACACTGCTCTTTTGGGAAGAAATTATTAAAAATAATATATACACCATCAATAGAATATGGCCCATGCCCCCCTCACATACTTCCTGTCATCCCCCCTGTTCTTCAAGATATTACTCACTCTCAGCCAGGTTTACTTGTCCTATCTGGAGCTAGGTATGCTTCAAAAGAAAGAATTTCTATTTCCCAAGGATACTCTAAGGAGTTCAGATAGGGTCCAGAAACATTCATGAAAACAACTTTTTTTGCTGGCAATTGGTGTCTGTCTTTGCAGCTTACCAGCCTCCCAGTTTAAATCAGTATTTTTAAAAAATGGGCAGAGAAGGGGGTCTAATATGAGTGTCAAGAAAAACATCTGGGAACAGATTGGCATATATGGCCAAACCAACCATGTTTTCTAAGAAAGAAATAGATATGAAATACACAAAGATAGTATATAACTTACCTGAATTATGGAAAACTTGCCATCATAAAACCTAACTTAATATTACATTTTTAATAATGCTTTGAATAAAAAACTTTTAATTCCCCAATCAGAAACATTTGGTTTTTTTATTTAAATTACATGGGTGTTCTATTGGATAATAATTCTAGGAAGGTGTTATTTCCAGGAAGTCTAGTGGAAAATCTGAAAAATGTTTGTTTTTTATTTTTGTTTTTTAAATGCTTCCATTCCATGGAGACTTGAAGGATTGTTTGAGGTAGGCCAGCACACCAGGGAATCTTTATTATAGTATCGTAGAATAACAGAATTTTCAAAGCCTCTTCACATTTTTTCTGTCCTATCATATACTAAGCAAAATCAAAGCGATGTTATTTTGAGTTTCTTTCTCACACTTTCCTTTCTCATCTCTGTGCAATCTTTTCTGCAAGTTCCCCCTTAAAAGTTCATTCCTTCCTTCCCTGTTCCTAAAGCCAGCTCTATATTCCTTTACATTTTTAAACAGACATAGGCTGCCATTGGATGAAGACAGTTGGGAGGAGGAGGAGGAGGAGGGATAAGGGAGAGTCAGTGAAGCACAGTTCAGGAATTGCAAACCATTTTGGTCATGACAAAAATATGCTGCCTGCCATATAAGTATGTATGTAATTGTTTTAAATATAGTAAATATAGTTGTTTTCCTATCCTTGCTATGGGGAATTCAGGGGGTTGTAATATACGTCATCCTTGTGAGTTTTGTCAATGTTCAGCTTTCTTTTTAACATAGGTTGGCAGATGCCAAAGAACAGTTTTTATAGAGAGTGTTGCTATGCTTCTGAGTTTTCAGATTACTACATTCAAAAACTGTTCTGTCTGTTGAATATTACAGGGAGTGCACTGTGCATTTGATAGATGCTTCAAGCCAAGAAGTGTATTTTTGCTGTTATATAGTTCATGGGTAATTTTGTTAAATTAATCCATTTCCTCTTTTTTATTTATAATAATTTTATTAGAGATTACAATTAGAAAAAATAAAAACTAATGCAAACTACAAAAAATACAAGAATAAAAATAGAAAGTGTAGAAAATAAAAAAGAATAAAGAATAAAAAGAAAAAACAATTTTAGTAACTTACCACCATCTCTTAAAATATAACAAATGCTCTCTTCTTCCCATAGCCCATCTCTTAACTATAAACAAAATCCAAAAGCCTCGTCATTCACTCCTTATCAGCAAAAGTCCATTAATGGTTACCAGAGATAACTACGTATCTGTTTTAACCTTGATCAAATAAGCCAACTCTATATTCCATAGCTTTCCAAACTGTGTGTCGCGACACTTTAGTGTGTTGCAACACAACCCGGAAGCGGTGCGCACGTGCATGGCGGTGCGGGGCACACACGGTGGCAGTGTGTATGGCGACGGCAGCAGCGCGCCATCAGCGCTTCCCCATTTTAGTGGAGGCCGCTGCCATGCACGCCGCTGCGCGCGCGCCCCTGCACTGCCACCATGCGTGCCGCTGCCGCCGTTGGTGTGTCGCCAACGGCAGCAGTTTGGAAAGCACTGCTATACTCCTTCCCTGTATTTTTAACAACCTTGGTTTTTAATCCCTTCAAATAGCGTTCTAGAACTTGATTTCTTTTCATTTTTTCTTTGTCCCTTCTCAGCGGATCCTTCAAAACTTTAACGGATCTCTTTTGTACATCCAGTAAAAAAAAGGTATCCAAATCACTCTTCTGGTTTGATATTTGTATGTCCCCTTTTAGTATTAAGACATCAAGTGGTTTAATTTTTATGTCCAATATATCATCTTTTTCCACATCGTTCTTGTAACTTGTCATTTTTAAATCCTCATTCAAATCAATGTCAGTCTTATCCAGTATAGCTTGTTCCTATTCTGTGACATCATTAACATACCATCTATCTATGGTGTGTTAATTTTAAGAATGTCAGACATTCTTAAAATTAATTTCTGAGTCCATTGTTCAAAAATATCCTTCAAAACATCTACTGTTAAAAGTATTTTGCTCCATTCTTTGTTAACAAGTCAAATTTAGGTATTCTTCTCCTTTAATTGTAATCTTTATTTTAGTTGTAATCTTTATTCTAGTTCCTTCTAGTGTCCAACCTTCGAAGTCCCACCCTATCATGTTTTTCCCCAAAGAACCCAAACAATAACAGTTTCCCACAGGAAGGATTTTTATACTTAATTTCAAATTTTTATTCCAAATCCATTGGACCCTCAGTCCATTTTTAACTTTCCAAAATCAATACTCTAAACACCATCTTGCTGTTTATTCCAAAAAGCAATGTTTTTCTAAGTCCTTACCTTAAAATTATATTTAAAACTTCTTTCTCTAAAGAGAAGGAAACTCACCCAGTGAATCCGATAAAAACTTGCCGTTCTGGAGATTCTTAACATTTTAAAAGTAGTAAAAAATAATTCCAAAGGATTTTAAGAAATGAGCTTGATCAAGCTTTTTGTCTATAAAGGGTGCATTACAACTGTGAGCTTAGATGGAATCCCTGACTCCCAGCCGCTCTACTCATAAGCCGACCGCAAAAACCTCAGTTCCTGTAGTCTACTCACAAGTAGCGGCTGTCCAGATTGTGTGTGGGCAATCTCATGATCTCTCCTTTCTCTGGAGAGTATTTGCCAGCCATGTTCCTGCATCCGGCCGCCAATCTCCACCGTAAATGCTGTCCTGCTTCATCAGGGAGTCTAGCTCACCATGGCCTCACCGGAAGTGACCAGATTGATCCATTTCCTTTTATTCAGTTCTGTAGTTGTTTGTGTAAGCAGACAATCTGTGAAAAAAGCATGTTGAGTTTTTATTATTTGCTACAGGTTTTTAAAATATAGTATTTATTTAAAAAACCATGTCTTTGGAAAGTTTTTTTTTGTAGGATTAATGACAGATTTGTAAAATAAAAACTAGGTTAGAGTATGAGTGAATTTATATGATAATCCACACTATCCCAAAAGTGCTCATTAGCAGCTCCTAATTAAGTTAGAAAGAAATGGTAGGTGTTATGTTAAAGAGCTCTATCTAAACCAACAAAGCAGCTTCAAAAAAGTTATTTGGTAAGAAAAGATTAGATGCACAAATAATGTCATAAGTGTGCATACATGAGTTTGAGCTAAAAGCTATTTTAAATATGAATCTCTTATCAAGTTATGATATGAACTTGAGTGTGTACCTAGCATGTATATACCCCTCTTTATTGCGAAATAATAGAACTCCTATCATTGGTTAAGGAAAGGCTTAGAGTTATACTGGACAGAATCCCTCCATCAATGAAATTGGCAGCTTGTTGTCTGCAGGCTTTCTCAAGCAAGTACAATTCTTTATCTTCTTATCTTTCATCATTTTCAGCTCCACTGTGTGTTTTCTGCATTGATTAGGAAGGTCTCCCCACTGCCACCTCCTCTTCAACATGTTTCTTTAAGTAGTACTGCAGAAGGTATTTTGTGGGATTTTTGTAATCTTCCCACTTATCCACAAACTAATCCAGCTCAGGTTTACCTGCCCATATTGGCTTTTATTAAAACTAGCAACTCATGTTCAACAGCCAGTTGTTTGAATCCATTTCCGGCCTTCTCCTTTCTAAGGTTCTCCTTTGCAGAGTCCTCTCTGATGGTGTTTAAAACTACAGCTGTGATGCTAGTGTGGCGTCTGATACTGATACCAGCCCACTTGCAGCCTTTCCTTCTCCCATGAGAGCTTTCCTATAAGACTCTATACTCTCAACTTTTTATCAGTAAAATGAGTACAAACTGTTTTGTTTGGGTGTCCTTATGGATACATAAACAGCCAGTGAGATGTTGTCACAGAGACCAGACCAGACTTGTCACAGGTAACAACAGTACATATGAAAAGTTATACTGTCCAAGTTGCAAGAAGTGAATTCGCTTTTTTTCTGCTTTGCCTGGTCCTCATTTTTGTACTGTATCAAGAAGTTCAAATTGTATATGTTCAGGGATGAGTAACCAAGTTAGTGAAAGGTCTGAGGACTTAAGTTCTTTGAGGAAGATGAAAGAAATTGGGTGTACTTAATCTGAAGAACTCCAGCAAAGGAGATTGTTACCTTGTCGTGGTGCTGGAGCTTGAGCACCTCAATGAAACCATGAGCTAAACCGTGAAGGGACACCCAAGACGGGAAGGTCGTGGCAGAGAGGTCAGACTAAATACGATCCCTGGGGAAGGTAATGGCAACCCACCCCAGTATTCTTGCCGTGAAAACTAAATAGATCAGTACAACCAGAGATATGTCGGTATACCATCGGAAGATGGGACTCCCAGGTCGGAAGATGGTCAAAATGCTACTGGGGAGGAACAGAGGATACGTTCAACTAGCCCCAGATGTGATGACGCAGCTAGCTCAAAGCCGAAAGGACGGCTAGCGGCCGACGGTGCTGGTGGTGAACGACGAATCCGATGTTCTAAAGATCAACACACCATAGGAACCTGGAATGTAAGATCTATGAGCCAGGGCAAATTGGATGTGGTTATTGGTGAGATGTCAAGATTAAATATAGACATTTTAGGTGTCAGTGAACTGAAATGGACTGGAATGGGCCACTTCACATCAGATGACCACCAGATCTACTACTGTGGACAAGAGGACCACAGAAGAAATGGAGTAGCCTTCATAATTAATAATAAAGTGGCTAAAGCAGTGCTTGGATACAATCCAAAAAACGATAGAATGATCTCAATTCAAATTCAGGGTAAGCCATTTAACATCACAGTGATCCAAATATACGCCCCAACCACAGATGCTGAAGAAGCAGAAGTAGATCAGTTCTATGAGGATCTGCAGCACCTACTGGATAATACGCCAAAAAGAGATGTTATTTTCATTACAGGAGACTGGAATGCTAAGGTGGGTAGTCAGACGACACCTGGAATTACAGGCAAGCATGGTCTGGGAGAACAAAATGAAGCAGGACATAGGCTGATAGAATTTTGCCAAGACAACTCACTGTGCATAACAAACACTCTCTTCCAACAACCTAAAAGACGACTTTATACATGGACTTCACCAGATGGTCGACACCAAAATCAGATTGACTACATCCTTTGCAGCCAAAGGTGGCGGAAATCTATACAGTCGGTAAAAACAAGACCTGGAGCTGACTGTAGTTCAGATCACGAACTTCTTACTGCAAAATTTAGAATCAGACTAAAGTGTCAGAGTGCGCACAGTGGAGTGGCCTGCTCCTTTTTCCAAGACACCAGTGATCCACGTTCTATGCAGTAAATAGACGCTCAAGCAGAGATTAGATAAAATAGCCTATTTACTTTATATACATACGTAGTCCAAATACATCCAACAGCAGTAACAAAATTATACAGCAATACAGCGATGAAAGACAGCTATGAGAAGTTTCAACAGCAACGAGAAGAAAGACTACCAGACCCCTCTGCTTATATACATAAAATGACCAATCACATTACAGGTCACTCTCATCATCTGCCACACCCAACTAAACGATTAGCATCTGTAGTATGAGTCATACACTGCCACATCATCCCTACAACTATGGCTGCTAATTGGGTGACTTGCAGAATAATTCCCCTCTCACCTAGATATCAAGCCTCTCCAGTATAATTTATCTAACTGTAAATTCTTGGGTATATACAAACCCCAACATAAAGAGAATAGGGAAGACCCACAGATCAGTTAGATATGAGCTCACTAATATTCCTAAGGAATATGCAGTGGAGGTGAAGAATAGATTTAAGGGACTAGATTTAGTAGATAGGGTCCCGGAAGAACTATGGACAGAAGTTCGCAACATTGTTCAGGAGGCGGCAACAAAAAACATCCCAAAGAAAAAGAAAACCAAGAAGGCAAGATGGCTGTCTGCTGAGACACTTGAAGTAGCCCAAGAAAGAAGGAAAGCAAAAGGCAACAGTGATAGGGGGAGATATGCCCAATTAAATGCAAAATTCCAGAGGTTAGCCAGAAGAGATAAGGAATTATTTTTAAACAAGCAATGTGCAGAAGTGGAAGAAGACAATAGAATAGGAAGGACAAGAGACCTCTTCCAGAAAATTAGAAACATCGGAGGTAAATTCCAGGCAAAAATGGGTATGATCAAAAACAAAGATGGTAAGGACCTAACAGAAGCAGAAGAGATCAAGAAAAGGTGGCAAGAATATACGGAAGATCTGTATAGGAAGGATAATAATATTGGAGATAGCTTTGACAGTGTGGTCAGTGAGTTAGAGCCAGACATCCTGAAGAGTGAGGTTGAATGGGCCTTAAGAAGCATTGGTAATAACAAGGCAGCAGGAGACGACGGTATCCCAGATGAACTGTTTAAAATCTTGCAAGATGATGCTGTCAAGGTGATGCGTGCCATATGCCAGCAAATTTGGAAAACACAAGAATGGCCATCAGATTGGAAAAAATCAACTTATATCCCCATACCAAAAAATGGAAGCACTAAAGAATGTTCGAACTATCGAACAGTGGCACTTATTTCACATGCCAGTAAGGTAATGCTCAAGATCTTGCAAGGTAGACTCCAGCAATTCATGGAGCGAGAATTGCCAGATGTACAAGCTGGGTTTAGAAAAGGCAGAGGAACTAGAGACCAAATATAGACTATTGTAATGTGCTCTACATGGGGCTACCCTTGAAGAGTATCCGGAAGCTTCAGCTGGTGCAGAATGCAGCGGCGCGAGCAGTTATGAGTGCCAGAAGATCGGCACATGTAACACCTCTGCTACGCAAGCTGCATTGGGTGCCAGTTTGCTTCAGGGTCCAATTCAAGGTGTTGGTGATTACCTTTAAAGCCCTACATGGCATAGGACCAGGGTACCTGAGGGACCGTCTCGTCCCGATAACGTCGACCCGCCCCACCCGTGCATGCAGAGAGGGCATGCTTCGGACCCCCTCAACAAGAGGAGGTTGTTGACCCCCTCAACAAGATAATTCCATATAGCGGGGTCCAGGAGGCGTGCCTTCTCTGCGATACCGCCCGCCTTGTGGAATATTCTGCCCCCGGAGGTGAGACTGGCCCCCTCCCTCCTGGCCTTTCGGAAGGCCCTTAAGACCTGGCTCTGCCACCTGGCCTGGGACGAAGGAGGTGGTAGTGCCTCCTGGGGTTGGCTGGCCCCATAGCTCCACTATCTATTCTGCAGGTCCAAGTCCATCCTGGATTTTATTTTATTATGTTTTGCTTGTGTTTTTAGATGTTTTGTATAGTTTTTAAATTTTTATTTATTGTAACCCGCCCAGAGTCCCTTGCATGGGAGATGGGCGGGGAATAAATTTGAAAAATAATAATAATAATAAAATTGCCAATATCCGCTGGATAATGGAGAAAGCCAGGGAGTTTCAGAAAAACACCTATTTTTGTTTTATTGACTATTCTAAAGCCTTTGACTGTGTGGATCATAACAAATTGTGGCAAGTTCTTGGTGGTATGGGGATACCAAGTCATCTTGTCTGCCTCCTGAGGAATCTGTATAACGACCAAGTAGCAACGGTAAGAACAGAGCACGGAACAACGGACTGGTTTAAGATTGGGAAAGGAGTACGGCAGGGCTGTATACTCTCACCCTACCTATTCAACCTGTACGCAGAACACATCATGCAACGTGCTGGGCTTGAGAAATCCAAGGCTGGAGTTAAAATCGCTGGAAGAAACATTAACAATCTCAGATATGCAGATGATACCACTTTGATGGCTGAAAGCGAAGAGGAGTTGAGGAGCCTTATGACGAAGGTGAAAGAAGAAAGTGCAAAAGCTGGGTTGCAGTTAAACCTCAAAAAAACCAAGATTATTGCAACCAGCTTGATTGATAACTGGCAAATATATGGAGAAAAAGTGGAGGCAGTGACAGACTTTGTATTTCTAGGCGCAAAGATTACTGCAGATGCTGACTGCAGCCAGGAAATCAGAAGACCGTCTACTACTTGGGAGGAGAGCAATGGCAAATCTTGATAAAATAGTTAAGAGCAGAGACATCACACTGACAACAAAGGTCCGCATAGTTAAAGCAATGGTATTCCCTGTAGTAACCTATGGCTGTGAGAGCTGGACCATAAGGAAGGCTGAGCGAAGGAAGATAGATGCTTTTGAACTGTGGTGTTGGAGGAAAATTTTGAGAGTGCCTTGGACTGCAAGAAGATCAAACCAGTCCATCCTCCAGGAAATAAAGCCAGACTGCTCAGTTGGGGGAATGATATTAAAGGCAAAACTGAAGTACTTTGGCCACATAATGAGAAGACAGGATACCCTGGAGAAGAAGCTGATGCTAGGGAAAGCGGAAGGCAAAAGGAAGAGGGGCCGACCAAGGGCAAGATGGATGGATGATATTCTGGAGGTGACAGACTCAACCATGGGGGAGCTGGGGATGGTGACGGCCGACAGGAAGCTCTGGCGTGGGCTGGTCCATGACGTCACGAAGAGTCGGAAGCGACTGAACAAATAAACAACAAATATGGTATATAATTCAACAACCATCAACTACTTTTAAAATTACAATACTCCATCAGCTCAAATTCTCTGTTCACTGAGTTTGTATTTGTACTTTTAGAAAGAGATCAGTTACCAGGTCTGCTACCTTAGTTCTCATGTCACACTTTTATATTCTACAAAAGAATATAATAAAAAGAATATAATTAGAATTTTATCTCTTTGAGTAAGCTTAAAGAGTTTTAAAATCTGATTTAAATAAGACATCTGATTTTCATTATTTTTAATTATTGATTTTTATCCATTCTATCAGGTTCAAACATCATGCTAAGACACAATACTGATTACTAGTTTTGGCTTAGCATGTAACGTGATCATTGTTTTATAACCAATTTATGGCTTAGTGTTTTAGGTATTCCATACCAGTTGCTATTAAACACAAAAACACGCCATATCATAGCGCAATATATGAATTCAACTTTAATAGCTAAACAGATTCAAACTCGACAAGCAGAGTCAATGGAGAAGCCAGCAGTAAAATCACAAGTTGTAGTCACATAATGTCTCACTTAATGACTGCGAGTGATTCACTTAATGACCGTGTTGCTTAGCGACAGAGTTGCCGGTCCCAATTGTGCTTGTTAAGTGACGACTACCTGTACCTTGTCTGTTCTATCAGTTGCTTTGGATAAACCCAAGTTCCAATTTTAAATTCATGTAATGGTCCATGAGGTCACGAAGAGTCGGACACGACTAAACGACTGAACAACAACAAAAAATAAAGAATCTTATCCTACCCCACAAATAAAAATAATTAACTACAGGTAGTCGTCGCTTAACAACCGTTCATTTAGCAACTGTCCAGAGTTACGATGGCGTTGAAAAAACTAATACTGATCCTCGCATTTACGACTGTCACAGCGTCCCCACAGTCACATGATCGCAATTCAGGTGCTTGGCAAATGTCGCACATTTACAATAGTTGCAGCATCCCATGGTCACGTGATCGCTATTTTCGACCTTCCCAGCCAGCTTCTGATAAGCAAAATCAATAGGGAACCACATGATTCGTTTAACGAATCACTCATATGTGATTTGCTTAACTACCGTGGTGATTTACTTAACCACCATCACAAAAATGGTCATAAAATCAGGTCCAGTGTCGCTTAATAAAAGCACCACTTAGCGACCTAAATTGTGGTTGTTAAGTGAGGACTACCTGTATATGTTAATAATATACCTGACTCTCAAGGGCAACAAAGGAAAACATTTTTGTAAATGAAAACACTTAGCTTTGTATTCCTGCCTTCTCGTGTGTTTCAGGGTACATTCTGGCCCTAAAATCCTGCCTTCTAAAATCTGTTGTTCAAATGGAATCAGCCAGCATTGATGCTGTGTGACTTGCTGAATTCACAGTTTTCATAAACTACCAATCTGTGGTAGGTGGGGAAAGAGTGCAGAATAGAAGGATTCCTTAAAGTTGCAGATGTATTGTTCCTTTGATTTGAAAGTTGAAGCTTGACTGTGGATCAAGCAAGTTTTTCTACTTTTAAAATAGCAATCTACTTCAGTTGGAATTAACTATTTCAGTGTGAAAGGGGGAAAGGTATATAATACTGCTTCTTTTATTTTTGGTAATTCTTCAGTAATATCCACCACACCAAATCTCATATTATAGAAAGGGATTCTACAATTTAAATGCAATTAACTTTGCTTTCAGATATATATTATGTGAATTTGGGGGGCTCATCATACGGGAAGAGGATTCTTATATCAAATATGGCTAACAAGGTCTGTGTTTTAATACAACAGTCTTTATTGCGGTCATTCACCAGCACAAGGAAATTAGTATTCAAACATCCAAAACATCCAAAACCAAATTGACAACATCAGGGCAATCAGGAAAAGTACATAATTTTGGCTGAAAGACAGTATTAGATCAAAATATGCTAAGGGCTCAGGCTACACGTATACAACAACAGCAGTGCTCAGGCTACACATATACAACGGCAGCTGTGTTTTAATGATCCCTCACATAGTACGTAAGAAATCTGTGAGTGAACAGAGGTATCTTTGTAACTTTCTAGAGCAGGGATGTGTAAACTTTCAGTACAATGTTCATATCTAATTGGATCTAAGAAATTTCTTGCCCTGCCCCCCCCCCCCCGCAGCTAGAACAATTGAAGTGTTTCCAAATACCATTAATTTGGATAATGAAACAGCTGTATTATTAACATACAAAAGCATGGTATAAGCCAATCAATGAATTTAGGTGAAGAAGTAGTAGCTATCCTTCAGTTCTTTATGATGATCATTAACATTTTTAAAAATCTAGAAACCTTGCCTCGCATATCATGAACAGTACATTATACATTTTAATGAGCAGAGAATGGTAATTATTGGTAAGATATCTCCATCCAGGTGTAGTCACAACAGTCATATGAACAGAACTCATAAAAAGTGCTTTGAGACAGGCCAACCTCCAGCTAGGTATCTTTTTTCTTTAAAAAGCTGCCAATGGAGAGGCAACATGATGTTTTTGAATTACAACTTCCATAATTCCTGAGGTAGGGAAATGAAGGCTAGGAGATGCTATTTCTTAACCTGTACACAAGCCTTCCTCTATTATGGAATAACCTCCTCTTGAAATGAAGTCTTAAACTATCCCACTTAACAATCCATACAGCACTTACTATCAAGTTAATTGTCACCATTTCAAATTTCAGTTTAACTGTTGTGTTCCATTCTTTGTTTTGTACTTCAGTTATGCTTTTAATTTTTCTCTTTATTACTGTTCATACTTTTTATTCTAATTAAATTATTTTTATCTTTTTATTGGATTGCTATAAACTGCCATGAATCTTTATTGATTTGGTGGTCTACAAACATTAATTATCTATCTATCTATCTATCTATCTATCTATCTATCTATCTATCTATCTATCTATCTATCTATCGTCATAAAACTCTAATCTTTTGGATACCACATTTCCTACGCTTGGAATAAATGGTCAGATAAAACTTGTCTATTATATTTTCTTTTACTGACACTTCATTCATTGTAGAGTAGAAGACATTTTAGATTTGAAAACCAGGTACTCATCTCATAATAATATAAACTTTGAGAAATGGAGCAAGCTTGCTAAAGCTTGACTGATCAGTCTTAAGCGTTCCGGATCATCTCTATGTAACTACAATATTTGATTCATGTCCTAGTAAATATTAACTTTTTTTTTTATACTAGGACAGTGGCTAAACCATAACTTTCCAAACTGTGTGTCGCGACACTTTAGTGTCTCGCAACACACAGTTTAGTTTGTTGCGAAGCAGCGGCTCGGGCGCGCGTGGCGGCGGTAGTATGTGCGGCGGTGGCGGTGCACCATCAGTGCTTCCGAATTTTAGCGAGGCTGCTGCTGCCGCCGGCGTGCGCCCCCCCGCGCCGCTGCCACTGCCATCGTTGGTGTGTCGCCAATGGCGGCACTTTGGAAAGCACTGGGCTACATATTTCAAGTTTAAAATAAGATGCCTAGGAAGATGGAGCATGTTGTGTACTTCTACTATTTTCAGAGGAAATCTTTTAAGACGTTTATCCCTTAATAGGAATAATAATTTGTAAATGCTGTTTTATATTCTGCAACCAAATGTATTTAAATAGTTTTCCTTATCAACATCAGGAATGGGGAAACTTTTCTGCCAAGGATTTTGTTCCTTAAGGATAGTCTCTTGGGGGCCCTGAGGTGGGCAGTCTGAAACAAATGGGGGGGGGGGCAACATTAAAAATAAATGGGAACAAGCACTTCCTCTTTGATTTCTCCCTTTTCCCAACACTTTTTCTTTATTCCCAAGGAATAGGCTGCAGGAAAGGGATAGCTAACTTTACCAGAGGTGTGCGCTGAACTCTTGATGGTTGTTTCAAAAGTAGGTTATATGAAATTAGCCCAGAGGCTGCAGATTACTTGTCCCTGATCTAGATTAATACATTATTTTTGATGCAGGGCTTGACAGTAGTTGTCATCTAGTTGGTTGGACCCCACCCCCACAAAATATAATACCTTGTATATTGATTAAATGCTGACCAAATAGCTTGCATTGAGAAGAAACAGTGCAGATAATTCTGTAACAAGTTGTGCATCACTTAGGATAAGATAGTAGCTTTTAATTACAGTATTTTGTTCTTAATTATATGTGAAATTAAGTTTAACTTTAAATTGAAGGAGTATTTTTAAGAGCAATAACTTGTCAGCAGCTAAGTCTTTTACTAGGTATTTTATTTATTTTTAACTTCAATACTACATACATATCTCATTGTTGTTGTTCAGTCGTTTAGTCGTGTCCGACTCTTCGTGACCTCATGGACCATAGCATGCCAGGCCTTCCTGTCCTCCACTGTCTCCCGGAGTTTACTCAAATTCATGTTCGTTACATCGGTGATGCTATCTAACCATCTCATCCTCTGCCGTCCCCTTCTCCTTTTGCCTTCAGTCTTTCCCAGCATCAGGGTCTTTTCCAGTGAGTCCTCTCTTCGCATTAGGTGGCCAAAGTATTTGAGCTTCAGCTTCAGTATCTGTCCTTCCAATGAGCAGTCAGGGTTGATTTCCTTTAGGATTAACTGATTTGACCTCCTTGCAGTCCAAGGGACTCTTAAGAGTCTTCTCCAGCACCACAGTTCGAAAGCATCAATTCTTCGGCGCTCAGCCTTCCTTATGGTCCAACTCTCACAGCCATACATTACTACATAGTTTTAACTATACGGACCTTTGTCAGCAAGGTGATGTCTCTGCTTTTTAATATGCTGTCTTGGTTTGCCATAGCTTTCCTCCCAAGGAGCAAGCGTCTTTTAATTTCATGGCTGCAGTCACCGTCTGCGGTGATCTTGGAGCCCAAGAAAATAAAATCTGTCACTGCTTCCATTTCTTCCCCTTCTATTTGCCAGGAAGTGATGGGAGCAGATGCCATGATCTGAGTTTTTTTAATGTTGAGTTTCAAGCCAGCTTTTGCACTCTCCTCTTTCACCCTCATCAAGAGGCTCTTTAGTTCCTCTTCACTTTCTGCCATTAGGGTGGTATCGTCTGCATATCTGAGGTTGTTGATATTTCTCCCGGCAATCTTAACTCCGGCTTGTGATTCATCCAGCCCGGCATTTCTCATGATGTACTCTGCATATAAGTTAAATAAGCAGGGTGATAATATACAGCCTTGTCGTACTCCTTTCCCAATTTTGAACCAATCAGTTGTTCCATGTCCGGTTCTAACTGTTGCTTCTTGACCCGCATACAGGTTTCTCAGGAGACAGGTAAGGTGGTCTGGTACTCCCATCTCTTTAAGACTTTGCCACAGTTTGTTGTGATCCACACAATCAAAGGCTTTAGCGTAGTCAATGAAGCAGAAGTAGATGTTTTTCTGGAACTCTCTTGCTTTTTCCATGATCCAGCGAATGTTGGCAATCTGATCTCTAGTTCCTCTGCCTCTTCGAAACCCAGCTTGCACTTCTGGTAGTTCTCGGTTCACATACTGCTGAAGCCTAGCTTGTAGGATTTTGAGCATAACCTTGCTAGCATGTGAAATGAGCGCAATTGTACGGTAGTTTGAGCATTCTTTGGCATTGCCCTTCTTTGGAATTGTAACGTAAACTGACCTTTTCCAATCCTGTGGCCACTGTTGAGTTTTCCAAATTTGTTGGCATATTGAGTGGAGCACTTTAACAGCATCATCTTTTAGGATTTTAAATAGCTCAGCTGGGATACTGTCTTTTCCACTAGCTTTGTTGTTAGTAATGCTTCCTAAGGCCCACTTGACTTCACTCTCTAGGATGTCCGGCTCAAGGTCAGTGACCACACCATCGTATTTATCAGGGATATTAAGATCTTTCTTGTATAGTTCTTCTGTGTATTCTTGCCACCTCTTCTTAATCTCTGCTGCTTCTGTTAGGTCCCTGCCTTTTTTGTCCTTTATCATATCTCATACATACATACAAATCATAGCATCCCCTTCATTATACAGAATTTTAAAAAAAAGAGTAACAAAAGAAATTGAAGGCAGGAGATAAGAGAAAAGGAAATCCAGTTTACATTAAACCTATTCACCACACCTCTCCATGCTGTTCTGTCCTTGCAAACTATCCTAGCTTTGATCATGTCCATACACCAATGCATACTTTGTCTTTTGTTCTTTAAACTTCTCAGCTCTCTTTTTGAGGATCACACTAACTCCATTGTACCACTACTTTGAGTGGAACTTTTTTCCCTTCATCTCATCCACTCTTTGTTCATATAAATTTTGCCATTATTGAGAGGCCATTTTGAGATTTCTCTTATATGAGAAGATTTTTTTGGGGGGGGGTGTTTGTGTGTCAAATATTGCTATCAAAAAGTACAGCAGGGATTAAGTTTTCTTAGTAAGTATAAGTATATACTTATACTCCTGCGTGCGGAGTGAGCTCCCGCACTAGCTCCAGCTCTTGCCAACCTAGCAATTCGAAAGCATGCAAATGCAAGTAGATTAATAGGTACCACTTCGGTGGGTAGGTAACAGCGTTCCGTGTGTGTCATGCCGGCCACATGACCATGGAAGCGTCTTCGGACAACGCTGGCTCTTCGGCTAACAAACGGAGATGAGCACCGGCCCCTAGAGTCGGACACGACTGCACAACTGTGCGGGGGGAACCTTTACCTTTACCTATAAGTATATATAGCCCCCACAAAACAAACTTCTAGTAATTACTGAATTAAAAAAAACCAAATGATTAATTATTTCAACAACACAGATATTTTTAGATCATTATGTGTTTCAGGTTATGATATATGTGTATGTGAGAGATTATGGTTTCAAAGATGAAAAGCTTACATGAATTGTTTTAATTTAAACTTTTTAAAAATCATGCTTAATCATAGGCATTGCTGGTTATTCGCTGAAATTACTCCCTCTCGAGTCACTGAGACACATAGTGCTGGGTTTGTTCTGTACTTTTCAATGTAAAAACAACTGATAAACTAAAATTATGTGCAACCTTTCTGGTGTATTTTTACAGAATTTGATTTAAGTGCCTGGGTGAAAAATTATGAGGAAGAGCAATATAAATTTCAAGAATTGGAAAGACTGGGAGAACACTTAATTCTCCCTGGAAAAACCATAGCTGATTAAAGAATAGAATTATTAAAATTAAGCAATACAAAATGAGATTTAGAAACTTGTAAAATAAAAATTGAGCTGCAAATATATACAAAGCAATTGTAACTTTAAAATTATATGGCTTCTGCAATCCTATCATGAGCTTGATATTGCAGACTATTTAATTGTCTGCCAATATTAAAATTGGGAATTGGAGGTGTGTTGCAATTAAGAGTATGTAGTTAAATATTGTTTACTGCATTTTAATAATCCTAATAATTACCTTTTAGAATGCAAGCTAACATTTAATATTAATGGATACAAAGCAAAAATTAAATAGTTTACTTATTTGCACTTTGGTCCGTTGACACAGGAATGCTTTATACAGTTTGATTTTGTAGAAGTTATGTTCATTAACGTTTTCACAACTGATCTTGGCTTATAACTCAGATGTAGCAAGTGTCACAATATGCATGGATCATAGCTTTGAAAAGATGTAGATTTCCCTCATGGAAGCATTGGTACTTGTGTTACAACTTGAAGTTTGTAGTCATTCATTAGGGAATACCTCCAGTTTTCTTTTTGGACTTAAGAATCATTACTGTTCCATTTCAAACTGAATTGAAGCCAGATAGCCCTTTGATCCATTTCCATAGTATAGCCCTGTTTATTTTGTACAAAACTGATTCAATTAAAAAATTCCTTTCCATTTCCAGATTTGCTTTACCTTTGAGAGAAAGGATTTCATGCATTGTTTTATACATAGGAATTGCTGTCCAGAAGAGAGCAGCCTCTACTACTTTTGTATAGCATTGCCACAGTATAGTACAATTATAGTGGCTTTACCTATTCTTCAAATCTAATAGGTGTATTGGGAGGTGCAGGATTTTGAATTTAAAAGAGCATATAAGAAGTCATTGTGTGACTAGAGCAGCATCAGCCTCAATTTCTTTTATGTAAATGTGTTTCCATTTCATATATCACTTAGAACATGTATCACATTCTTTGCAGTTGTGCTGTGAGATTATAAACTGATTTGCTAATAATGTACTTCATTTGTGCAGGCAGAGGGAGAAGATAGCCTTAAAAAGATGCAGTTAATGGAACTTGCAATTCTGAATGGTACCTACCGAGACGCCAATATCAAATCACGTAAGTACTATAGTACTGTAGAACTTTGCATATGTGTACAAGAATTTTAGTTTTTTATATGCCTAATGGAGGCAGCCAAAACGTGTTCTAGTTCTTTTTGTCACTCACATGACGTTTTATAGCTTTTTCAAATATCCTTGGTGCTCACAGAGTACATTTCATATTTGCTTTATGTGTATTATCTTACTTTCCAGAGCATGCATACTCTCTGTTCATATTTTTGTACTTCATAATACAGTACAGATTGAGCAAAGCTTGCTGTTGAAAGAAGAGGTATTGCACATATTTTCTGGGAATATCTTGTTTTATCTTAATTAAACCTTCACTAAACACATTCTTAGTTGTTGTGACTTCTATAAAATAAATTCTACATAATCCAGCCATGGGGGCAGAGTCCTGGCATCTTCAGGAAAGGGTAGTTTTCTTATTTGTTATGCAGATACTCAGAACATAGTACATTCTGTATAGTATTTTGCTTGTTTTCCAATTTCCCCCACTACTTTAGCTGTGAATACAGAGATCAGTCATACAATAATGATGATGACTTTGTAAACGCTCTTAGTTTGATTCAGCATGTTTTCACAAATGCATGTATTCAGGGTTATCCAAAAACTAAATGCTTTTCACTTACTGATTGGATTATATTTTAGTCATGTTGAAACATTAACAGGCAAATCATTGCATTTTGAGAATAAGAATGGTTAGTCTAACCACTAATAGATAATAGGCAATTATATTTCACATCAATGCTCTTTTATGTTTAATGAATCACAAAACTGATAGAAAAACAAGGTTTTCTGGTGTGTGATGGGATCTACTACAACACTTGCTCCAGACGTGTTCCTACAGTTGATTCATGTTCTAATATAGACATGTAAGGAATTGCAGTACTGGCGGTAGCAAGGTTGCAGATCCCTTGTATGGCAGAATAAGGCTGAATTTGATTCAGCTCTGGCAGTGGTTTGGGAAGTTATTTTCTATTGGATTCGCTTCATCCATAATTTTAGATAAGCCAGTATTTCAGAAATTTTCAGAATACCTAGTTAAACATGCATATTACTCGTAGCTTCCCCTGCAAATGACAATGTGGGAAATTTAGCTTTTATTTTAAACTATAATCAGATATTAAGCAGTACCTTTAAAAACTTGAATCCAGAGACACACTTCTCTGATATCACTACCAATGAATCTAAACAGAGTCAAAATAAGAGTTTGTTTGGTTATTTAATATGCTGCCACACTCCATTTGGACTCACGGCATTAAAAGAAGAAATCCAAACATAAGTTGAAATAATGGATAAATACGCTAAAAGCAATATTAATTTGAAATGTTCCAAACTTCTTTTAGTAAACTTGTATGGACTTGCAGTTGCAGAGCTTTAAAATGAATTTATTCATACAGGACCTTGAATTCCCATTCATTGTAGGTGATCTTGCGTTAGGCCTTGAAATTATTGAGTTGACAATAGTGTGGGTTTGCTTAAATTTAGCCATGTGATCTGATACCAGTTTGAGCATCTGATCCCAGATTCTTCATTTTTTTCATTAAATAATGTTTTGCGGTTTTGAGAGATTATTCTTTCTTATAAAATACAGAAATAATTGCTAGAATAGTGTAAGTTTTCTTTTTTAGTACTGTGCTTTGGATAGTATGATTTTATGGTAGTTTAGGGGACAGCTGAAATATAGTTAATTAATTTATTTATTTCCAACTTATATCACCGCCCATCTCCCCCCACAAGGGGACTCTAATACTTAGTTTTTATCTGAGTTTTATTTTAGTTCTTTTCTCAGTGTCTAAGTTGCACTATAATATTCTCATTAATAGTTTCCAACTTTAAACTAGTAATGTGGTGGTACATTCAAACCATATCCCAATACTTTCCAGATTCCCATTAGGAGAACACTGCCAGCATTTCTAAAACTTTGATGCACAGATTCGTTTGTACTTGGCCTTGACCGCTGACTGTTCTTCCTGTTGGGCCCCAAAGCTTTTGTTTTGAAAGTAATTTAGTGATCCATACATGATGAGTTTGACATGTATTAGTGGTAACCTTGATAAGTTATGTTCCAGAGAATTTCTTTCTTTTAAGGGCAAGAATGTGATCTCTCACAGTTTCAAGTCAGATCTTAAAGTACTTTACTGTTAGTTATGGAAATATTTCCTGGAGTTTATCATAAAGCATCACCTTTTTCTAGTATTACAGCTCTGTCATTTAAATTTCTTGTCGTCATGCTAGGAGATGCCCAAGTATTTTAAAATATCTACAAATCAATGAGCATAAGAGCCTTATAAAAAGAATGATGGCAACCTAAGTTACCTTGTTCTTGGGTCATGTTGTCCTGAAAAAGAATGATTCTCTGAAGCCTGCCTTTTTGTAATTAATTTGCTACACTTCATTGTCTCACAACCTTACTTCTGTTGCCATTTCTAGTTCTTTTAAATTGTACTCTGCACAGAAAAATATAATCAAAGAGCTTTAAGACTAAGATACATCCTCCTCTTCTCTGCACATGCTCTTTCGTGAAATGCTGGGGATGGTATTTGTAAAAAACATAAGTGTTATTAGGAAAACATAGTGGGATAGAAGACTAACAATGGAATCTGACAATAGATTTTGAACAGAAAGACAGGAATAATGACCCATCACACTACCACCAGCATGCTGTTTATTTGCTATTAAACTACAGTTCAGAGTTTTGCCTTTCTGTGCCATCAAAATTGGTTCATTGCCTATTCTTTATTGATTAGTCTACACTTTTGAGTAGTTCAGCTTTGTCTTAAACTTCAAAAATTAAACAGTGCCCTCTGCACATACATGTTTTTTAAGTTGGTAATTTAAATATATTTTAAAATATTTAGTTAGCTGCATTTCACTCTGATTTGATAAACCATTAAACACCTCCACCAACACAAGCAAGACAAGCCATGGTATATAAACAGAGAGCAAGTCCCACTCCCTTTTCGCACTGAAGATGTTGCCTAGTCTGGCAATGAAACGTCTGCAAGACAACAACAAGGCTCAGAGAGAACCAAGGACTCCACAAACCATTAAAACTAGGCTTAAACCTAGGAACTCATAGCAAGTTAGATATTTTTGAAATAGTGTCAACATTATATACTAACACATATGATCATATTTACTTATAGCTTATTATTTTCTAGTCTTCATATTACCAACCTGTCCCTCAGGAGAAAAAATTACAGAATTGTGTTCAAGCTATATTAGATGGGGAAAATGTGGCACAACTTATAGCACATAATCACATTTTCTGTACCTATCCCTGTCACTACCTGTGCCCCAGTGGTGCAGAAAATGGGCAGAAGATACAAAAAATGTAAATGCTTGCTTGCTTAATAAAATGTTTACAGGATAAGTTGCAACTGAAATAATGTTACATTGTATATCTAAGCTTCACTGAATTTTTGTGGACTCTGAAATCTCACTATTTTTAATATTCCATATGCAATTACAACAGTATTTTCTTTGTTTCCTGCATGCCTCTCAGTCTCATGCAGTCTTGAAGGCATAGGTAATGAAAAATATGTGATCTAAATTGAGCTTTTGTCCTGTGTGTAACCTGTTTTAGAAATCTACTCTGCCATTTTAAATTGGCTTTTATTTTGCATGTTCATTCTTAATCACACTGGGAAATGGAAAGCTGTTGCTTTTGAATGGTGTGCTTTGGCACTGTGTGATCAATGCATGTACTAATGATTTCCTTTTATTTTTCTTCTTTCCTACTTTTCTACTTTCCCCATCTTTTCATGTTTTGCACTACTGTCTCCATACTTTCTTCTGAATTTCTTTGCTTACTGTAGCAGCCCTTGCCTTTTCTCTTGCAGCAACAGCCCAGGCTCCAAGGATTATCACAGGGCCTGCGCCTGTTCTCCCACCAGCTGCCCTGCGTACCCCTACGCCAGCTGGCCCTACCATAATGCCTTTGATCAGACAAATACAGACCGCTGTCATGCCAAATGGAACTCCTCACCCAACTGCTGCAATAGTTCCCCCAGGACCTGAAGCTGGTTTAATTTACACACCTTATGAATATCCCTACACACTGGCACCTGCTACGTCAATTCTTGAGTATCCTATTGAACCCAGTGGGGTATTAGGTAAGTTTCTCCAAGACAGTTTAATTGAACACTATAGGTAGCGTGGCTTGCCCCATTATGTTTGGGGAGATTCTAAAAGGATTTGTTTTATTGTCAGTGGAATTTGCTGCCGCTTTTAAAACAATTGGGTGAATGCTCATAATAAGGATATTGGATTTTCAAAATTGCACGTTTTTCTCTGTAGAGGAGATTGAAATACCTGGCATTCTTAATACTTTGGTTCATTGGGTTTTCAGCATGAAGACTAGATTTTAGTAGCACTTACAAAAAGGTAGTATCAATTTTATATTGCTGTTTTTATTCATATCACATTTTTGACTTCTTTTCTCTGTTTCTATATTAAATGTATATAATGAATTATGTTGTTGTTTTATGTTATCTTTTAATACTTGACTGAAAAGTAGTTACTGCCATGGATTATATTCAGGGGCAAGAATATAGCCCACATAAGTCTCATTGATTTCAATTTGAGAAATTAGGTTGCAACCTTTTACCCACGTATATGAAAGCATGCCTGATTGAACTGTATGCAATGTATTGCTAAGTGCTTAGGTTATCTACCTAGCTAACTCTTCCATTGAAATCCATGGGACAGCTGAACTGTTGGCTGTTTTGGATCCCCGGGCTTAATAAGCCTTGGATCAACTATTTAATTCCCTATGTTCTTTTTTTTTAACCTAAAATTCTAAGCCTGATGACAGAACAATAGATTTCATGCCTATATCCATAGTTCCCATTTTCTATGGGCTTTAGAAAACATTCAGCATGGTTTTTGCTTCAGATTTCACTGTATTTAAAAGTGCTTATGTAATACCAATAACAATAATACCAATTCTTCTACTGTAATTCACAACATACTTCTTTTTATATAAAACAGCTGTTACTTTAAATTAATTACAATTAATAATATTGTTAAGACAGGGGAACTGTATATTTTTCTGCTATCTCATATTTTCACTTCCTCTTCAAGTCTTTCAAGATGATAGTATTTTCAGGAACTTTAGCTTGTATAGATACATTTGTAATCACCAATAAATGCATCTTTTCACATTACTTCATTTGGACCAGCATGTATATATGAATAACATGAATGTAGCATTTCCATAGATATTCATAATACACCATCAAACATAATTAAGTTCTAAGGGTAGACTGTTGGAACTATTCATAGTTATGGATTTTTTTAAGGATAAGATGTGATCCTATAATTTAAAAAATGTTACTTCTTCTGTTTGAAATTTTTGCATAATAGGTGATAATAGGTGACTATGGCACCTATCATAACTTAAAAATAATAATATAGTTTTATATATAGTATTAGTTTATAGCTGATCATTTTCAGCTAAGTTCACCCTCACTAAAGATTTACTAATTTAAATTAATGTTTAGAATTATGTGAAAATATTAATTTTAATTTACGCTCTATTACCTATGTGATGAAGTTAAGAGTAATCAAATCTGAAATAGGTGATACAATACATTGCTTGAATGTGGAGAATATACCTGTTTTTTTACTACATAATATCAAAGTCAAGGTTATGCTTGCAACGTGGAGAACTGATCACTAAAGTAAATACCATATATTAGTTCCTGCTGTATTGCGAAAATTAAGCATAAGTCTAATAAACTATGCATTAAAAAATGTTGAATCTAAAATGCCACAGTGTTAAAAAGTATTATTATGGAAATATGCCTCTTTGTTTTTAGTAGTGAATGCCAGTAAGGCTATGCAAATTATTTGAAAGACTTTCTTTGCATTGTGTAAGAACCTAATCTATTCTAATCGTTAAAGCAGCTGCATCTTTTTTTAAGTTCATAAGCTGTTCTCAGCTATCTTTGCATGCATGTGCATGCACATCCACTTCATTTTCCCCCCAGTGAGTCTGCTTTAATTATTTGAGAACAGGTGCTTTGTTTGTGCCCCCTCCCCACACCTTGTAAAAAAAACTATTTCAAACAATTTGTAAAGCCCTAATTTACTAATATTTTGGTAAAATATTAGGATTTAAAAAGTTCCTAGAAAAGTGATTTAGGAAAAAATGTGTAAATAATTTAAGGGAAGGTTAGTAAATAAATTTAAGGGAAGGATTGACAGTAGCATCAAATCTTAGTTGACTAATATTTAATTCCCTTTTATCTTTAGGTATGGCTTTCCCAACGAAAGGCTAAGAATTCAAGAATGGTCTTAACTGAACCTCATCAGAGCTGACTTTTAACAAATGTTTAGTTTTCAGCAGCCTTGAAAAAAAAATGTAGCCTAGCAGTCAGTGACTTACTTGCACTTTTTTGCACATAGAAATAAAAATGCTATTAATTTGATGTAGCCTGTGCTATGGCAAACTAGCTGTGATTTATGAGTGTATGGTAGTATACTGACTGCTATGTATTCTGTACTATTTGCTTTACTAATCACTTAATTCATTGCAGTTCACAGTTATTGACTTAGTTTTTAAAACACAGTCTGTAGGCTTGAGGAATTGTGTTATAATTTTTTTTAAATGGTAAAAACTGGAAGTTGTTTTAAAATTAGCAAAGAACCTTCAGTATTATAAATGGCATTATTTAAGATAGTCCTGCTGCAAGGAAGGCACTTCAGTGAATATGTGACTAGTAAAGCTCAATTGTGTTTTGGTCTAGTAGATTTCATGAAATACTGTAATCAAGTTTATAAATGAATGGATAATGCAGGTTAAGGCCTGGATGTTTAAACTAAATGCAATATTAATCTGCACAGATATAATCCATATATTAAGGTTAAAATTTGAAACTACTGTGCCTTAACTTGTTGCTTTCTTTAAATGGTATTTTAAGAAAGTGATCATTTTAAATCCATTTTGATAAGCCTGCTGTTAATGTTTTTTCAAATGTTTTCTAACTGTCTTGGTAATTGCAATTTAACTAGGTGCGGTGGCTACTAAAGTTCGAAGGCACGATATGCGTGTCCATCCTTACCAAAGGATTGTGACCGCAGACAGAGGTTAGTTTAGTTCTGCAGTTCTTGCTTATAAGAAATGCTTTGAGTGTACATGGAAATTTGCAACACCACAACTGGTTAACCAAATTCTATTTTGACCATATTATTGATGTCTTATATTAAATTGAAGTGAATATAATACTTTTCTGGCAATTTAAAACTACTGTACCCTTTCTGTCAAAAATCTATACACACATACATACATATACACACAAGAAAACTTCAGTGTATTCAGTATACAAAGTTATAACTTCCTTTGTAAGCACTATGATTTAATTCAAGTAGGCCTCATCTTACTGTTGTGTCGGTAGTTGCTCTTCCTGTGGGACTCCTGTGGGACTCTTAATTTGAGATATATCAGATTGGTGTTGCAAAATAAAATGAATGGATGAGTGCTTAATAAGGTAGAAATAAATGCTATATATATTATTTTAGGAGAAAACTGAAGATTTAGTTTCCTCTCTGTTGACAAATTGTTTGTGCCACTTGACCTAAAACTTCTAAATTTAACGAAGAGAGTAAAAATGATATATCTCAAGTTTGAGTTTATGTTTTCCTAGCTTCTAGGATTAAAAAATGGCATTAGTTTTCTCATTTACAGCTAAAATTCATTTCTTGAACCTACCACTACAATTTTGATATTTTTATTAGCAAAGCCAAAACATTGTTTGGCTTGGTTATTGAAGAGAAAATAAATCTTCATTTTCTCCTTTATATTATGCAATTTACATTCCTTGTAAATTCGTAGGCCTTTGAATGATTTAATTTTCTTGTGAGAAGTGACTTCTCGGTTTATTGACATTGAGTTTACTACTGAAAGCAGTGTGACTATGTTCAGGAATATTTCTTCCAACTGTGGTATTACTTTGGTTTCTGAATTTGGCAACTCAGTTGTGATATCAATATACCTTCCTTACCTCAAAAAGGTATTGTGGGGATTAATTTAGGTTGTACTGTCTAAAGTGCAAATCAGATTAGAGTGCAGAATATTAATTCTTGGAGTACATTCTTTTTAATATTGCACTAAAATAAATTCAGATAATAGATGTTTTATTCCAAAATTAGATTTTGAATCCTAAATAAATACCAGTGCCTTTACTTTTAACCAATTCTTGAGCTCATACCATAGGAGCTCATTGTTAGAAACATTCCAAATCAGATAGGTAATTTCTGGAGCATTTCAGAAATGCCATACTGTATTTTCAAAGTATTTTTCTTTTCTGGAAAAAAACCACTGTATTAAATCACTATCATGAATATTCACTTCTGTGAAAAATATCTTTTGTACAAATAATGAGGGAGCAAGATCATGCATTCCTACTTCCTTTCTTCTTGGATGCCACATGTGAGTGCGTTTTTCAATGTGAAAAAAATTGTGCATATAAGCCCACATTACTTGATTCTTTTTTTTTGCAAAATATGGTCGCATGTGGATATCTAGAGATGACGGAAACAGGACAGATGTATCGAGTGGAATGGGAAGAAGAAATCACATTTCAGTGCTCATTGAAAGAACTGTGCTGGAGAGTACTGGGCCAGAGACTCAACTTGCTTTTGATTTTTTGAAGCTGGAAGGCTTTGATGTTTGGGTGATAATTGAGTTTGTGACCTTCTTTTGATTGTATCTAGAGTTGGCAGCCATTAGAAACAATGTTTTGTAGGTTTGGGGGGGATTTGTTAAAATAATTTGCAGGTATTTTATTAAGATTTATATTTTTATTTTGGTAATATTTGAGAGCATGTAGCACATGCTTTTAGTAGTATAAAGTCCCAAAGTACATCTTAGTTATAGATGTATATAGTATGGTGACCTTTCTCCCCCCCAATAATTGGTTTTGCTAATGGTGGTATGTGATTCAGAAACACATGACATTAGTGAACATGATGAATAATTCCAGATTCCATCAAACTCTAATGTGGCCTTTGTTTATTCATTTTGAATTGTAGATAATATTGTAAAACAGTAGAATACTATACCGTTTTTTTGTCATTAATACATTTTTATCTCTCTTACTTGGTGCCCCATTCAGGTTTAATTTGTTGTATACAACCAAGTTGAAAATTCCATTGTACTAACATTACTGGACATTGTATACAGTAGCTTCACATATGTCTGAATAATTGTCCAGTTTCAGTATTAGTTAAAATTCCATGTCAGTAAACCGAACCACTTTCTGTTCATAAGAAAAACTATGAGGAGTTAACTGAAGCTAGAATATTCATTAATTTGATCTGTGGTTAACTGAGATTTTAAACGGAGTGTCCTATTATTGTATTGTTTCATTAAAGAAGATTTTATTCTTAATGCTGGCTTATATGTAAGCATTGTGTTTAAAGCAAGAGCTCCCAACTTGTCAGTATTCATTCGCTGAGATTAGAATTAAAGAGATCACATACTTAATATCTCCTAAAGCCCCACCATATAAATAATACAAAACTGAATTTATGTAACAGAGAGACTGACTGATTTAATTGTAATAAACTGTAAATGGTGTTGCACACTTGACAAACCTTTGTGTACTGTAGATGGTCAGGGACTTGGCAGAGGATGTATCACAGGTGTACTGGTATCTTATGATAGCTTGCATTGATTTACATATACAAGAAATGGCAGTGCTGAAACCATAACAGTAAGTGTTTTTTCTCAAAGCCAATTGTCACATAATTTATATCTACAAATTGTAATACCATATTAATCAAAATTGTAGTAAGTACCAAGAACGCTTTAAGATTCTGGATACCTAATACACATTTTTATGGTGGCGAGATAGTGCCACATTAAATATTTATTAATTTTAAGGGTTTTTTTACAATATTTTTAACTTAAACCCCACTTCTCAGCATTTTAAAAAAAAATCAGGGAAAATAAAATCATTTAAGTTACAACAGTAATGGTTCTAGAGTTCATGAACTGTAGCCTAAATGACAGGCCATAGAAGTAATTTAAAGTCAACCCATGATGTACGGCCTTCAAAAGTGTGCTATCTGTGAACATTGCACCTACTGAATTTCATTTTAAGAAATGGCACAAATCTGACTTTGCACTGAACACCTTTCTCACTTTCATCTCCTCTGCTTTAGTCAATGGCAACAGTACAAATATTCTTATCAAACCTCAGAATTTATTAGATAATAAAGCTGTTGAATGAGTCTTAAAATTTGTACTACTGTAAAGTGGACCAAGTTGTTGAAGGAGAATGAGAAAGAGAGACATTTAAGAAGAAACAGCTCAAGAAAAATGGGAATGATAACTTTCCACTTGAGAACTTTTTTATGTTTTATTGTAATATTTGTGTGTTTTGGAAAAGAAAATAGTATTTACAGGTGGCTTCTTTTAAAATATAAAAATATAAAGCAGGAATGTATATGAAATGTCAAATTTTATTGTATTTGCAAAGTATTAGCTTTGAAAAAAGAGCTGTTTGTAGTTTTTAAAATGCCTTATTAGTATCAATTAGATTTCCTCTATTTTTGATGTAACTAGAGCATTTTAAGTATAGAATTTTAAATGGCAGGACTTTTACAGTGTTTACATACAAGTGCATTTTCTTAGTGTCCTATATGTGTAAAATAGTTTTTTTTTTAAAAGGAAAAGGCTGGCTAGAACATTTGGCCTTTTCCTGTTTCCCATGAACGATGCCTACTCTTCTAGACTTCAATTTAGTATTGCTTTGTATCATGAAGCCAAGAAGTTCAGTGTTGTTTGTAAATAGAATCATTGAAAAGCAATAAAATTTATTGAACAAAAAACTTGTTTGGCCCGTAGTTTGTGAAACCAAATGACAAATCAAATTTCTTAGATTCATTTCTTTTAACAGTCAGTTATTAATAATCACATTCATCATTACTAGTTGCTTTGATTGCTTGCACATGGGAGAATACTAATGCTTAATAGCAGTCAGATACTGATATGGTGCACTGACTGTTCTCAATTCTTTTATCAGGTTCCAGAAATTGTTCATCATTTTGTTTTGTTTTGTTTTGTTTTTTCTTTCATTGACTGCTACTAACCATTAGTTATATTTTTATTTCTATTTTTCCTTGTTAACCAGTTTTGTGGGACTGGGCTTCTCCTTCATATGTTCAAATCATGATACAAGGCTGTCATGATTTTTATTGCATTCTGTAGATGGTGTCAAGCAGTATGTCAGAATTAAACATGCTTGTTTTTATTAGTTGTGATTAGTTTTCATGTTGTCATTAAGCCGTCACTAGCTGAAACTAATCTCTTCTCTATCTTTCTTTCTTTTTTTGTTTTTTGTTTTTTGTTTTTTTGTTTCTAACCACCCAGCCGCCACCGGCAACTAACCTATGACCTTCTGACCTCTGAACTCTTCACCCAATGATGACCTGACCATGCCTGCCTGCTGATCAGTTAACTGGTAATCGCCTTTGCTTGTCTGTCTTCAGTGCAGCGAGCTGAGGCATTTGTCCGTTCGTCTTACCATCTAACAAAAAGACAAAGAATTTGTTGTCCTCCAACTCAGCTTTTTTTCCCTGTTTGGGTGAAAGTGGTTCTAGAACCTGCACTGAATAGTAGTAAAGCAATAAGGTCCAATTCATCCCTCCGCACTGATCATCTTTTAGTGTCCCACCCTAAAAATGGTAAGAAGGGCCTCATTTAAGAGATGGAAGCAGATGTCCCTTAACTCCCTGATGTCAGAGGCAGTTACTGTGAGACTTCTAGGAATCTTTCTCTTCTCATAAAGAAGTCAAAGCTCTCTTTGAATGTACTGTGTGATGATGCATCATGCATGAACCTTTGGTCAGGGATGTCATTGGTGAAGGGATTCTAAAAGTATTCAAAATTTGACATGCAGTGTAGTCACTACCAATGCCCTCAAAGGGCAGAAGATGCAGCCTTTTTTATATTACCTGCCAAATTGGGTGTTTTTAAGGAAAAAAAAGTGCCATGAAAGATAGGTTACTGAATTTTTGAACCACATCAATGCATAAAAAGACAACAACACTATCGAAGCTAATGCTGAGATATAGTTCTTTTACTATACATCAACTAAATTACATGAGTACAAGGTACATGCATTATGTGTCACATTACTGGGCAAACTGTTCAAATATTTTTTTAAGCCTCCCTGTATAGAGTAAATTCATAAGGATATAAAAGCCATGCTTGCCTATTTGCTGTATACATGTAATGAAATTGTAGATAAAGTGTAGTGCATTGAAACAAATTGAAAAAAAGTAGATACTTTTACTATACAAGGGTGCTGGTGCAGAAGAAATATATATTTTTGGAAATGTAGCATTTTATACTTTCAAGTGTTATAAAAAAGAAAAAAGAACAAAGAAACCCTTTATTTCATTAAATGATTTTTTCTGGTGGTTGTCGAGAAACAAAAGACCAAAAGAGCCTTTTTGTCTTTCTTTTTTATTTTTTAAGTATTGGAATAAGTATAAAGAAAAGAAAGTGCCTTATTTTCTTCATGGTCATTTAGTCAGGTGTGTTGTATTATCAGCTCCTCCCTAAGACAGCAAGTTAATGCATGCCACTCAGTCGCCCAGTATGTGAAAAGAAGCTGTGAGGAAAGACAGATGAGTTGACTATTAAAATTACCTGGTTTTTGCCACAGCATGATGCAACCTTGCCAGATCCTAAACTGTGAAATAGAATTGTTCCACCAACAGCCAACCGCAATATTTTTGTAACATGTTCCCTCTTCACTTGTAGACAATATATTTTTATAATACTTGCTCAGCCTTAAACCAAAGGGTTCTACGATGCAGTTTCATTCTAAATCAAATTATAAGATTACAATAGTTATAGAGTAGCAAGTGTTTGGGGTTTTTTTTTTTATTATTTAGAGATTGGTTTTCTTTTTTTCTTTTTTTTATTGAAATAGATGCAGGAAACTACAAGAGAACTTAAACTTGCTCCCATATAATTTTGTCCATGACTAAACCAAACATTAAGATTGAGCATGTTATAAGTTCTGGGTGTTTTATCTACAATGCCAAGTAGAGTGTAGATTTGCATAATTTTTCATGAAACTTCTACTTGATGAATGTTAACTATTGGTTGTGCTTTCCATTAAAGGAGGATATACCAATTTACTATCTTGGAAAATCCAGCTGTGGTTCAGTTTGAATTTTTAAAAGAAGTTCGTGTAGCTGAATTAGTATTAATTAACACAAGTGTTTATGAACACTTTACGCACAAACGTGAAGTATAAAATTAATGAGCAAGTATCAACATGGTAATGGCTTTGAAACAAATTGGCAAAGATCAGGTGATACCTTGCCCTTTACATTGTGTCAGCTTATTCTCCTAAAAACCTTCACAGTTTCCAAATCAAAGGTCAATAGTAAGTTAGGTAAGAGGGCTTATTTTTTAAGCATCAGCATGGTGACTTTATCAACATTGTGTCTCACCTGGAAACAAGTATCAGTTTATTTACTATGCAATAAACATTCATCTTTTTGTACTCAGCTAGCTTTCCTTTTATTCTGCCACTGGCTTTGTCTTCCTGTTACATAACATTTTTGTTGTTTTTTATTTGGTTTTACTTTTGGTATATGCTGTGCCATTTTGATTTTTGTTTGATTGAATAAACTTGCGACACTCAAACATTTTGGAGAGAGAATTGCTATAACGTTACCAGTATTTGATCCAGTTTCATCTCAACTGTGATAAACCTGGACATTTTTAGATGCTGATCAGAGGTCTCTTCTTGGGAGAAGCGTGACTTCTAAAAGTAATGTTTGTTCTGAAAAAAAGTTTGAAAACTTGGTTGATAACATTTTGGATCAACTTAAAGCATGACTTTTGAATCTCTGAATGCCTTGGTTCTCAGTATTATCATTCTTTATTGAATTTTTCTTTCTTAAAATATGTAGTTTAAGTCTTTTTTCTGACAGTATTATGTAATTTTTAGAGTGGGTATATGGGAGTGTCGCTTGTATGTAACCGTACAGATGACATGTATTTGTCTATTCTTTTATCTTAGTTTGATGCTATGTATGTAACATAACCAACCTATTGCCTATGAGAAACATGTAAGATAATGTATTTACAGCCATTGTTACAAGTTTATAATGTATTTTTCTATCTTGTTTTATATGTATGTTATATAACATTCAGAATAATTTTTTTCCTGATTGAGAAAAGGATACAAAAATGCAAAACCCACAATTTTGATAACTGAAAATTGCTAATTGTTTTGCAGTACTTTATTATTATATTGGGAGTGTTGTCTTTCTTAGGCTTTTAGTTAGCTACTGGATTGAATACATTAGACATATTTGGGTTTTAGTTGGGTTTTTACATAGCTTGCATTTTAATTCTTTGGTTCTTTGCTGTTTCTATTAACCCATAGCATTATTTTAATAAATGTTATAATACCAACCTACTAACTTTGGACTATGTCAGTTTATTAACCATTACATGTTTAATTGAATAAACAAGGAAAGACAGAAGAATGTAAGTTCTGAGTTCTTGGACTAACCCTGAAGAACGTGACCACAGATAACATGTGACTTGTTTTATGTTGTTTGTTTGGCTGACATTCTGCACACTACTATTGAATTGGCTTTGGTCATTTTGGAATTTTACCTTGTGGGTAAGTGCCAGTAGAGTGGGGAACAAGTAGCATATTTGCGGGTAATCTTCTTGTAGAGCCTTGCCACTCGCCTTTCAGCATCTGCATTACTAATTCCACAATCTCCTTTTCTAAAATAATCACTGTCATCTCACAGCAAAAGGGCAAAGATACCAATATATTGGTATATAATAAGTGCCCAAAGAAACCAGTTTGATTCTTTGTTGAACCTTTATGATACTTAACATTAAGTTTGATTTGAATGCTCTGATTAAAATGATAGTTCAGTATCTCAGTATCTAAACAGAGTTACTGTACACATTTCTGAACGTATCTAAAGCAAGAAACAGACCATTAACTTAGCAGAATCCTTATTTCTCCCAATTTCATTGTGATCCTAAAGGTGTTTTAAGAAGCAGTCTTCAAATGACAAGTCTCAGGTAATTAAATTGTCTTAAAGTAGACTGTTTCTTAATAAACAGTTTTAAAATTGTGGGTTCACTGCTTCTCGGGCTGAACATTTCTTTTTTAATATCTATGGTTTGTAGTGTTTAAATGCCACCATAGTACAGGTCAAAATTATTTAAAGTCAAAGTAGGACATTTTCTAATTACTGCAAAAAGTGTATTAAGTATACATTTTTAAAAGAAGTCTAACATTTTGTATGCTTATCCAAGGCGATAATTGCTTGCAGAAGTCTGTTGTAATAAATTGTTCTACAAGTTTTTCATGAGTAGAGAACAGTTGGTAAAATATGGCTAATACGGCCAGTTCACCTGTTTTAAAATTAAATTTAATATATTGCTGGGAGACCTATTTATATGGAAGAGCATTTGTTTAAAACATTCCTTTCTATGAAATACTTCAGATAATTTAGGCAATAAACTTAAATCCATTTATGTCAGATTAATGAGACTTAATTCTGAATAGACATGCATAAAATCGTGCTGTTAGAAGCACAACATGGATATTGTTTTTTAAAAAAATTGAAGTCAAATCTTTTCATTTTAAAGAAAAATAAGATTTTGTGAACACAATGGCATGTGAATCAGTTTCTCTTCCTATTAAAATATGTAATACATTGGAAAAACTGTATGTCCTTAATACTATGCAGCATAATCTAAAATTCACCATATATTAGAAGAGTCTGGAATAGAATAGATTTAAACATAGGGAGTTACCAGCTATGAATAATATAATAAAAGAGAAATTATTGAAATCTAAACATATTCAAGTTAAATGTCCAGTATATTCAAGCTTGTTTCCTAAAAATGTCCAATAGCAATGTGCCTTATTCAATATTGCAGGATAAAATGTAATAGGAATATTTAATATCCATGAGCAATATGCATGTATGCAGGCATATGTACAGTATCTGAAATTATAGCCAACATGGATTAAACAGTATCTAATACTGAAAATTAGGTATTTTTATATAGCCACCACTCCTTATGTTTTTGATACAGAGGAAGAAACCAAATGTTGCAGTGGTCAAATAGTATTTCTTATGCATGTGGAATGAGCAGCAGTTGACAATTGCTTATACCTAAAATTATCTAAGACCCTTTTAACCTTGTAAGGATGGGGAAAAATTACATATTTCATGATAACTTTTCATACCACCAGTCAGTATCCCATATGGTTTGATGAGATGGCAGTTTAATTATGTAGTTTATTAGGGTAATAATAGAGAGAAAAAATTATCTGAGGTTATAGGATCATGAGTCAGCAAGTGTAAAATTAAACTTTCACATTTTAACATAATTAGCTTACTTTCTAACAGAGTTACTCCTTTTGGAGGAAAACCAATTTTTCCTGAGATTAAGATAGCTACTTTCATAGATTGAAAACAAAACAAGCTATAAAAATCTTGCTGTAGCTAGAGTGAAAATAATATAAAGGATATGTTTATTCATAACAGTATTTTTCATTTTGAAAAACAGCCATAATGTGCAGATTAAAGAAGTCAGACACTATATTATTATTCTAAATATTAAAAAATTTATCTAGCCCTTCCATTCAGAGCAAGGATCCAGCAGAGAATTCTCACTGGAGGAGGATGAGGTGTAGTTTTCTCTAATTCCCTTTTCCCCATATCATTTCCCACATGTTCTAAGCATTGGAATCTTACTGGAACAGTGTGGGCGATGCATAGGTTTCATGGGATAAGAGAGTTCTTTTCCCAATTAAAATCTGAACATGATTATGGTTCAGCTAAATTAACACTAAAATTAAAATTGTATTTAGACACTGATTTTGCTAGTAAAGTGGACTGTAAGTAAACACAACTAATTTCATTTGAACAAGTAATAAATTGCCAGTATCACTCTCTTTAGGGAGCCACAAGACCATTTGTTTTTGCTGGAACTAATATCACTAGGACTTTAAACATTTAGCAGTAGTAATAGTACTTTAGGCTTACATTTGCAAATCTCATTTTTCAGCCTCTTAGGGGACCACTGGAATCATTTCTGATGGAAATACTAATTGAGAGTGGACAGCCACTCAAGAATCATGTAATGGAATCATCTACAGACCATCTGTATGTTGGCATAAATTTCTACAATGCATAGAATAAAAATAGCCCACAATTACAGAATATACCTCAATCTTTTTTTTTTAGAAAAAGATATTCTGTTTGGGATTCCATATCTTTTTCAGGTATTCACAATTGCCATTAAATATTTTATGTAATAATCAATGTTGAATCAAACTGGTTAGAAAGGAACTGTGCTCCTGGTTCTTTTTATGCTGCCAGCTAACTAACAGCAGGTGTGAAAATCCTGCCTCAGAAGTGGGTATTTGAGAAGCAGCAGATTATTTATTTGCAATAATCAGTTCTTGGTACTAGATATCATGGCAGTTGACTACTAATTGAATCAGAATTACTCCCAAGAGAAAGGTTTGCATTTGAACAACTAATAATTAGAGAAAGATTTTAAAAAGATATAAATATCCTTTTGAGTTGTATTATTTGAATTTTGTGTCCACAACATAACGTGTATTAGGAAAAATGGATGTTGCCCAAACACATGTAAATAAAAAAAAACATCACACCTGTAAACAATGTGCAATGAAACTGGAAAGTACATGCGCTTTATCCTCAGAAACCAGTGGACAGCATACTGGGCTGCCATTACTTTTATACTTTGAAAAATCAAATTTTGTTCTGTAAGGAACTGTATGGCAGAATAAAGAATGTACATTTTGCACTCTTTAACTGTCAATAATGGTTTTGGCACTTTAGTATATCCCAGCTTTCTATGCCTGGGTTCTTAATACTGTTTCACTGTAGACTATCTATGAGTGGCTTGTATCAGATTTTAAACACAAATAGAAATGTCTGTATAACAGTGAAGGGTTCCTATAAGGGTATCTCAAACTAAAGATAAAATGATGCGAAATCCAGTGTAAACAAGAATAGTTTTGTTTTGCATAGTTTATGAGCAAGAGAAATTAAATAAATAAATAAATAAATAAAAAGGTAATGTTGCAATTATCCTATGGGAAATTATAGGTGGATAATTGCAACATTATAGGTGGATGTTATATATTGCATTACACATTTTCTTACATTGACATACAATTAGAGAGGGTTTAACCATTTGATAAATTAAGGTATTTCTCCTTGAATTGTCCCCCCCCCCCACCTCTCTGAATGTTTGAGTTTTGATGGTCTAATTTCCTTAAAATTGCTACTGCAGTAGGGCTGTGGGGAGAGTATATTAAAAGTGACATCAGTAGCCTGAGGAACTAAGAGTGGACATTTTTAACTACGTATATGAGCTATTGATGTTTCGTTCAGTGTATTATGAAGGACATACCATGGTTTCCCTTTAGAGTCTGCTTTCTACAATGATCTTCATTTACTTAGAGTGCAACCTTGCATCTTTACCCAGAAGTAAGTTCCATTGAGTTTAATTAAACAATTCACAGGTAAGTGTGTAAAGGACAGTTGTCCCAAGTTGTCTATTTTCCATAGAATGTAAGCTTTTCTAGTTTCAGTTTCTTCTCTCAGCTTGCATTTGTTCCCAATGGCCTCATTCCTGTTTTTTTTTAGCTATCTTTACCATTCTTAACACATTTAAATATATATTTTTAAAATTCATTCCTGTATTGAATAATAATGCTCCTGTATTAATAGGAAGTGGAGGATATGATGTGTGTTTCATGGTTACTTATATTCTGCACTATAGATTAGTCTGCAGTTCCACATACCCTTTGGTCAAAGCAAAGTAACTGAGGAACTTCACTTTCTTCCTTTGTCATTTCCTCACATCATAAAGGATGCAGTTAAGCGTTTATCCCATTGCTAACATTATTCAATATTGTTGGTACCAATTCTGTCCCTGACAAGCTATTAGACATCTGTTCAAATAGACCACATCTCCTCCTTTACCATAATAAAATTGGCAACAAGATTCAGAGGCAAGAGGTCTCAATTGGGATTTCTGATGCTCCATGACTACCACAAATGTGTAATCTTTGGCAATAGAATCAGAGATAAATACTTGGTCTCAACAACATGTGTTTCCTTTTGCTGATCATTACTTCCATTATCTTATCTAGATTACCTTAGGCCAGAATTGTTTTTCATTTCCTTAGATCTGCTGGCCTTCACCACTGTAACTGAACTGCAAACATTGCTGTACAGTAATTTAGTTTGAAGAACTTCTATTCCAGCCGTGGGGGGGAGGAGATTTTGGACAAAGATGTAAATGGAAACAAGGCTTAATTGTGCAAAAGTCTGAGCATTTACTCATGGAAAGGGGGGGGGTGATTTTCTGTAGCTTAAGAAAGGATACTTGCTTCCCTGGCCCTTGAAAGACGAAATTTACGAAATTCCCTTGAAGGAAGCAACCATTAAAGAATATAGATGGAAATGTTCGCAATATCATTAAATCATTGCATAGCTTCTTGCTTGCTTCTAATCCCCCATAATTCCTCTTCGTATGCAAAGTGTCTTGATCTCAAAAGTACAATGGCTGGATCTTAAGATTTAAAAAAAAATCGAGTATGGTTAGAAGGTTTCTTTTTCCCTTCCAGTTTGGCGCACTCATTTTAGAAATGAGAAAGAAAGGTTAATGAACATTTGTCTTCCCATCGATATACCAAGTAAAACAAGAAACATTACATCTTGATAAGTGACAGTAGCCTAGATAATTCTGGCTTTCGCGTTTTATATTACTGGTAACATAGCTATTGCTTATGGACACAAGGAATCCTCCTTGAAACATTGGGATTCTGCTCAGCAGATTTTGGAAAGGAACAAGTTAGAAGAGTCCTGAAAGGCACCCTGTGGAGATACCAAGTTAATTTAGATCCTGAGGAAAATGGGTAGTCAAGCTTGGGGGAGCCATGCCCTGCATGTGAGTTCTGAATAGTGTGCAGTGCAGCATTCCAAAAAGTAAGGCCAGGATTAAAAGTAAATTTTACTTAAATAAAGTTAATATTACCTTCCATGTATTTCATGATTTATTCTGTCATAATAATTATGGTTTGGTGCCAAGTGTTCTGGGACTGCACCCAAAGCTTTGAAGGAACTGTAGGTATGCTCTTCTATTCTATAGACTTCATTCCTGAATGGAATCTGTTATCTGAACACAGAGAAGTTCTGCCATCATATGCCAAGCCTTCAGAGCACTTCTAGCTTAGCCTAGACTTGCTGATAAGACCTTTTGGGGAGCAGGTTACTGGCATAAATGTTTGGAGGTGAGACCTGACAAAAGTCAAACAGTGATGACCATCATGTTTTCCTAGTAGTAAAGAGTATCTAGCAGACCTGAGGAACGCGTAGGGGTAGGACCGTTACAGAAAAGATTCCTTAGTCCAGGGGAGGAGAGAACAGAGAGATATAAGTTGATCTGGAGAATTACTTTGGCAACTAATTCTACTTTTAAAATTCTGTTACATTACCATACTAACAATAAAGTTCATTCCAAAAATCCAAGTAGTTTCTGTTTCCTGAGTTTGTCACCCTCAAAACAGTTTGGCATTTGGTGATCTTAGTCCCCACACTGGGATTCCCAGATGTATCCAGGATAGTTCTTGCTTGGCTTGAAAAAGATCACTTTGATGATAAACTAAAATGATATGTTTCACAGCACTGAGAAGAAATCGGTCTTTGATGGGGAGGAAAAATCAGATTTAATACTGTGTGGAGCTAATAGACCAAAAGTCAAAATGGACAGTTGAAGGAAGTATTTTTTAAAAAACAACTTGTTAATATTTTCTACATTTATTAATTGGGGAATATGCAGATTTTCCAGAGAAATCATAAATTAGGATATGGTGTCCAGGCTCTTTAGGGATCAAGTCATTTTCATTGGTAGGCTCATTATGACATCTCTTGCTTCATTTTTTAACAAATGTGGTTTAAAATGTTTGCCATTATTTAAAATGTCAAACAGGTTTTCTCAGTGTTTCTCTCTTTCAAAAACAGAAATAATCGAAATTGGGGGCAGGGAGATACTTAAATAAGATTTTCTCAACTCTTGGAGGAATCCAGGTATGGGTGTTAGCCATATACAGTATAGTCCTATTTCTGTCCCTTCAGTTCTCGTGTTTTGTCATTCAGGGGTGGAATTGTTTTTCTAGTGCCTCTAGAAACACTCTGTGAAGGTGTAGACTTTTAGATAAGTGGCAGCCTAGAGGGGAGAGCAGCTACGATGTGTGGCAGAAGGGGCAGAGGAACTTGCAGAGACAGATGGAAGGAATTGTGGGAATGCTGTCTGCACTGATCAGAGCCAGCAGGCCCTGCATATTAGTGTCCATGACAAAGAGCAGCCACCTTTGCTGCTGGACATAGTTGCCAGTGCTGAGTGATAGGCACCACATGCATGCTTATTCTTGGTATCGCAATCCTAGTCTAACAAGATTGGAAAGAGACATTTTCATGACAATAAAATACCCTCTATAGCTGTAATGTTTCAGAATTACTGGCAGAATATTGTCCAAGAGTATTTTCAACTTCATATTTTAAATTTTTGATAGGATTTATCAAATCCTATCAAATATTCTGTAGTAACCTTGATAGGTTTGCTGCAGTGGTACATGCAGGTAAGGAAACAAGAATTTAACTCCATAAGATTTGCAAGGTTTTTTTTAATAGAGATAAATGTTGATTTACAAAGATACAAAGAAAAATGAGTTACTTGATTATTTGTATGTGAAATACCTCTAACGTTCTATTAAAATACAATTGTTTCTATTTTTGAAGCAGCTGAACTTTGAACTGAAACTATCAATTCAGTGTCCCATCTTTTATTCCAAATCACTTAGTAGCTGACTTTGTAGTGGAGGGCAATTTTTCTGAATCAAGTTAGTTATTTAGATGCTATCAAGTCAGGTTTGACTTTTTGGTGTCTGCAAGGATAAATCCTTGTCATCCTGATCCTGTTTTATTGCTAACTCATAGCTCTTCCCACAACGTTTCAGTAACCTCTCAGTCTCATTCATCCAGTATATCCATTGCCTTTCCCTTCTTCCCCACCACACACAATTGTTCTTTTCCAAATGCATCATCCATTCCCTGCTCAGGGATAATATGACAGTAGTTATTGCACATTAGTGATAATATGAATGCAAATGAATACTGTATGAATCTCAAACTTAAATTGATGGATGTGCAACAGTTTTGTGCAAGGAACTCCTAGTTTTGAGTGATCCATGCCCAGACTAAAACACGTGTTTTGGATGTCATAGACCGCACACAGAACAAAACAATTTCAGATACAGACTGAAACATAGTTGTGACAGAGGGTTAGGTTTGGAGGAGGAGGAAATTGGGGGGGCAAGGCTGAGATTTCCTTGTGTGTACAAATACTGGTGGCAGAGTCCAGGGAGGGAGGCAAAGGAAAATGCTGGAGAAGTCAGAGGACAGATAAGCTGGTGGGATATGCCCCAATGGGTGCTTGTTCCTTACTGTTGAATCTATCATAGTAAGGAGCAGGTGCACAAGCCATTATATAATTGACAGCTGAACTGAGGCAAGGGAGGAAAAGGAAGGAGCTGGTAAGATGGTGGGTGGACTGAAGCACAAGCCTCCTGTAGACAGAAATGGGTGATGCACACCGATCCACTCCAGGACACCTCTATATTTTGTTCTGGCCAAAACAAGAAACATTCTAGGATGTTTCTGCTGAACCATACCCAATCGAAAATTTCCAGAACAGGATTGCTTTTTTCAGGTTTGAAAGAGTGTATTATCCATCTCATGTATTGATTGATTATGTGCCATCAAATCGTTTTTGTCTCCTAGTGAACACACAGATTTTCTCCATGATGATCTATCCCTAGTCTTTCAGGACTCCCAACGGTACTGAAATCTTGTTGCTAGGTTATAGGTTATAGCTAGGAATATTTGTGGTTATCCCAAATCAATACACCTATCATAGATTTTGTGGCAAGCAAACAAAAAAATGGCCACACCTCCTTCATATGTCAAGCCAATATGTATATAGAGTTATTGGGAGTCAGGTGGCATACAAATTTGATGAATAAATAAATAATTTTATCCAGTGGAGTATGAAATCCAGTTTTGCTTAACTTGTTCACTTTTGCCCAATTATTTATTTTTATCCTGCCTTTATTATTTTTTATAAATAACTCAAGGTGGCGAACATACCTAATACTCCTTCCTCCTCCTATTTCCCCCCCCAACAACAACCCTGTGAGGTGAGTTGGGCTGAGAGAGAGTGACTGGGCCAAGGTCACCCAGCCGGCTTTCATGCCTAAGGCGGGACTAGAACTCTGTTTCCTGGTTTGCTATTGGCTCCTTCCTAGGGCTGAGAGAGAGACTGGCCCAAGGTCACCCAGCCGGCTTTCATGCCTGAGGTCGGACTAGATTCACTAAGGCGGGACTAAGGTTCACTATTGCCCATGTACAGCACATTTTTTTTCACCACAAATTCATTTTCCCAGGACAGAATAATAAAAAAGGTGTTTTTAAAAATATTTGATTTAAAAAACGAGTGTCATGCGGCCACATGACCGTGGAAGCGTCTTCGGACAACGCTGGCTCTTTGGCTAACAAACGGAGATGAGCACCGGCCCCTAGAGTCGGACACGGCTGCACAAATGTGCGGGGGGTACCTTTACCTTTTTTTTAGTATCTACCCCTTCAAAAAGTATTCTACTATAGTCTCTTTCAGACATTTTGAAGCCAAAAAACAAAACTTGAAGAAAATGGAAGAAGGATTAATAGCATAATGAAAATTCAACCAATATATTTATGTGGAAGGAATGATATCTTTTTCCCCATACAGGAGCATCTGGGGTACTACCCAGCTGAAAAAGCTGCTTAATTTTCACTTAAGTAATTATTCTTCATTGCCACAAAAGGCAGGGTTATGTTCATGTACCATTGCTTGCTGGGGGTTGAGCTGAGCCTTTTGGAACACTAGTCAAACCTAACTGGTACTCTCACTATTGGCAAACATTGACTTCACATTTTTAAAAACTTGGAAAGCAATCCCCAAGCATCTTCAACTTCCCTTGGGGTAGGTAGAGGAATGCAGCAATAGATAATTCCAAGATGAGCATCTGTCATGCAACTGCTGCATAGTAGAATCATGGATTGTCCTTTATAATTCTATTTCACTTAAACATCTTAAGTTTTAAGGTCTGAAATTCTTGATTTAGATTCCTATTGCTCTTCCACCCAGGGCTTTATAGATCACCACCAGCACCTTGAATTGGACCCAGAAGCACATTGGCAACCAATGCAGCTCATGAAGCAGAGGTAATGTGCGCTGATCAAAGAGCACACATAACTGTCCCATGTAGCTGCATTCTCCAGCAGTTGGGAGTGGGCAGCACAGTGTTGCCCTGGTTCTCCTTCCTCCTAAGCCAGTTCCAGCTGGTATTGATGGGGGGGGCAGAGGTCTAGCCTCCAGCCACTACTTTGTGGGGTGCCGCAGGGTTCGGTACTCTCTCCACTCCTGTTTAACTACATGAAGCCACTGGGTAAGGTCATCTGGTGGTTTGGGGTGAGGTATCTTCAGTATGCCGATGATACTCCACTTTATATTTCCACCCCAGGCCATCTGAGTGATGCTGTGGAAGTTCTGTCTCAGTTCCTGGAGGCTGTGGAGGCCTGGATGGGATGCAACAGGCTTCAGCTCAACCCAAGCAAAACTGAGTGGCTTTGGGTTTTGGACTTCCTGGTTCCAGGGACCTTCTATCTTTGGTCCTGGATGGGGTGGCACTGCCTCAGATAGAGCTGGTGCACAATCTGGGGGTCCTCCTGGACTCATGGTTCCTGCTTGAAGAGCAGGTGGCAGCTGTGGCTAGGAGGGCCTTTGCACAGCTGCATGTTGTTCATCATTTGTGCCTGTTCCTGGATTGGGAGGCCCTGCTTGCCATCATTCATGCCTTTGTGACCTCCTGATTGGATTACTGCAATGCACGGTACATGGGGCTGCCCTTGAAGAATATTTGGAAGCTTCAGCTGGTGGAAAATGCAGCAGTGCGGGCAGTTAATGGTGCTAGTTATTCGGTGCATGTGACACCACTGCTCTGCAAGCTGCACTGGTTGCCAGTTTGCTTCTGGGTGCAATTCAAGATGCTGGTAGTTACCTTTAAAGCCCTACATGGCTTGGTTACTTACGGGACCATCTCTTCCTGGTTGTCTCTACCTGTCCTATTCGATCCAACAAAAGGGGCATGCTACGGGTACTGTAGGCCAAGGAGTGTTGGCTGGTGCGGTCCCATAGGAGAGCCTTTTTTGTTGTGGCACCCACCATCAGGAACATCACCCCTCCCTACTGGCCTTCCAAAGACCTGGTTCTGTACTCGAGCTGGGGCTCCAGATGTGCAACAGAGCCTGTTTCCTGGCCATGTTGAGGGCTTTTTTATGTTTCTCTGGCTGCTAGGTGTTTCATTTCTTGCTTAGTTTATATTTGCACTGTATATATTTTTATTTGTTTTAATGTTGTGTGCTGCCCAAATTTATGTACTGCGATAGGTAGCTACATAAAACAATTTAATTAATAAATAATATATTCTGTAGCAGCTGTAGCTTCTGAATGCTCTTCAAGGGCAGCTTTCTCAGAAAAACTACATTTAAATATTAAGTCTAAAACATATCCATATTTATTGAGGAATTGATATAGAACTCATATTTAGACTTTTAATTTCCCGATGAGCTATTTCACACATTATAGATATTTTGGCTCTGTTCATTAGATGAACTTCCCAAACATTTTTTTAAAATCTAACTGAATAGGTAACAATATAGTTAAAACACACACAGCAAGTTGGATAAATCCAAATAAAACCATTAATTAAAGATACAAAATGGGGAGGGGTAAAATATCATTACCTGGTAGGAAAATTGGAAATGCCAGTCAAAAAACATTTCCAAAACAGGATGCTCCAACAACAGTGATTTTCTGGTCCCATTTGCCTCCCTTTTGTATCATGTGGAAACCAGTACAACTAAATCTCTAATTTCCAGATAGCTTCATGTGTGAGGAAGTTCTACTACCTTGGTCTGCAAGCCATTTAAAGTGTGAGCCACTGCTTCAAACCCACTGCTTTGAATTGGGCCTAGGCTATACCTAATGGTAAAGTCATGAATAAACAGATTCAGTCTCTGTGAAGGGCAGAGAACCCATTATTATCACTCTGTAAATTGGATCGGCCAACCTTTGGAAGTCTGGAAGCTGGAGTGTGCAAGGACTGTAGTAGCCAATCAGTGATGCTGACTGGGTGAGATCTATCAAACATTTGGGTAGGATCAGGGGGTGTCCTCGGTTCAGAGGAGGATTTTTGCAATGGTTATTTTTTTTAAAAAAAATAGTCCTATATTCATGCTACTAAACTCGGAGAACTCATCACATGAGCACCCCAGATAACATCTCCTACCCACTGACTTTACTCAGGGAATGTGGTTATTTGAGTGCCTGCCTGCCTCCAGCATTCCACTGCAGCGTTCCACATGCGTCATGCTGGCCATATGACCGCGGAAGCATCTTCGGACAATGCTGGCTCTTTGGCTAACAAACGGGGATGAGCACCGGCCCCTAGAGTCGGACACGACTGCACAAATGTGCGGGGGAAACCTTTGCCTTTACCTACCTCCAATAGTTTCTGCTTGTCCAGTGAGATCAGGCAGAGTGAGTAAGCTCCAGTTCCCTTCAATTAAATAGTGTCACTTATCATACTTAGGAAGTGTACCTTCTCTGTCGTGGCACTTTCCCTCTGGAACAGCCCCCCCCCCAAGAGATCTCATCCTGGTGACATTCTGAAAGCCATTGAAGGCCTGGCTGTTCTCCCAGGCCTTGAAGTGTGGTGGGTGTTGAGTCCCTATGTCAGCCCTTCCAGGTAGACCAGACTAAGAAACCAGAGTTATGAATGCTGATACTACCTCATTCATTCATTCATTCATTCATTCATTCATTCATTCATTCATTCAATTTATACGCTGTCCATCTCACAGTATAAGTGACTCTAGCTTACAAGTAAAAAAGAGAATAAAAATGATTATTATTATAAGGTTACAGTAACAGAATCTTGCAAGTCTGAATGTGCTTCCCCCCTCTGTCCCTTTATCTTCATGAGAACTAGGGAGGGTTCTGTCTGAGATGCTTTCTCAAATTACATTTCTGCCCTGGACTCAGATTTCTTTTATCTGACCATTGCCTTGGCTGTGGCTCTTCTTTTTTCTCAAGGTTATTCCTACTGCCCATTACACCCTGTCAGTTGATTTGTGTTATATTGTACTGTATGTTTTTTTCCTAGATATGCATGGTTCTTTTTCTCTGCTTTATTGTTCTTTTCTTATTTTTAAAAATAAGCCACCCAGAGTAATCTAGAGTTGGACAGTCTCTAAATTTAAATAAATAAATATTGCCTTTATACACAAAGTCATATATTCAGTGGTACTCTGCAGGATAAAAACCTACATGCATACAACTATATCTGTGTTGGCCAATACCCTGAATTATTGGTATCCTGACTCTCCCGCAGATACTGGTACTGAATATGCAGATGTCTGCAGGAAAGTCAATGTTATTTGAATGATATGGTACACAGCCAAGGTTCATAATCCCTGAAAGGGGGTTGGGGTTAGGTCACGTTTTTACTTCTTCCCTGACTCAAAATTCTGGGAAACTTTGAATTTTGGCAGTTGTAATTGGAAGGAGCTTCAGAGAGTAGGGGGAAAAAGTGGATTTGTGAGCTATGTGCGACCCTGTGACTTCAGGTGGCCTTCTCCATTCCTGTACCCCAATGTTTATGGATGTTGGAAACCTGCCAGTTGAGGGAGATTGAGAGGAAAGTGCAAAAGGCCACAATAAATGGGGATGTTGTTGTTTATTCGTTCAGTCGCTTCCGACTCTTTGTGACTTCATGGACCAGCCCACGCCAGAGCTTCCTGTCGGCCATCACCATCCCCAGCTCCCCCATGGTTGAGTCTGTCACCTCCAGAATATCATCCATCCATCTTGCCCTTGGTCGGCCCCTCTTCCTTTTGCCTTCCACTTTCCCTAGCATCAGCTTCTTCTCCAGGGTATCCTGTCTTCTCATTATGTGGCCAAAGTACTTCAGTTTTGCCTTTAATATCATTCCCTCAAGTGAGCAGTCTGGCTTTATTTCCTGGAGGATGGACTGGTTTGATCTTCTTGCAGTCCAAGGCACTCTCAGAATTTTCCTCCAACACCACAGTTCAAAAGCATCTATCTTCCTTCGCTCAGCCTTCCTTATGGTCCAGCTCTCACAGCCATAGGTTACAATGGGGAATACCATTGCTTTAATTATGTGGACCTTTGTTGTCAGTGTGATGTCTCTGCTCTTAACTATTTTATCAAGATTTGCCATTGCTCTCCTCCCAAGTAGTAGACATCTTCTGATTTCCTGGCTGCAGTCAGCATCTGCAGTAATCTTTGCGCCTAGAAATACGAAGTCTGTCACTGCCTCCACTTTTTCTCCCTCTATTTGCCAGTTATCAATCAAGCTGGCTGCCATAATCTTGGTTTTTTTGAGGTTTAACTGCAACCCAGCTTTTGCACTTTCTTCTTTCACCTTCGTCATAAGGCTCCTCAACTCCTCCTCGCTTTCAGCCATCAAAGTGGTATCATCTGCATATCTAAGATTGTTAATGTTTCTTCCAGCAATTTTAACTCCAGCCTTGGATTCCTCAAGCCCAGCACGTCGCATGATGTGTTCTGCGTACAGGTTGAATAGGTAGGGTGGGAGTATACAGCCCTGCCGTACTCCTTTCCCAATCTTAAACCAGTCCGTTGTTCCGTGCTCTGTTCTTACCGTTGCTACTTGGTCGTTATACAGATTCCTCAGGAGGCAGACAAGATGACTTGGTATCCCCATACCACCAAGAACTTGCCACAATTTGTTATGATCCAGTAAATGGGGATAAGAATCAGAAAATATTTAAGAAGCTCACCCATGATCACAATTCTGGCTGAAAATATATATGGGTGGGACAATTCTTTACGGAAGTACCCAGTGTAAACATAGTGTAAATGAATTCAATAAATAGATCAACCTGAGGACAATTCTGGCTGTAGGAGCAATTGTCTCTTAATCAGAAGGGGCTATGACGCAGACAAATTTTAGCCCATGGTTTAATGCTGAGGAACTAGAAAGGATGACAAGAATGTATCTACTTTTTTGTGACCCAAGCACTATGTAGGCCCAGTCCTGAAATCTACTCAAGGAGCCCATGTCCCCAAGTTGCTGCAGCTGATGCAGCTGCTGTCTCTTTCAAACACATTAGAACTCACTGATCACAGAACACCTTGGTTAAATGCCACATAGCAAGAGTTTCTTAGTCATTATAACATCCTGTAGCCCTCCTGGTGGTTAATACACTGTAAACAACCCATTTGGTACATTGGAAAGGCTCTTTTGGTTTTTTGTAATTTGGACACTATTGGCTGGAAATGACTAAAGGTATTTGCATATGCATCATTGCTCTGTATGGGGCTGAATTAGCTTTCTCTCTCTCTCTCTTTCCTCATTCTGTATGAAGATGAGTTTTTGGTAGCTTGCAAGTTTGCATATTGTGATTGTGAAAGGAAATTAGTCCAATAAAACCTATTACTTTACTCCTTTTGAGGTGCTCACATAAACAAAGTGAGCATAATTGAAATTGGGAAGGAGGCCAGCCGGCCTGTTGACTTCACACACCTATGGACACGGGACTATTTACCAGCACTAGAAGGCAACGGCAGCACTGAAGTTCACTTTCTTTTCAGGAGGTAGGCCTTAGCCTGGTAAATAAAGTCTGTTTGGTCCATTTCTTCTGCACCAATGTGCTGCCTCTAAAACACATAGTATGTTTCTACCACTTCTTATCCATCCTTGCTAAGGAAAGAATTTGGTATGGAGAAAGCAGTTGCTTAGAGCTTGAAGAACATCCCTCTGACTCACAGGAAGCTGCAGCTGTAAAGATAGCATTCACTAATTTCTCCTACATATACTGTGGCTGAAACCAAACATCAACCTGAAATATATTCCTAGGCTCAATTCACTATGATAAAGTTGGGGTGACTTCATCTTCTGAAGCTTGCAGGTCCTTCTTTTCACGTAATTTGGGTACTTCCCAGAGTGTGGGTCATTCTTTGTTTTTGTGTATCATTTTGGAGTTGATTGATTGATTGATTGATTGACTGAATTTATAACACCACCCCATCTCCCCCAAAGGGGACTCTGGACGGTTTACAACAAATCAAACAAAATAACATAAAATACAATCATCATAAATATAGTTGATTAAAATAAATATAAAATCCAAGAGGCGACAAACTTGTGTTTAAAGGGGCTCTATGGGACCAGCCATCCCCAAGAGGAACTGTTAGCTCCCCCCATTCCCAGGCGAGTTGGGATATGCAATATGGTGTCCCTGGACCCTGTTGTGCCACAGATGCCTCCTTCAACACCCATCGGAATTAAAGAGAGACAGTGTGATACAGCAGTTAAAATGTGGACTAGGAGACCCAGGTTCTTGTCCATGTCTACCCTCTGGGTGACTTTGGGCTAGTTGCTAACTCTTAGTCTAACCTACCTCTCAGGGTTATTGGGAAAAACGGAGGAGTATTATGTCACTCCTGGAGTAAAGGTAGAATAAAAATCTGACACATAAATATAATTAAACAGGAAGTGGCATGCTATAAAACAAAACATAGGTATTTTCAGTGGGAAAAGTAGGTGACTGCAACACAGCATTTTATTGGGTTCAACTGGAATGATACTAAGTTGGTTTCCAGCTTCTCACTGGATGCAACTTGGAGGCTAGGGCTACTATCTTTAGGCTGCAAAAACCCAGAATCCAGATGGCTGCAGAACTAGAATTTCCTATACCTCTTTGCTGCTATCTGGGATGTTTGCAGCCCAAAGGCAGTGAGTTCTGTTCTCCTGATGTCATGTGGGACAAGACGTGGAGTGCATGCAGGCATGAGACTGACCTGGCTGCCTTCCAAACAGTGTGTGGTATTGAGGCAGAGAAGAAAATTGTGAGGAAAAGTAAAGGGCCAAAGCAATCTTCTGAGCCTTTCTTCTATCTCTTGGTGATTGCCAATGCCTATTCATAGGACATTTGTTCAGCACACCTTAGGCTCTTTGCTGGACAATTTGGGCTATTCTTTCTTCATCCTTGCTGCTTCTGCTTTGACGGAGGTGCAGGGGAAATTTTAAAATTATATTGTCTGTGGCTTGAATCATGTCAACTGGATTTCTATTTAAATAGAAATCCAGTTGACATGATTCAAGCCACAGACTGTTCCACCTGGATGACTGAGAACCTTCATCGAAAAATTATATTGTGTTGAAAATCTTGCAGCTATCCAGATTAAACTAGGCTCAGTTAATATCCTCTGCCCTACTATTTCTTCCCTTTCTGCCAAAAAATGAAGCTGCTGCAGGCATTTTGATGTTTCTGTATTATAATCTATGGATCATCCTTGAAGCTGCTAGAATCAGATTGGTTTGCTTTCAGCTTGCAAGCTTGAATCAAATAATGCCCTCTTTGGATCTTGAATTTAATTGAATCAGGACGGTTTTGCTCACACCAAGTAGGAAGCAGTCTTCAAGGAGAAAGATGCTAGAGACAGTGGTTAGGAACACACCAATCACTTTGCCTTTTGGTAAACAGTACTTCAGTGTTTTGTGACTGGAGAAGCCTACCATGGTAACCATTTTATGAGAGCCCCCATGATGTGCTCTAAATGTGAGCACTGGCCCAAAAATGATGTCTATGGCTAGTGTAGGTCCTCACACACACTACTCCTGAGGAAGATCTCTAGGGCAAAAGAAGCAGAGGGCACCATTACCTTGAGAGTTGGCAGAAATAGGAGCAGTTCTGATGATGTGGCTAATTCATGCAGCCCCTGAGTAATGTAGTGTGGATAAATTCTGAATGTGTAGAAACTCTGCAGGAGGCAAGAGAAGTCAGCATTCTC